>CM073606.1:142899-682899 GCA_037074985.1 Solanum bulbocastanum
AACAAATTATAACTTACAAGAATTGAAACAAGTAAGCAATTAAACAAATAGCCAAATAAATAAATCTTAAGGTTAGAACCTATTCAAATCCCCAGCAGAGTCGTCATTCTGGTTTATTTAGGAAAATTGTATTTTAGATTGGTTTAGAGTCTCCACTTAATTTTTTTAAAAAAATAAAGAAAACTGATTTTCAATAGATTAAAATAGGAAATCAATTAAAAGTATTCAAATGGGGTTCGGGGTTCTAATTAGCATTTCGGGAAGGTTTTGAAAGCACCCGAAATGCCCGCTAATACACGGTTATCTGACAATTAATTATTTGGCTGAAAATAATTCAACTTAGTTTAAAATAGCGATTTTTATAATTAGAGTTGTTTTAAAAAGAAAAATAGGAGAATATAGAACTAATGTCTAAGTGAAAGATTTCTCAAAATTATTCTTTAAGTTTATTTAGAAAACCAATTTCGTTAAATCGTTAGATTGAAATGGGCATCTTTCAGGGATTTGAATTTCTTCGACCTTAGGACTAACAACAAATATTGACTAGTAAATAGACATGATCAAAATGAAGAGGGAAAGAGATTTGGGCCCAAATTTGGTTTTCCTGACCCCTGGACCAGTATTTGAGCCCATTTTCGTTTTAGGCCTTTGGCCCATTCGAATCGCATGTATCTGTCCTAAACTAACAAGATAATAATAAATAAGTGGGCTTAGGCCCAAAAATAACAAAATAAAAATGGAATTTCGGTGGCGCATAGGCCCGCTTCTTGATTTTCGTATACACTAGGTGTATACCATCGTCCTCTCCATGCCACGCGACTTGATCTCACGCTAGGGAGGACACAAAGCAAACTGCTCCTGCTGTATGAGTTGAGAGAGACGTTGAAGAAGCCAAGGGATCGTACTGCGTTATGTCGTGCGCTTTTCGTGTATTGACGCCGCGAATTGGAATCGTGTACAACCGTTTGGAATCACCGTTGAGGATGTTGTTTGCTTGCTATTTGTATTGTAGTTTGGGGTAGACGCTATTGACGCCGTCTCTTGGCGTTGAAATTATCATCCACGCTGCTTCTTATTGTTGTATAATTGATGTGCTTTTTGGAATTACTAACGTTGGGCAGCTTCTGGGTCCTCTTTAGAATTGGGGAATGGGCCGGGTCGGGGTTAGGAGAATTGGACTAAAATTGAAGTGGAAAAATAAATGGGTTGAAGGGAGGGTGAGTTGGATCGGTGGGGCATTACGTTGAAGAGGCCCAAAAACTTGGTCTTTTAACGGGTTGAATGGAGTGTTACATTCGGTTATGATTGCAATAGAAATTAATTAATAATTTAGCCAAACGGATTAAGGAGGTAACCAAAAGAATTAATCTAAGCAAATTAGGCTAGAATTCAAAATAAGGCGAATTATTTTGAGCTTCTTAATCTAAATGAAATAAAATAGCCAAATTAATTATAAACTAAATAAATTGAAATTATACTCATAATTTAAGTTAAACTAATTTAATAAAATTAAGATCTTTTTGAGATGATTTTCGAATATTTAAGAAACACTACTTACCCATATAATTATAAGATACTATAAAACTCGACTAGACTTACTCAAAGTAACCTCGAAAAATATTTGAATTCTATAAAACTAATTATTCCAAATCGTTTGAAAATTGAGAAGCTCGCGAATTAATTCCTACAGAGGAGGGTCAAAATTGAGTGTCAACAATAGGACCCCGAAAGGCCCCACACAATCCGCTCAGTATACATCATACAAGATAATAGAAATAAAGATTTTAGAAGTAAACATTTCTTATTTCAATATAGTTAAAAAAGCGGAAATCTAGTACAAGTCTCAAAGCCATCTAATACATCATAATGAAAGTGATTGGGACATAACCCATGCATCACATACAAAGTTGCAAACCAAAATGACATAAATCAATAAAGGAGTCTTAGTCCTTGGAATTCAAGGACTAACCAATCTTCAACGTCTATGAAGGATCACTAGCCACGAGTATGGGTGGTAGGAGTGTCAGACCCTATATTTGTGAAATATATGCACAAGTATGCATGAGTACATGGCATTACTAAGTATGAGAAAATATGCATAAACATGAACATGATAATATAAATGAATTAAAACGAATAGGTATGATCATAATGAAACATTTAAAAGCTTTTAGAGAAGAAATACCATGAATATCATAAAAACTAATCAAATACATTAACATAAAGGACATAAGAAAAGCTTTGAAGAAAATATAATCATTTTTTGGGATATTAGCTTTTACCAACAATAAGACGATGAGAGTTATATCACAGAATCCGGTATATCTCTCATAAGACAATCCTACTAGGGAACTTAATTAGGGACTAGAGGTTGCTGCTAGAGACTACCTTACTTGAGCCTCCACCTCAAAGTCCTCTCAATGCTAAGTATAAATCCCAACATTATAGATTAAAATCAGATATCAATTTAACATAGGGAAAGGAAATGATAAATACACTCCACACTTTTAAGATTAAAACACAAAATAAGTCCTTAAACATAATTCAACATGGTTGGGAAAACCTTTCACCAAAATACCTTTCAGAATCAAGATAATCATAGTAAGTGAGAAATCCTTCCACCATTGCATCAATACTTTCCTTTCAAAGCATCATCAAGTCATTTACAATAATTTCATGAAAATATGCATATCTTCATAAATTCATAATTCATAGTTCATGGGTTCATCATAGTATCATAGTTGAAAAACATAATTTAGGCATGGGTCAATGCAATTTCAAGTAACTATCATAGATTAAAATCAATTCATTTATTGGAATACTTAATTAACCACAATCATTCATGATTAGATGAAGCCCACATTTATGGAATTGAAAATCCAATTTGATCCATTGGACATAGAATTGGGAAATTGAAATCCTTGGGAATCCATGGAGGAAAGGACTCTGTGTGAATAAGACATACCTTGATCCTTTAGGCCCTAGAAAATAGATAATTTGGAGAATTGAATTCAACCCTAGTTCTTCTTCTTCTTCTTCCTTAGACTTGAGAGAATTGAAAAGATGAATTTGGTCAAGTTTCGGGAATTTAGGAGAATGATTTGAAAATGAGTAAATTGGGGGCTTAAAACATTTATATAGGGCTTAGGGTAGAAGGTAAAATCACATAGTTTTAGGTTAAAACTATTAGGAAAAGACCCCAAAATCCATTTCAAAATTACTATAGAGCCTCACCTACGGTTATTAGGTACTTTGATAGACCGTACTGGTCAACCATAGATAGGTTCATAAACTATTATTTAGACCATGTTTTGATGAAACCCATATACAACTCATCGATCTTCTTATGATCCGTACATGCCAACCGTAGAAAACAACTTGACCCTCAAAATTTCACTAAGTCTAGGACTCACCTACTAGGCCTATCTACGACTTGTAAGATGGTTGACAGACCATCCTAGGGAACCATAAAAAGGGGTTCTGGACTTTATTCTACAAAATTACTTTCCCACTTCTTACGGTTGCTATCTTGGGTTAAGTTAGTCTATGTTTCTTCTACCTAGTGGTTTAGTATGGGTGCTACTTACGATGGTCTTGGTCGTGACATAGGTGCTATCAGAGCCCTAGGTTCATTGATTAAGTCATACCAAAATGAGTATAGTAGAGTCATACAGAACAATGCAGAGATGTCTTTAATTTTTTTGAGAGACTATATGATTTAGGAAATTATCTCTTCTTTCTTCCTTCATGTTATAACTTGATTCCAATTGGTATCTGATGATCCAAATTATTACCTAACTTCCTATACTTTTATGTACATATGGCTTGATACTAGAAGAAATAGTACAAGGGCAATGGCTTGAGTTGTGGAGTCAACAACATTAGGATGCAACAGAGGCAGTGGAAGGGGTATGGGTAGAGGGAGACCAACACATGCTAGGGGTGGAGCTCAGGAAGGAACTGGATCAAGGCAAGCAACTTCTCCCTCACCCATAACCATATTGAGAAAGAGGTTGACGTAGAAGTTGAGTAGTAGGCTGGCAGGAACTAGAGTCACTAACATAGTGTTGATTACTCTGGCTCTAAGTACCCGACCTATTACTACTATGGCCCACAAGATGGATAAGGCTTTTGTTGTTACCATGTTCTTCAATTTATTACTAGGCCCTATAATGATTGGAAAAGAATAAGATGTGATGAATAAATTTCTAAAGTTGAAGCCTTAAGTGTTCCATTGTAAAAAGAGCAAATATGCCTTTGAGTTCATCTTGGAATGCTATGAAAGGTTACATAAGCTGGGTATTATGCAACATCACGAGGTTAAGTTTATGACCTTCCAAGTGCAGAGTGATGCTCAGTGGTGGATGGCTTTGTGGAGTATCGATCATCAGCCTTGCCTCTGCTAACTTTGACTTAATTTCACGTCTTGTTTCTAGAGAAGTCTGTGCCTCATACTCTAAGAGATTGAAAAAGATAGAATTCCTATTAATTGAGCAAGGTAATATGAGATTTGCAACATATGAGGGTAAATTTCATGCTTTGTCTAGTTATGCTACTCAATTTGTAAGCAAAAGGAGGAGAGAATTTGTCTTTATGTGAAGGGACTAAACACTGACTTCTCTAGATTTTATCAATGCACATGACTTCAAATATAAAGATCTTCAATGAGGTAATAGATTATGTTAAGAAAATTGAAAGAAGTTTGAAAGATTATGCAACCCAAGGCATTGATTAAGATATCCAAGATGTGGGAAACTTTAAGGTTCATGTTGCAAGGGTTTAGGTCAGTAGATGTATTTGACCTATTTTATTCTGTCAGCTTTGCGCACCTCTAGTGATGGTTATTCAAGGGTTCCATAATGTCTGTGGCCTATGGTGGTCATGAAGCTTCTTATCCAATAGACCCTAACTTGACTGATGATGTATTAAATGTGGAGAGTAGGGACATTTTAAGAAGGAATCACCTCACAAACATACGTGTGGCACAATGTAGCCATAGTTAATGGTTGTGGTACCAATATGTGGAGTTGTCATTGGCAAATCCACATAGAGGGTGAGGTTGTCATTAAAGTGGTCGTAGAGGCTAAGGAAATGGTAATATAGGGAGAGGAGTGGCACAACCAGGTAGAGGGGTTGCCAATAATGATGATAACAATAAGACTTATGCCTTCTCGACCTGATATTAGGCTGAGGGATTGGGCATAGTGAGAACATGTACTATTCTTGTATGAGATCGGATGTATACTATTTTGTTTGTGTAATGAATCTTCAATTTATTTTCACTATTTTCCAATATGTTAAGAATTTAGTTCTTTCTTATAGTGACCCTAAGTCATTTATGACTTGCTAAGTCTGATAGTTTGGTCGTCGAGCCGTTTTTTTGAGTTTGGTGTAAGTTTCTGTGTTTTGGATCCTTTGAAAGTTGAATGGTTGACGTGGTTCAAAATTTCAAGAAGATGACCTTGGAATGCAATATAGATGATTTCATCAGCTCTAAAAGGGCTATTTTTGTTTAGGGGCATGGTTGGATAGGGCCCCTAGGCTTTAGGTGTCAATTTGTGTTGTTAGGCATTTTAACTTTGAAGATTAAACAAAGGTTTGAATTTGGTCAGCATTCTTGGTAAACACACTTTGATGACAATTCTATCAGTGCGATTAGCTCCAGAATGTCATGTTTGGTACAGAATGGCCTTTCAGGCGATTTCTGAGGCTTCTAGTCTCATTTCAAGCCCCTTTGTAGATTGTAGCTTAAAATAGAACTTGGGTGCTAAATGCACTTCAAATCGAGACAACCTCGGATGGAGGTTTCATTGGTTCACTTGAGTCTTGAATGTCGAATTTGATGTGGCGGCATATTTCATTTCCAAGCATTGGTTTTAAATGAATCTTGTGCACCTCTTTGGAGCTCTTTCTAATCTTAAACTTGGTCTGGTGCAGTACCTATTGGTGCAACACTTTTCTTTTTGCATTCACATCCTAGGTACCACATTCATAGAGGCGTAGGAATTTGGTCTTCATGTTTGTGAGATAGCTCTATGTTGGCAAAGGGATGAAGCCTTTACCATCTGTTTCAAAAATGACAATTTAAGTTAAACTGACCAAGTTGACCTTTGCGATCATGGAATGGGTCCACATTTATTCTGATTAACTGACTGGTCTTTTATTTAAGACTAATAGCCCATTTTTCAGAACTTTTACTCTTATTCAAAATTTGATTTTCGGAGTTAAGGAGCTCCAAATTTGGTATTTCCAGTTGCATTGGTTTGGGTTCTTGCATGGCTACGTGTTGAAGAAAATTGGGGAGCTTCAAGAAGAGGTAATTTAATCCCGAAAGGGCTTTCATATCTTCTTTAATGGTGATTACTTATGATTTTGTTGAAGGCACTGTTTTAGCCCATTTCCAAGTTTGGATTATGCCCCTTTTTGGGGCACAAGTTCCTTGAGCTATTTAGGATCTTTTAACATAGTCAATTTAGATATTCTGGGTGCAGGACTCATATCATCTTTTTGACTTGATATTTGGGTCTTTTTCAAGTTTTTGCAGATTTGGTGTCTAAATCCATAATGAATTTTTGATTAATAATTGTCTAGCATGGCATGGATCATAGGTGATTTCAAGAGGAGCACACCAATTCAGTTATTTCGGAGCACACATAATCAACTTCGAGGAAGGCAATGATCTAACTTTCATTAATCGAGCTTTCTTAGATAATGTTTAGCATTTATTGCATATGATTTAGGATTATGTGTAGAGGTTTTGAATTATGTTTTCTATCCTTATTTCTTGTTTTTGTTCGATCCTTGAGCTAGTTTAGAATTGTGAAATCCTTTGTTTAGTTTAGGGATTCCTTGCTTATTCCTTAGTTTAGTGTTGTTTATCTCTTTCGGGTTGTTTGTCCATGCTTTGGTTGTCGGTGTGATTATTACCTTATAATTAGTTTTGGTTGATCCTTTGCTTTTATAGATTCTTATTGGGAGCATTTCTCTCTTTTGGTTCCTTTCCCTAATGTGGGGAGAATGAGGTATGAGGTTGTTTTGTCTTTGTGAGGTTTGCTCTGGTTAGAGTTGTAATTGTTTTGAAGTCCCTATCCCTTGGTTAGACTTGGAGCCTTATATCACCACCCAAAGTACACCCTAGATGTGACATGACATATAATACCCCGAGAGGCCCTACACAAGCCACTTGACATGCAGACAATACAATACAATTTAATAGAAAATAAAATAGCTAGAAACGAACGTCTCATATTATAAAAGAGTTTGACATAAAGTGGGAGTCTAATCATAGTCTCGACAAGACATTATAAACATCTCACGAAGTGGTTAGGATGTAACATGTACACCAAGTACAACATCCGAAACTAAAGACATACAAAAGTAAAGTAAATGTGACATGGTCCTCTGAACATGATGACTCACCAATTCTTGAACATCAAATGGTCAAGCCAACAAGACACAAGTATGGGGAGGAAAATCGTGAGACCCTATATAATTGAAATAATGTTGGAAAAAGTATACACTAGTACATGGAATGTACTAAGTTTGAGGGATATGCATAAAACATGAGCACAAGAGGACATAATCGAAAACGTGATATGCATGACCAATCTAAACATAATACAAATCATTTAAACAAGAATTGTAAATCATGAACATGGTCAATCCATCCTAAAAATTTTAGGAATTAGGAAAAATTGCCACTCATCTTAATCCAAGGCAAAAAGGAACATTACCTAGTGACACCAACCCGAAACCCAAGAATGATTGTTGAGAATGAGAACTATGTTGTGCCATGACATTATATAAGGTGCTTTTTGGGAGGCAACCCAACTCTTTACTTTTGTTTCATTGCTTTCGAATAATGTGCATTGTGAGTGCAGGTTGGGAAAAGGTTGAAAAGGGAAGCATAAGCGTTGCTAAAACCCAAACGACGACACACTGAAGGCATTATGCCAACTTATTCTTTTCCTCCTTTCAGCTTGAACAGGTGGAAAAGTGTACTATCAAAATCGTTAATCAGAACTCCAACAGGCGATCCACCGAAGTGCACTATGCAGACTCTCGGGATCATTAAATCAACTTCCAGGTTAGGTGTTTGTTCAAGTTTGTTCCATGAGCTTAAGCTCCAATTGGAGATTCACCAAACACTTTCAGCGACATTAGTAGTGACCATCAAACATGCTTGGTATAAAAATACCTCAGGTCTTTTCAAATTAAAAAATCAAACCCTTCGATAATTTGAAGTCTTTGTTTGCTCCTTTCTCTTATATTGTTTCTTTTGAGTGATTTTGAGCGGTTTGTGTGTGTTTTAAAAGTTCGAGGAGTACGTTTGCTTAGATTTCCTGCCAACCCAACCCATTTCCTTGATTTGCTCGATTTGTGCTCCTATTGAGGTTTATTTTTGAATTTTGTTGCATTTTTAGCTTTAACTTGTGTATTCAGTGTGGCCTTGAAGCAATTAAATGTTACTGTGTGATAAATCTTTTTGGGTAGCATTGTATTGTTCAATTTAAACGGTACCCATGAGATAGTCGAGTATGTGTGCCTATTAAGTGCAATCTTGTTTGTGTTGGCTGAAATTTGAAATTAGGCTGATAAATATGCTGGGTCTGAGTCCTATTTGATGTGGGTGATTTCTGATTATCCTAGAGTTGACCTAATTGCATGATTTTTCCCAATGATAGATAGAGTGACTACTTTCTTAAGAAAAAATTGTCAATTAGTGCAATACTTAGCAATATCTCGGAGAATTTTGAGTACCCATGGGTAGATAAGAAATGATGGGGGAAACTCATATTTGTTATATATGTTGGGTTAGTTGTGGAAATTAGGCATTAAGATCAACACTTCTTGTTCGGCAGGCTTGTCTTACACTACTAAAAAACTATCAAAAAGAGATAGACGTAAAAGCAACAGATGGCGTTGCTCCATAAAGTGACGCCAAATGCCACGCCGTCCGTCAATTTTATATCCAAAAAAATTAATTTTTAAATTATTTTTTAAAAAGTGACGGATGGCATCCCTTAGTCCGTCACTTTTTTTTGAGGATTTTTGCGCCAACTATATATATAATTAATAATTAATTATTTGATATAGGCAGCGATGCAGTCCATCACTTTTTATTAAAAATAATTATTTATAAATTAAAAAAATCCACGGCGTCTGTCATTTTTTATTAATTTAATTGTTTAATTATTTTTTAAAGAAGCGATATACGACATCTTTATGTCTGTCAATTCTTGGTCAAAATATATGGTCAAATATTTTAAGAAAGCGATGGATAGTGTCTCTTAGTCCGTCGCTTTTTGGTCAAAATGTTGGTTAACCATTTTTTAAATAAAACGACGGACAAAGAGATGTTGTCCGTCGCTTTCTTTAAAATATCTGCATATAGTAGATGCGATTTTCCCCATTTTTCTTCTCTTCCTTCTCTCATCTTTCTCTCTAAAATTGCCACCGCCGACCATGATCCCAACGTCATTGTTGCTGCTTTCGATGCCGCTGATGTCGCTGTTGCTACTGCCGCCCTCCCTCTCCATTGTCTCTTTCTCCTTTAATTTAAGGTTAGGGTTTCATCAAATTAGTTTTTAATTTTTGCAATTTGTGGTATATTGTTTGATTTTGTTAATTCGTTATTAAATTTTTGTTTTATTGAATGATTTATTATGTTTGTAAGCAAATGAATTATGGTTTTTTGATTTAAGTTCTGCTTTGAATTTGAAAATCTTTAATTTGATTGTAAATTTTATTTTTTAAAATTTGATGATTGTTAGTTAGTAAATTTTTAATTTGAAGTTAGTAGTTAGTATGACTGAAGTTTGAGTATCATGAATATATAGGATGAATATCTGAATGTCATGAATGAATATATGAGGGTTTATTTATTTTTGAATTAGAACTTGAATACACACACACACACACACACACACACACACACACATATATATAATTGTTGGATTAGAAGTTTATATATGACTTATTTTATAGATTAGAGATATGAACTCGAATTAGTTAGAATTAACTTCAACTTGGAACTAATTAGCCTAAATATATAACTAAGTTTAGAAATTAGATATGAACTTGAATTGAAAACTTGAATTTATTAAAACCTGAATATATATATATATATATATATATATATATATATATATATATATATATATATATATAAAACTAATTCTTGGATTTGAAGTTTCTTATTTAACTAATTTTAGAATTTTGATATGAACTTGAACTTGAATATAACCAATTCACGGATTAGAAATTTATATATAATTAAGTTTATAAATTAGAAGTGAATTAACTTGAATTTAGAGCTTTAACTAATTGAACTTAGAACTTGAAGTTTATCTATAACTAATAACTTTTATACGAACTTGAATTTAATTAGAACTTGAACTTGAATATAACTAATTCTTGATGACCTTAATTAGAACTTGAACTTCATTTGAAGTTAATAAGAACTTGAACTTCATTTGAAGTTAATAAATTAGAACTTTGAACTTTGAATTAAGTACTTAAAATCTTATTGACCTTAATATATTTGAAGTTAATTAAAACTTTGAACTTAATTTATAATAACTTGAACTTAATTAGAATCAATATAATTAATTATTTGCAATCTTAAACTTAATTAAAAATTTATGAATTAATTTTGCACTTTGTAAATCTTGAAATGTAGTATTTATGAACAAATAAATTATATATATATATATATATATATATATATATATATATATATATATAAGTAATAATAAATATAATTATTAAGTAATTATTATAAATATATATTAAAATTTAATTAATGTAATAAAATTATTATTAAATTAAATTTATAGTATAATTGAATATTTATATTTTTGTAGATTGATCATTGTGTGTGGATGTATAATATGCATTATGAAACTGGTGCTGGTTTGAAACCTGAGTTTGTTGACGATGCTAAATATTTTATTGAACATACAATGACACTTGACATTTTCAAGAATAATGGATTGGTTAGGTGTTCTTGTAGTGCATGTAGGTGCTTAAATATTTTTGTTCCAGATACAGTCATGGTTCATTTGTAACGTAATGGATTTAAGCCTAGATATTTTGTATGGATTGATCATGGAGAAAGAATGGATTGAATGATATGTTTCATAATTCGATGTCTGTGGATGAATACAATATGCTTGCACCACATGGGAAAATTATGGTCGAACATGATAGGGTTCATGAAATGATCAATGATTCTTTCGAGGTTCAAGGTGGGGTGGAACCCGAACAATATTTTGATGAACCAACCTCCTCATGAAGAAGCAAGACGCTTTTATGATCAATTAGAAGAGTCCAGTCGTCAACTATGTGAAGGGAGTCAACATTCTGTGTTGTCAGTTGTAGTAAGAATAATGAATATTAAATCAGATTGTAATATTGCTAATGCAGCTATAGACTCAATGGTTGATCTTTTGGGTGAACTAGTTAATCTAGAGTTTAACATACCTAAGAACTTCTATCAGGCATAGTGTTTGGTTTCCAATTTAGAATTGACGTATGATAGAATTCATTGTTGTGTTAATGGTTGCATGTTGTTTTACAAGACTGATAGTGAATTAGAAAATTGTAAGTTTTGTGGAAATGCTCGTTATAGGAGGACTTCGGCTGGAAAGATGGTCCCAGTTAAGGCGATGCATTATCTACCTCTTATTCCTAGGTTAAAGAGGTTGTATGCATCAATGAGGTCTTCTCCACATATAAGATGACATCGTGAATATAGAAAGCCACCGGGTGTCTTGTCTCATCCATTTGATGGTGAAGCATGGAAGCATTTTGATAATGCATATCCTAATTTTGCTAGTGAACCAAGAAATGTTAGATTGGGGTTGTGTGCAGATGGCTTCATATCATTCTCTAATGTTGTTTCACCTTATTCATGTTGGCCAATATTTCTTTCTCCGTATAATCTTCCTCTTGAAATGTGCATGACCAGTCCGTTTCTAAGTTGTCTTATTCCAGGTCCACGTAATCCAAAAAGTTTGATTGATGTCTATATACAACCATTGATAGATGAGCTCAAACAATTGTGGTTTAAAGGCGTTTTGACTTTTGATATATCAACTAAGCAGAATTTCATCATGCGTGCTTCTTTAATATGGACTATTAATGATTTTCCTGCATACAGGATGTTTTCTAGTTGGATGACAGCTGGAAACCTAGCATGTCCATATTGCATAGAAAATAGTAAGGCATTCACTTTAAAGCATGACAGAAAAAATACATGGTTTGATTGTCATCTCCAGTTCTTGCCAATGGACCATAAGTTTAGAAAGATGAAAAATGTATTTAGGAAAAATAAGATTGAAAGTAACCCTCACCTCCATTACTCACAGGGCATCAAATTTGGGAGAGAGTTTCTCAATTACCTAAAGTTATAGAAGCTTCACCTTCTAGACTTCTTGGATATGGTGTCAACATAATTGGACCAAACAAAGCATATATTGGGAGTTACCTTATTGGAAGGGCAATCTGCTACGACATAATCTTGATATGATGTACATTGAAATTATTTTTTTATGATAATTTGTTTAACACAGTGATAGATGTTAAGGGTAAGACAAAAGACAATCCAAAAGCTAGAATGGACATAAACGAATATTGTAAGAGAAAAAAGTTATGACTACAGGAATTACAAAATGGTAAAATAGTTAAGCCCAAAGCCACCTGTTCATGCACATTGGATGAGAAACGTGAAATTTGTGAGTGGGTTAAAAATTTGATGATGTCGGAGGGCTATGCTTTGAATTTAGGAAAGCGGGCAGATATGAATGAAGTAAAATTGATAGGTATGAAAATTCATGATTGTCAGGTGTTCATGAAAACTTTAATTCATATCGCTTTTAGCTATCTATCCAAAAGAATATGGAAACCAATCACAGAGATAAGTCTTTTTTTAAAAGATTTGTGTTCTGAAAAATTGTTAGAGATTAGTTTAGACAAGATGAAAGAAAATATTCTTGTTATTACTACTAAGTTGGAAAATATATTCGTCACGCCCCGAGCTACCCCCGAGATGCAGACACGGGACCTAGGATCACAAGTGACCCCAAGCTAACCCTGATGGCATAATCATGAGAATACTAAAGATAAATAGAGAAATAAAACTGTTGTGGAAGCTAATAATAAGTAAATCTGAAATGATGGGGAATACCCATATACTAAAACTGAATATCAAATCTGAGAGTTTAATACAAAAGAAATATCAAACTCAAATACTAAGTTGAATCAAACTATGTCTAAAAATAGCCTCTAACTGACTAGAAGTGCTGGGACATGCCCCAGCTAAATCTAGCAAAATTGAAACTAAAAGACTGAAATAATGAAAAGATAACATGAGTATTGTCCTCGAAGAATGATGACTCACTAGTGAGGCTGCTAAACTGGAGATTGGGAACCGATCTAAGCGTGATATGGATGGTGAGAACCTGAGCCTACATCATGAGAAAATGTAGCACAGAGTATGTGTCAATACTTGAAAGGTACTGAGCATGCATGATAGTGTAAAGCTGAGATAAGCATATAACTAAACAAGCAATAAAGTAAGAGCATAATCTGAACATGATATATATACTGAGCTAACTATATGCAATGACCAAATTATAACATGCTGAGACTAAATACTGAATTGTATTAAAATGTGGTCAATGCAATGGAATCTGACTGAACTGTGGGAACTACTAATAACCCATAATAAAACCGTATGAGCTAAATATGGAGTCCGATGTATATGCCCCATCGAGAGAACCCAATACACTCGGCAAAAGGTATAGAGGCATACTGGCGCGATCACTACAATGAAGCCCACAGAGGGGACTTAAAACCTACATGGCTTGTAGTTCTGGGACTATTTAGGTATGCTAAACCCTATTCCAACTTGATATTATACTACTCCTAATAGATTAAATGATTTACACATTATGACTGGATTCCTGTATTATACTGGATAGCTCAAACTGACATGCAAACTGAGAATATGCAATAAAATATTGATATGACACATTCAAAAACTATGGCATGTATATATGAAATAACTAAAATATCTAACCTAGCATGTGTAATTCAAGAACTAAAGAAATACATAGCTAGGGTTCTGAAATTCATGCAATAAACAAGTCATAACATGATAATCTGATTTGGAACATGTAACTAATTAATTCATGATAATCTACTGAAGTTCTAGAAACCCTAGGTCTAGTCATGATAAGGGAATAGAGAATCTTACTTAATTCTAGGGACCTAATGGGCGAAAGGAACCCACCAGTGAAATCCCACATACCTAGTGGCGAATTCCACGGAGAAATCTTTCGATTTCAAGGTTGGAACTAGAGGAAAATTGTTGCGTTCCTGAACTAGGGTTGGTCACCTTTTTCTCTTCTTACGCTTCTAAATTTTTGAACTTTTGATTAATGATTTTGACCAAGGTAAGTTCTAGTTATGTTTCTAGGCTTAAACTGACTAAAACCTCATAATTTAGAGTCTAAACGACAAAGTTTAAGGTTCCAACGAATAGGGAAAATACCAAAATGACCTTGACTTAAAACCTGTCGGGACCAACTAATGGACCGTGGTCCACCCTACGGTCCTTTCTAGTCAGCCATATTTTGGCTCAGATGATGGATTCTGTGGACCTCATTTCATGGACCTGGTCTACGGACCGTGGTTCAACCTACGGTTCGTAGGTCCTAGCCATGATTCGGGGGTTATTTTTCTACGGACCGTGTTCCACGGACCTAGTCCATAGGTTGTGGTCCCAACTACGATTGAGGTTTTCTGGGCACGTTCCACGGACCTGGTCCATGGACCGTGGTCCAACCTATGATCAGTATGTGGTCTCCATATGTGGCACCTGCACTTCTAGAAATCTACATTCTGGTCTATCTAGGATACAGGGTGTTACGTTATCTCCCCCTTGGGAACATTTGTCCTCAAATGAAGACTAAACTAGGTGGAATGGAGGGAAATAGATGCAAACCCAACCAATAAACACTGAAAATTGATTTCTGATTGAACTGAGTTCCAAAACATGCAAATACACTGAAAGTGCAAGTACAAACTGAAGGAACATGCTACTAAGACTGAATCTATGCATGAATGACTGAAAAACTAAAGAGGATCTATTATCTCAAGCTGGAGTGGAATCTAAAGGAAAGAGGTGAGGGTACTTGCACTTCATGGATACTTCTGCTTCCCAAGTAGCTCCCTCTACGGACTTACTCCACAAAACCTTGACTGAAGCGACTTTTTTGTTTCTCAACCTTCAAACCTGGAGATCAAGAATATCAATTGGTACATCCTCATAAGAAAGGATATCTTTTACAGCCACACTCTATAATGGCACCGGATGCTGGATCACCCACACACTTCTTCAATAGTGAAATGTGAAATACTAGATGCACTGCTGCTAAATCTGATGGCAACTCTAGATCATAAGCCACTTTACCAATCTTTTTCAATATACGGTAAGGGTCTACGTATTTAGGACTGAGCTTCCATTTCTTGCCAAATCTCATCACCCCCTTCATAGGTGACACTTTTAGGAAAACCCAATCAGTAACTTGGAACTCTAGTTCCCTTTTCCTTAAATCTGTTTAAAACTTCTGGCGACTCTAGGCTGTCTTAAGTCCATCTCTAATCAGTTGAACTTTCTTCATAGCATAAAGGAATGAATCTGTCCCTATTAAGGTTGCTTCACCTATTTCAAACCGACCAACAGGAGATCTGCATCTACGCCTATGCATTTCCTTACAAGGGGCCATCTGAATGCTAGAATGGTAACTATTGTTGTAGGTAAACTCTATAAGAGGATGTTGATCATCCCAACTACCCTTAAAATAGATCACACAAGCTCTTAACATGTCCTCTAAGGTCTGAATGGTACGTTCTGCCTAATTATCCGTTTGTGGATGAAATATTGTGCTAAGGTTAACCTGAGTACCAAGACCTTTCTGGAATGGCTTCCAGAAATGAGAGGTAAACTGAGGACCTCTATCTGAGAAAATAGACAAAGGAACCACGTGCAACCTCACAATCTCATTAATATAAAGCTTGGCATAGTCCTCCAGTGAATCTATAGTCTTGACCACCAAAAACCGAGAAGACTTTGTACCTCTGTCAGCTATCACCTAAATGGAGTAATGCTGTCTGCGAGTGTGAGGTAAACCTATGATGAAGTCCATATTGATCACTTCCCACTTCTGATGTTAATATCTTGAGTGATATCTTGAGTGATACCTCTTGGTTTCTGATGTTCTTCCTTGACTTGCTGGCAATTGGGGTACTTAGCCACAAAATCTGCTATATCTCTTTTCATACCATTCCACCAATAGATTTCCCGTAGATTACGGTACATCCTAGTGGCGCCTGGATGGATAGAATATCTAGAGTTATGAGACTCTGTAATAATATGCTGTCTCAACTCACCCACATTAGGATCACATAATCGACCCTGGTAGCGAAACACACCATCTCCCCCTTGGGAGAAAACCTCAACTCTCTATTGGTGGACTACACCCTTAAGTTCTAGCAATATCGGATCACTGTCTTGCTTTTCCTTAACTTTCACTACCAAAGAAGATTCTGCCATATTCTGAACCGTTACACCACCATCCGATATACTCATAAGACGAACTCCTAGGTGAGCAAGTCTGTGAACATCCTTTGCTAGCTCCTTTCTTTCTTCCTCAACTTGTGCTACACTACCCATAGATAGTTTGCTAAGGGCATCTGCTACTACATTTGCCTTACCAAGATGGTAATGCACACTCATGTCATAATCTTTGAGGAGCTCAAGCCATCTTCTCTGGCGAAGATTTAACTCTTTCTTGGTGAACACATACTGAAGGCTCTTATTGGTCTATGAACACATCTACATGAACACTATACAAGTAGCGCCTCTAAATCTTGAGTGCAAACACCACTACGGCAAGCTCGAGGTTATGAGTAGGATAATTCTTCTTATGCACCTTATGTTGTCTTGAAGCATAAGCTATAACTTTACCTCGTTGCATCAACACACAACCTAGTCCGACTCTGGATGCATCACAATAAGTCACATAACCGTTTGAACCCTCTGGTAGAGTCAGAACAAAAGCTATAGTCAACCTAGTTTTCAATTCTACGAAGCTTTTCTCACAATCATCTAACCACTAAAACTTGACCATTTTCTGAGTCAACCTAGTCAATGGTGAGGCTATGGATGAAAAGCCTTCCACGAACTTTTTGTAATAACCCGCTAAACCCAAGAAACTTCTAATATCTGCAGAAGAGGTAGGTCTTGGACATTATTTCACTACTTTTATTTTCTGGGAATCCACCTCGATCTCTTTGCTGGATACTATATGCCTAAGGAAAGAACATGATTGTAACCAAAACTCGCACTTGTTAAATTTGGCAAATAATTGGCGATCTTTGAGAGTTTGCAAAACAACTCTCAAATGACTCTCATGTTCCTCCTCATTCCTAGAGTAAATGAGGATATCATCAATGATGACGATAACGAACAAGTCCAAGTACTTCTTGAACACTCTATTCATCAAATCCATGAAAGCTGCAGGAGCATTGGTTAGTCCAAATGACATAACTACAAATTCATAATGACCATACCAAGTTCTAAAGGCTATCTTCGGAATGTCATTATCTCTGACTTTAAGCTGATGATAACCCAATCTAAGGTCTATTTTTGAGAAATGACTAGCACCCTGAAGTTGGTCAAACAAGTCATCAATCCCGGGGATGGGATACTTATTATTGATTGTGACCTTGTTCAACTAGGTATAGTCAATGCACATTCTAAGAGAACCATCTTTCTTCTTCACGAAAAATACTAGTGCACCCCATGCCGAAATACTAGGTCTGATGAAGCCCTTATCTAGAAAGTCTTTCAACTGCTCCTTCAATTCCATAAGCTCACCTAGAGCCATTCTGTAAGTAGGAATAGAGATAGGCTAGGTATCTGGTAGGAGATCAATTCCAAAGTTGATTTCTTTATTGAGAGAAACTACGTGAAGATCTTTTGGAAACACTTCTGGAACTCATTAACCATAAGAACTGACTCAAGAGTTGCGGTTTCAGAGCTCAAATCCTTAACCCGAACTAGATGATAGAGATAACCCTTAGAGATCATCTTTCTGGCCTTAAGATAAGAAATGAATCGACCCATTAGTGCTAAGCTACTACCATTCTATTCTAAGATTGCTTCGTCTGGAAATTGAAAACGAACAATCCTAGTTCTACTATTGACTGAGGCATAACAAGAATGTAACCAATCCATGCCTAGAATGATATTGAGGTGTACCATTTCTAACTCTACAAGATATACTGAGGTGACTTTCTGAGAGACTGTGACAGGGCCATTTCTTATACCCTTCTAGCTATAACTGGGTCACCAACTGTAGTAGAGACTAAAAAGGGTTCTGAGAGAGTTTCTGGACAAACATCAAAATTGATTGCTATATAAGGAGTTACGAAGGACAAAATAGTCCCTGTTGTCTTTCCACTGAGTGAACCATATGTAAGCCATATCCTTAAGCTAGTAGGATGCTAATTCTACCCTATCACTACTAGTCACTTGCATTACTCCAAAGATTTTCTTCACCTCATCAATGAACTTCTGTGGGTCCTCACCAACTTGCAAACCTAAAAACTCAGGTGGATTCATAACAAAATCTCAAACTCTAGCTGCAACTAATCGACCATTTCTATTAGCAGGAACTAGAACCTGCTGATTGTTCTAGTTGGCAACCCTCTGAGCCAACATCTGAATGGCATTTCGAAACTCTGCGTTTAAAACCTCATGGTCTGGGACTAGAGGAATTGCATTAGCATTGTGTGCATTAGCATTCCATGTGTAATCTCTACGAGGAGGCATGATCTTAAGCACATAAAGATGGATTAGAAAGGATATTATAGTAACAAACGATAAGAGTAACAAAAAAATGAAGATTTTTCCTAAAACACTCCGTAGCCTCCCTCTCATTAAATGTGGTGCACTTCACACCTATGAAAAGGACTCTACTTGGTGTTGCTTTTTAGAAATCCTAGGACTCTTAAACCTAGTGCTCTGATACCAAGTTTTTCACGCCCCGAGCTACCCTCGAGACGTGGACACAAGACCTAGGATCACAAGTGACCCCAAGCTAACCCTGTTGGTATAATCATGAGCATACTAAAGATAAACTGAGAAATAAAACTGTTGCGCAAGACAATAATAAGTAAATTTGAAATGATGGCGAATACCCATATAGTAAAACTGAATATCAAATTTGAAAGTTTAATACAAAAGAAACATCAAACTAAAATACTAAGCTAAATCTAACTATGTCTGAAAATAGTCTTTATCTGATTAGAAGTGCTGGGACATGCCCCAGCTAAGTCTAGGAAAATTGAAACTAAAAGACTAAAATAATGAAAAGATAACATGATTGTTGTCCTTGAAGAATGAGGACTCACTAGTGATGCTTCTGAACTAGAGGTCAAGAACCGATCTAAGCAGAATTGTATGCTGAGAACTTGAACCTACATCACGAGAAGATGTAGCGTAGAGTATGCGTCAGTACTTTAAAGGAATTGAGCAGACATGATAGAGTAAAGCAAAAATAAACATATAACTGAATAAATAATAAAGTAAGAGCATAATCTAAACATGATATAGATACTGAGATAAATATATGCAATGACCAAATTATAACATGCTGAGACTGAATACTGAACTGTACTAAAATATGGTCAATACAATGGAATATGACTGAACTGTGGGAACTACTAATAACCGATAATAAAACCACATGAGCTAAATGTGGAGTCTAATGTATACGCCTTATTGAGAGGACTCAATACAGCCGACCAAAAGTATAGAGGCATGCTAGCGTGATCACTAAAATGATGCCCATAGAGGGGACTTACAACCTACGTGGCTTGTAGTTCTGGGACTATTTGGATACGTTCAACCGTAGTCCAACTCGGTATTATGCTACTCCCAATAGATTATGTGATTTACACATTATGACTAGATTTCTATATTATACTGGATAGACCAAATCGATATGCAAACTGAGAATGTGCAATAATATACTGATACGACACATTCAAAAACTGAGGAATATATATCAAAATAACGGAAATATCTGACCTAGCATGTGTAATTCAGGAACAAAATAAATACATAGTTAGTGTTTTGAAATTCATGCAATAAATGAGTGACATGATAATCTGATTTGGAACATGTTACTAACTAATTCATGATAATCTGCTGAAGTTCTAGAAACCCTAGGTCTAGTAATGATAAGGGAATCAAGAATTTGACTGAATTCTAGGGACCTAATGGGTGAAAGGAACCCACTAGTGAAATCCCACATATGTGGTGATGAATTCCATGGAGAACTCCTTCAATTTTAGGACTGGAATTGGAGGAAACTTGTTGCATCCTTGAACTAGGGTTGGTCGCCTCTTTCTCTTTTTATGCTTCTAAATTTTCTAAGTTTTGATTAATGATTTTGACTAAGGTAAGTTCTAGTTATGTTTCTAGGAATAAACTGACTAAAACCTCATAATTAGGGTCTACACAACGTAGTTTATGGGGTCTAACATATAGGGAAAATAACAAAACGACCCTGACTTAAGAGCTGACGGGACCAACCAATGAACCTGGTATATGGACCGTGGTCTACCTTATGATCCATCCTGGTCAGCTGTCATTCGGCTCAGAGGATGGGTTCTATGGACCACGCTTCATGGACTTGGTTCACGGCCTGTGGTTCAACTTACAGTCAGTAGATCCTGGCTATGGGTCGAGGGTTTATTTCTGCAGGCCACGTTCCAAGGACCTGATCCATGGGTTGTGGCCCCACCTACGATCGAGGTTTCCTGGTTGTTTTATTTTATGGACCACGTTCCACAAACCTGGTCCACGGACCGTGGTCTAACCTACGATATGTAGGTGGCCTCCGTAGGTGGCACCTGCACTTCTAGAAATCTGTATCCCGATCTATCTAGGATACGGGGTGTTACAATATTTCCATGTGGTTTCTTTGATGTGATGGAGCATCTTTCAATTCACCTTGTACAAAAGGCCCGCGTCAAAGGTCCGATTCAAACAAAATGGATATGTGTATTTGAAATATTCACTAATTTATAGATAGTCATCAAGTCTTTTATTAACATATATATACATATATACATGTAGAAAAAGTTAGTAGTTCCAAGCAAACAATTAAGAAAATGAAAAAGGTCGAAGGATATGTTCTTTAAGGTCATATTGGGAGAGAAACTGGTGATTTTTATTCTTATTGCTTTGGTGATGATGTGTCATGTAGGAGAAGCAAGCCCAATCGCAATGATGAAAGTGATAGTTATCCTTTATTTCTACAAATATCAATTTTTAATCAAAATGGTCGAGGATCTAAAAACTGTGGAAAGCGAGGCTTCACTAATATGGAAATGCAATTAGCTGTGACACATATTTTGCTTAATTGTCTAGAGATTCAACCATTTATCAAGTAAGTGTTAAAAAATATGTTATCAAATTACATAATAATAAGTGCTCACTAACTAACGAAATACTTGAATGTAAAATGATCGGCTTGTTCGTAAACACAGGGGTAGTGAAGCCATATATACAATTTTTTCAAATGGCTATCAAACTATGTAAGTATGCAATCAATAATTATTTAATAATATATTCATGTTATACTAGATTATATTACTTGAAATAACAATCACATAGGTTAACGATGAATACTTAAGTGTCCAACATTTGCAATTAGTGAAAGAAGTAGCAGTTGGACTTGAATCCCAAGTACTGACATTGAATAAGTATTGTGTCAATGGTTTTAAGTTTCAAACTGAAGAAGTTTCTAGGAATAAGAAAACAAATAATAGCGGTGTCTACATATAAGGTAATATTGATGGTACTGGCCAAACTATTGAATATTGTGGTGTCATTCATGAGATTATTGAAGTGAGGTATTCATAAGAATATTATGGTTGGCCTAAGAAGAAGATTGTATTGTTTCGGTGTGAGTGGTTTAACCCATCACATAGAGGCACAAAGGTGGACCATCAACATAATATAATTAAAGTTAAGCACATCAGGAAATACAGAAGTTATGATCCTTTTATTAATGAAGAAAATGCTAAACAAGTGTATTACGCTCCATATCTATTGTGTAGAGAAAATTATGATTGGTGTGTTATTATTAAAACTAAGTCTGTGGAAAGAATTGAAATTGACAATGTCTTAGATGTGGCGTATCAAATGATGTTGCAATTTTCCATCAACAAGTTGATGTTGAATTGGAAACCACACTATAACGTCCTCAACACATATTAGAAGAAGTATTTGATGATGAGATAATGAAGGTTGAGGAAGAAGTATCCAAGAATGCGAAAAATGAATCATTTGATGATGAAGAATGGGACAATAATGAAAATGAAACAATTAAGGAGGAAAAATGGGAGAATGATGGAATTGAAACAAGCGAGGAGGAATAGTAGTAGAATGAAAGCTAGTATATATGTAAGTTAATTTATTTTGTTAATTTTATTTAATTTATGATTTGTATATATGATACATGTAAATTTCCATACAGATGCCATGAGGTGGTGACAATGATAGACATCGCGAGCATCTTGGAGTTAGCTAGATTAATAAGGCTAAAAAGATGAAGTCAACTAGGAGACCCATAGATCCTAAGGATATTCCAGGATCTATTTCTTCTGCGCTAGAGCGCATCAGTCATAATGCTCATTTGTTTGATGTTTCATTTGGTACGGTGGATCCTTAGGCATATTATACTAATTATTGTCGATCAGCCAGTGCTTCCTCAACTTCACATACATTGCCTCCACAATGCTACGAGGACCTACCTTTATAGTCTATTCGTCGACCACGACCCTTATCGACAGGTAGGATATCAGATGGTACTCCATCTCCCACTTGTATATCTCCTCAGTTATCTGCTATGAGGATTGGAGATTCTAGTAGCGAGCAGTCAAATGCTATGGCTGGTACGCCTCCATTGACTCAGAGTTTTGTGCATCCTGGTGTATCACCTTCATTTACAGTTGTACCTAGTACTACACCAGATAATGAGATGCCAGCTCTAGCTCCTAGCCAGAAGGACAAACTTGGTAGAGTCATGATTGAGCCAAATGGATCAACGTAAGTTTGTACTGTTATGTATTTGTTAGTTTATTTTATTTATTTTTTATACTTTATATATTATTCATAAACTGACATATTTATTATGTCTTTTCCAGGTGGCATTCTGCAAAGGATGTTGCCCGAGCTTTAAAAGACTGTGTTAAAAGAATTTATACACAGGCTTATCACTCTTGGAGTAAGATTTGAAACAGTATATGCTAGGCGATATTTAATGAATTTAAGGTATATATATTTTAGTTAAGTGTAATAGTTTTAGTATACTTTACTTTTTTTTACTATCGATCTAATTAATGCTATTCAATTTTTTTTTAGACAATGTGTACTAGGGAGTCGAGGTACAATTTGTTCATTGCGACCATATTTGAGAGGAGGGCATCCGCGAGACTGTCTATCTGGCTAAGGAAAGTTCAGGATATTGATCAACGTTCGGGTTGGATGTTGCCTCACGTTTTTGATGAATTATGTCAGTATTGGAACAAATATAAGTTTAAGGCAATGTTAGAACAAGCCAAAAAGTCTAGAGGCAGTCTTAAGGGTGGCTTGCTACACGCTGGAGGTGCAAAGACTGTTGGAACAATTACAAGAGAGACGGTAAGTTCTAATTCAAACTTTTAAATAAATATTTAGTTGATTCATATATATCGTTATAAATTCCAGTTTTTATTTATAGGAAAAAGAATTGGGGCGCACCCATTGGACCAGAGGTTTTCAAGAAGACTCATGTGAAGGAGAAAAAATATTAGTCAGATCCGGATGTGTGGCCTAAGGAAAGGGCCGAACGAACTTTAGTAAGTTATTTAATATGAATAATATATATTAATAATGAGTATATTTATGATATGTATATATATTGATGCTAATTTTTGTATTTAATATGTAGAATGAGTTTCATCAGTACGTCGCTGAGAATCTAGATAGTTTGGTCCAAATGACACCTGAACTATCCACCCAAATTTGGACAAAAAAAGTGGGAGGGGGGACACAAGGGTAGAGTCTATGGTATAGGCTCTCGAAATGATGTAAGACTACTCAATGTCATCTCAAATAGCAGAGCTTACATAGGCATTGAAAGAGTCGGAGCGGAGAAGAGTAGATGAACAACAAAGCATGAGTGCGAACGTTCAAAAAATTAAAGAACAAGTGTTGAACCTCGCTCGTCGACCTGCTACTTCGGCTCCCGAGGACACCGACGATAACAGTGAGGAAGAGGATGATGATTTTGAAGATAGCACTCTTTAGTTGAGGTCTCTTTTATGAACTTTTTAAAATACATTTTGAAACACTTTATAAGTTTTTGTATTGTGATTTAGATATTTTAGAAGATTGATTTAAGTTTGATGTTTTATTTGTTGTGTGTGATGTTTACATTATATCGTTTGATTGGGCTGGTTGAATATGAATTGAATTGAATTGATTTATATTTGCAGGTGGGTAGTAGAAACTCCCATTTTCTATTGTCAAAAAATTGCAGAAAAAAGCGACAAATAGGGTGGTTTTGTCCGTCGCATTTTTGCATTATTTTTTTTTCAAATAAACCCAGATAAGCGAAATTCATGGTCCTTTAGTCCGTCACTTTTCTGGGTATTTTAAAAAATTAATTTCCAAAAAAGCGACGGAGAGTATCCTTTAGTCGTTCGCTTTTCTGGGATTTTCAAAATATAAGTTTCCAAAAAAGCGACGAACTGTGTCACTTTTTGGAAATAAAAAATAAAGAAAAATATAAAAAAACCAATGGAGTCCATCTAAAAAAAATTACTGAAAAAATATTCAAAAAGTGATGCAGTTCGTCACTTTTTGAAAAACGTCGAGCCAAAAAGCGACGGACATGACTTTGACAAAAAAAGTAACGTAGTCCGTTGCTTTTGGCCGTTGTTTTCCAAAGTTTTTTAGTAGTATTAGCTCGCCAAGGAGGTTAGAGGAATCGCCGAGTAAGCCTTAGTTCTCCTTCTTTTGCATATATATGACCTTGGGTATTATCCCATTCGGTGGGATTATCTTAGTGCACTAAACCCATTTATCAAATCATTGAGTGGGAGAGGACATCGCCTCTGATGCTTGTGTCTTTTTAATCTGCACTGTCATATTTTTTGGACTCGTCTTAGCCCATTGATATTGACTCAACGAATCATTGAGTTGGTATTGACTCTAATTTTTGTGCCCAAATCCCAAGATAATTGCTATTCTCTAATTCAGCAAGCTCATTGAAGCTCGTCGACCCCTTTTGGCGATCTGCCTTCCCATTAGGCGAGCCTTCGGAATGTTTTTGAAGTTTGATTCAATGTGCATTTGATTTCAGCTAACCTTCACAACTTTTATGTTTGAATGTGTGCGTTGTAGGAAATGGTATGAACAAAGGGTAAGCAAGTAGTTACATCTAAGACTGAGATTGGCAGAGAATCTCCTCCTCCTCCTCCTCCAAAGAAAGAAAGGTTATATCCATCAGTGAGCCTTTGAAGGCCCCTCATCCCAAATAAAAAAAAATCCTAAGATCCCTACCAGCAGTGGTAAGAAAGTGAGGAAGCATATTGCCACAAAGCAGGTGAACGTTCGCTCCAGGTTAGTGTTTCCTCCATAAGATCCTAACCATGCTTCCAATTTTCTCCCAATAATAGCTCCAAGGTCTATAAATATGCTCAAGGTGGAAGGAGAATGGACTATTTTAGAGGAGCGTCAACTCTTAACTGGTGGAGTCATGAGTGACTACCCTGCCATATAGGCAACGATAAAATTTCACAAGTTGGAGCAATTCAGTAAAGCAACAAGACCTTATGTGCTAAAGTGGGTGCAAGAATTCAACTTTTAGATACTTGGCAGATGGTTATATTCCACTCCATGCCTCAATAGGTGTTTCTTCATCCATAACTTTTGTTAGCAGCCTATTTAACAAATAGACTGAAGTGGAATGGCTTCTTCCCAAAATCTTTGTTCCAGTTTCTTTTCCATCAACAAACATCTAGCTATTTCAACAACAATTATGTTCTTCCTCTCCGAGACTCCATTTTGTTCAGGTGAATAGCGTACTGTCAACTTTTGATCAATCCCCATATCTTCACTTTACTTATTGAACTCATTTGAAGTGTATTCACCACCATTGTCTGACCTTAAAGCCTTTAGCTTACAATCACTTTGTCTTTCAATAAAAACTCTGAATTTCTTAAAAATTGAAAATACTCAAGACTTGTTACTCAGAAAAAACATGCAATTCATCCTTGTTAAGTCATCAATAAAGAGAACAAAATATTTATTGAGTCCCAAAGATGATGTCTTCATAGGTCCATACACATCAGTGAACAGTAGTTCATGTTTTCCAGTTGCCCTCTAGTTCCAGTGTACCTTACCCATCTGACATGACTCGCAAACTTCTTTAGACACTGAAATGTGAGGTAAATCTTTATTCAAGCCATTTTCATCAATAGAATTAAAAGTAACATAGTTAAAATAACCATATCTTTTGTTCCACAACCATGACTCATGCGTTCTTGCAAACATTGCACTATCAAACTTCCAATCTAAAGGAAAAGTTTTATCCACCATTTCTACTTTAACAATCAAACCATCTTAAGAGTCAAAGATCAAACAATGTTTGCCCCTTAAAAAAATAAGGAATAGCCTTTAGACATCATTTGGGCCACACTTAACAAGTTACATGCTAAATAAGGAACATACAACTTATCATGTATAAACTTTATACCTTTGGTAGTCTGAAATGTAACTGAACACTTTCCATGTGCATCAATTATTTAACAATTTCCCATTCTAACTTAAGCTTGAATGACTTTTCAAGTGTGTGAAACAAGATTGTGTGACATATGACTCCTACATCCACTATCTATGAACCATGGGGATTTGTTTGAAGTGTTTTCTATATGAGAAGACACAGACAAGCTTTCTTCTTCGTTTTTGGCCTTTTCAACAAAATTTGTATGCTGCACGTGATGTTGTTCTGGTTGATTCTGCCTAACCCTGCAATTTTTCTCAATATGACCTATCTTTCTATAGAATCTACACAAAATGGATGGCTTTCCTTTGAACCAACAATCTTTTTCTTGATGATTGGTTCTTTACAATGGCTGCAAGGTGGAAACTTCCATTTCTTTGAAGATTCCTTCCATGATTTTCTTTTCCTACTTTATCTTCTTCAATCCTTCTATTGTCCTTCACATGCGGCTTGCCTTTATGTTGTGCCCGAAATACCACTTCTTCTACTTCTTCATCTATTATACTTTATCTTTGTTCTTAGGCTTGCAACTTGTTGATGAGCTCCGCCACAGATAAAGTCTTCAAATCACAAGATTCTTCTATTGCTGAAATCTTGGACTCAAACCTTGTTGCTAAGCTTATCATCATCTTCTCCACCACCTTTGAATTTGGAAAGGTTACAAAACAACCTTATTTTGTTAACAATCCCCACAAGTTTGGTAGAATACTCTTTCACAGTATCTCCTTCTTTCATCTTTAAAATCTCAAATTCTATTTTCATAGTTAAGAGTTTGACAGTCTTCAGTCTGTCACTTCCACCGAACTCCTCTTTTAGCTTCTCCCATGCTTCTTTAGGTGTTTTACAAGCCATTATTCTTGTGAACAACATATCGAAAGAGTTGAATGAAGACCTGGGAGAGCCTTTGGTTTCCTTAACTTCGCATATTCATAAATCTTCATTTGTGCAACTGTTAAATTTGGTTAAAGTGGAAGAAGGTCATCTTCACTTTCAATCGTTCCCACGGAGTAAAAGATTTGAGATAAGCCTTCGGGTGTGTTTGGTATGAAGGAAAACATTTTCCGGAGAATGTTTTTCAATTTTCTCATGTTTGGTAGGGCTAAAAGTTTTGGAAAATATTTTCCTAATACTCTCATTTTCCTCAAATTTAAGTAAAATGACTTCCCTTCAAAAATTAAGGAAAACATTTTCCAAATCTATCCTCCAACATCAAATTTCAATTTTTTTTATTGAAAAAATCAATTTTTTTTTTTGAAAAAATGAATTTAAAATTTATTTTTTTAAAAAATATTTTCAAATTCAATTTTTAATGTTTTCACCCCACCCTCACCCCCTACCCCTTGCCAAACTCCCTACCAACACCCCCCCCCCCCCCCCTCTCCTAAAAAAATTATAGTTTGTTTTAAAAAATATTTCCAATTTCCAATTATTATTTTTTACCCCACCCCACCCCTACCCTCTACCCCCAATCATCCCCCACCCCTTCCAAAAAAATGAATTTTAAGTTTGTTGTTAAAAAATATTTTCAATTTCAATTTTTTTTTATTTTATCCACCTTCACCCCTACTGCCCCCCTCCCAACCAGCCCACTCGCCCCCCTCAAAATAAAAATTAACTTTGTTTTTCAAAAATATTTTCAATTTCAAAGTTTTTTTTTTTACCCCATCTCACCCCTACCTACCCTGCGCCACCCCCACCGTACCCTCCCATCCAAAAAAAAATTAGTTTATTTTTAAAAACTATTTTCAATTTCAAGTTCAAAAATTATTTTCTACTCTCTAGTAAAAATAAAATATATTTTCTCAAAAATATTTTTCATTCATAAATCCAACATTAAAAGATCATTTGCAGAAAATATTTTCTACTCACCATCTAAACATGAAAAAATAAGTCAAAAATCTACTTGTTTTCCAGGAAGACATTTTCTAGGAAAACATTTTCCTTCATACCAAATGCACCCTTCATCATTATCACCCATATATGATAATTTTCCCCAGTAAACATAGGAGGTCTTGCATCGAATAAGCTGTTGGATGCCATGTTACTGTTGTCCAGCTCTCACCTTAGAAGAACTAGAGAGAAACCTTAGCTTTCTTGCCTTCACAGATCCCTCAAGAAGAAGGACTCTTGATACCGCTGTAAGTATTAGAAACTTGAAAGAAAAAAAAGATAAGGTTCAACAACAGTTCTATTCATTCATTATCATATTTCAAAATGCATACACATATATATGGATGACCATACATATCCAATCACTATTGACTTTCTTACAAAACATATACCATGAAACAAGGACTAGCTTCCCTTTACATATTAAACATAATATTTAAAAAAGAACCATTAAACAAACTATCTAGAAATATTTCTTTTTCTACCTAACAACATTATATCTCATTCAATTGAATCATGTTCGAATCAGCTATGTAGATCTTCATGGGTTATATAGTCTAGGAGATACTTCATGCCACATCATTGAAAGTTAGGTATACCATGAATTTACGGTATTTTTAATACATTTCACTTTAGAGTTGTGTGTGTCTAGAGCCATTTTGTAGTAGAATTAATGTGTTTTGTATCATGTTTGCAAGAAATAGGCTTGGACGTGGAAGTAGGAGATGACAACTGAAAAATCTACAGAAGGAGCCACCTACGAAGGTGACCTACGGACCGTAGGTCCAGTCACGATCCATTGATGGATGGCGTAGATGGAGCATCAGAGAAGTATGACCAAGTGTGGAACTATGGATGCAACTGACGAAGCGTAGGTCGACCCACGGGCCATTTTGCACATCCGTCGAATGCTTCAAAGAAGTTGAAGTTCCAGTACCTAATGAAATTCCTAAGTGTGGAGCCACAAAAGAGGACCCACAGACCGTAGGTCAACCTATAATCTATTTTGCACATCCGTCGTTTGTATTTAAGAGTGATGGTTCCTGCCTCTACGAGAAAAAGTCTAAGTGTTGGCCTATGGAGGGGACCTACAGACCGTAGGTCAATCCATGGTCTGTAGGTCGAAGTTATTGAATGAAGTCGTGTCTAGAAAGTTTATTTCCTTATTTCGTTTTGTTTTTTTTAGGGCAAGTTTTTCTATAAATAGGGTATGTAAACCTCATTTTGGGGGGTTATACACCATTGTATACTTTTAGTTCTTGGTATTTCCTTAGGAATTAACTTGCAAACTTTGGGAATTTTATTTCCTAATTTTTGTTTATAAGATTTTTTCTTTGATTTTCAATTGGAGATTTCGGGTTTCTTCTAGTCAATACGTAAGTTCGTGAATTCTTCTTCTAATAATATGAATTGTGTTCTTTCAAATATGAGTAACTAACAACTAGTATTGTGGGAACAATGAGCAATTAACAATGTATGAATAATAACTAAGTAATTATTGAATAGTGTTGATTCATGTATTGGTGATTCTTTCTCTTAGAAGTCTTTTTAACGATTGCACGCGTTCGAACTCGCCTTGTTGCTACTTGTCGGACGAAGGAGGTAGTTAATAAGAAAAGAATTATCAATAGAGATTTAGTGTGATACTATCTAATAGCCTAATGTCAATTGGTGCGAGAGTGAAAACTAAGCCATACATTGATGTGATGTCTATTCTGAGGTAAAGGTAAGGGTTAGTAAATTCTACTCACGTAGCTGGACCAAGGTGTAGAGTGAAATTCCCTATTTGGAGGACCAATCACTTAGGGATACATATCTTACCACTTTGCATGTGATACACTAGGAAAGGATTACTATTATTAGGATTACCGTGTTAAGAGCTTATGGGGAACACAAACTCCCTAGTTTCTCTCTCTCATTGATAACAACAAAGTTGGAATCTTGCTCACTTGTTACTTAACAACAATTAGTTATTTGTTTCACAAATCCCCCCCCCCCCCCCTCCCTTACTTACTTGTCTAGGAAATAAGTTGACTAAACAGATATAATAGTGATTTAAGTTTTAGTCAAAACCATATTCCTCGTGGGATCAACCCCAACATCCAAGTTGGATTCTTTAGTTGATAATGATCGCTTATACTTCTTTAGGCAAGTGTAATTTGAGCGTATCAAATTTTTAAGCCGCTGCCGAGGAGTAAGGCTTTTAGATTAAGTTTTCCTACATTATTGAACTTTAGTCAATTATTTCCTAATTTTATGTTTTCCATTATTTTTGTTTTCTTCAGGTTTACACTCTAGTATATGCTAAGTACAAGGAGGCAAGGCGAACCATTGACCCCATACGATCAAGAGTTGATAAAAACTTTGAGAAAGATGAATAATTAAGGAGTCCGTAATAATCCAGTCATAGAGGAGCCTGAGGAAGAAGTGAATAATGAGAATGCTCAGGTTCATGGTGATAATCTACTTAGCGATGCATTGAGGGTGCACGATCCACCAGAACCAAGACTGCCTGGTAATTACAGGGTCGAATTCAACACTATCAATTCTGAAGGACCCATTGTTCTCCTTCTTCTACCTCCTGGACATATATTTGTGGTGGCTAGCAGTTTGATGCAGATGCTTACAGTGAGGGGTTTGTTTTTTGGTATGGCTTCAAAAGATCCGTATGGGAACATGGAAAAGTTGAAGAGTGTCTACAAGAGTTGTGTGGGGTGATTGAAGTTGGATATGAATACCATAGGGTTGATATTCTTCCATCTATCATTGACCGGTGATGCTGCAGTGTGGTTTTTTGAGCTGCTATATAACTCAATCTATATATGGGACTAATTGCATAAGGTGTTCATGGCCAAGTACTTTCTGTTGTAAAAAAGCTGAACCACAAAGATTACCTCAATAACTTTGTGGCACTACCTGGAAAGTGTGTGAGTAATTCGTGGGACAGGTTTACTGTATTCATAAAAAGTGTTTCGAACCACCGTATTGATGATGAGTCACTGAAGGAGTATTTCTATAGAGGTCAAGATGACAATGGTAAGGTTGTGCTTGATACTATTGCTGGAGGATCATATGGCGAGTGCACATTTGAGGAGATCGTTAAGAAACTTGAGAGTATTTCCCAAAACAATAAAGCATGGAGAACTCGAAAGTCAGAAAGTGGAAGAAACACATTTGCAGTTCAAGCTGCGCCTAGTCAATCTACCAATGACATTCATGAGGAGATGGCTCAGATAAGGACAGAATTTGGGTTGGTGTCGAAGCATGTAAGTGGAGGTCAAGAAAAGGTAAATGTGGTAAACTACTTGAATAGGACTCCACCACCACCAGTTGAGGAATGGTACTGTGAGGAGGATGCTTACTTGGTGAATAATTAGATAGGGGGTTTTCGAGCCAAAGCCCAAGGTTCCAATTCGGATAATTGGCGCCAAGGGAAAGGAAATGAAGGTCAGAGCAATGCTAACTACAATCGAAAGGGGTAGTATGTCTAGGATGGGAACTACAATCACGACAACAACTACAAACGGAAAAACTATGGCAATAGAAACAAAGAGTTGGGCCTTATGTTCCACCTGCAAATCATGAATCTTGCAATAGCGAAGCTGGGGGTAGCATGTCACGTATTGAGGATATGATGCAGAAGATGATGAAGAGATTCGATTCGCCTGATGAGAATGTGAAGGAGATACGGAATGACTTGTCTGGACTTTGCCAAAAAGTTGATACACATGTAGTGTAGATAAAGAAACTCAAGCAACAGATGAATTGGTTGTCCACTACAGTAAACAGACGTCATCCTAGCACACTTTCTAGCAACACTACCAAAATCCAAAAACTGATGGGTATTATATGGTAGTGACTACTCGAGGGGGTAAACAGACCATTGGTCCACCTATGCATTCTGAGGTTGAAAAAGATGATGATGAGACTAAGGTTATTGGAGAGTCCAAGAATGCTACAGAGAAGGAAGCAGAGATAACCCAAAAAGTTGTCCCCATTCCTGGACCTCTACCTCCATTCCCACAGAGTTTGGTATAGAAAAATTAAGAAGGAAAATACCTCAAGTTTATTACTATGTTGAAACAACTTTCCATCAATGTTCCGTTGATATAGGCTTTGGAGCAAATGTCTGAGTATGCAAAATTTATGAAAGATTTGGTGACTAAAAACAGGGCTGTCAGTTTTGAAGATGATGATAGGTTGCAACATTCCAGTGCTATTGCCACGAGGTCGCTTGTGTAGAAGAAAGATGATCCTAGTGCTTTCACTATTCCTTGAACCATTGGGTTATTGCATTTTGCAAAAGTGTTGTGTGATTTGGGTGCTAGTATTAATATGATGCCATTGTCTATTTACAAGAAGTTAGGTATAGGGGCTCCAAAACCAACTGTGATGTGATTACTCATGGCCGATACAAATGTGAAGAGGCTTATTGATCTTCATATCTAACTCCAATTTCTTTGGTTTGGAACGAAATACGAACCAATCAAGTGCAGCAACCAATTCAGCATAGTCCTCAATACCATCACCCTCGAAATTAATCATTACCACTGCAAGTGCATCAACACCAAACCTCTCTTCAATAGACTCATCAAAATCTCGATCCACAATATGATTCACCACTGACACTGACTTAAGATCGCTTTCCTGCTTAATGTACCTACAGATATTAAAAGTTACCTCATTACTATTCAATCAGAACTTCATCTGCTCTTTCTCCATATCGACCAAGGCGCGCCCAGTAGCAAGGAATGGTCTCCCTATGATGATGGGAACCTCAAAATCAACCTCACAGTTAAGTATCATAAAATCTGCCTAAGGTATGTATTCTTGGGGAGAGATGGTACTTTATTAGTCATCATTGCGGCAGATTTGAATGCGAAATAAGTTGAGGCAATTGTTTCTGTGTTGAAGAGGTTCAAGTGGGCTATTAGGTGGACTATTGCGGACATTATTGATATTCCTCCTAGCATTTATTTTCATAAAATCCAACTCATGCCGGATGACAAGCCTAGTATTAATAACCAAAAGAGACTAAATTCGCGTATGCAAGAGGTAGTGAAGAAGGAAATCATCAAGTGGTTAGTCATTCGTTCCATTGCAGATAGTAGTTGGGTTTGTCCTGTTCAGTGTGTGCCCAAGAAAGGTGGGATTATTATGGTACCTAATGCGAAAAGGAGCTTATTTCGATGCGACTAGTTACTGGATGGATATTATGCATGGACTACTGAAAATTAAATGCTTGGACAGAAAAGGACCACTTCCCTATGGCGTTCATAGAGCAGATGTTGGACCGCCTTGTTGGTAAGTATTGGTATTTCTTTCTTTTTGTTATTTAGGCTACAGTCATATCTCAATATCCCTAGAAGACCAAGAGAAGACCACATTCACTTGCCCTTATAGGACTTTCTCCTTCAAACGAATGCCATTTAGGTTGCGTAATGCTCCAGCAACCTTCCAGTGTTGCATGATGTCGTTATTTACTGATATGGTAAAGGACACTATTGAGGTATTTATGGATGATTTCTCTGTGGTAGGTGACTCATTTGATTGCTGTTTGGATCATTTTGTTGAGGTATTAAAACGGTGTGAAGAGTGCAATCTTGTGCTCAATTGGGAAAAATGACACTTCATGGTGAAAAAGGGGATAGTTCTAGTTCACCGAATTTGTGAGAAGGGTATTAAGGTTGATAGAGCTAAAGTCAAGGTAATAGAAAAGCTTCGACCACCTATCTTTGTAAAAGGTATTAGAAGTTTTCTTGGGCATGCGGGCTTTTATAGGAGGTTCATCAAGGGTTTCTCCAAAATTGCACATCAATGTGCAAATTGCATGAAAAGGATTGTAAATTTGATTTTAATGATGCTTGTCTGAGAGCATTTGGAGAGTTAAAAGCAAAGTTAGTTTCTGCACCTATAATTATTTCACTGGATTGGTGGCAACTGTTTGAAGTGATGTGTGATGCAAGTGAAGTGGCGCTTGGTATGGTATTGGGACAGATGCAAGAGAAGATTCTTCATCTTATTTACTGTGCCAGCAAAGCTCCAAATGTGGCTCCAAAGAACTATATAGTGACTAAACAAGAAATCCTTGCGGTGGTTTTCACATTCGAGAAATTTCGATCCTACTTTCTTGGTACGAAGGTGATAGTGCATACGGACCATTCTGGATTGAGTTATCTGTGGCTAAAAAGGATGCAAAATCGAGATTGATTAGATGGGTATTGTTTCTACAAGAGTTCCATTTTGAGGTGAAAGATAGAAAGGGAACAAAAAATCAAGTTGCTGATCATTTGTCCAGATTAGACGAGGAAGCTATGCCTAAGCTAGGAGATAGGGCTGAAATTAATGATGCTTTTCCAAATGAACAGGTATTGGCTGCTTCTCATGATCGTATTCCTTGGTTCACATACTTTGCTAACTACTTGGCAAGTGATATGGTTCCATCATATTTGTCTTTTCACCAAAGGAAAAAGTTTATGCATGATGTGAAGAAGTTCTTTTGGGATGAACCTTATTTGTTTCGTATTTGTGGTGATGGGATTGTTCGTCACTGTGTGCTTGAGGTTGAGATGATGAGTATACCAAAGGCATGCTATTCTTCGCTTATTAGTGGCATCATAGTGGTATTCTGATTGTTCATAAAATCTTGTAATGTGGGTACTATTGGCCTACCATCCACAAAGATGCTCATGATTTAGCCAAATCTTGTGATAATTGCCAAAGAGAAGGAGGAATTTTAAAGAGGCAAGAACTTCCTATGAATCTGATTTTAGTGATTGAGTTGCTTGATGTATGGGGCCTTGACTTTATGTGTCCATTTGTAAGTTCACATGGGATGAAGTATATTCTTGTTGCGGTTGATTATGTCTCAAAATGGGTGGAAGCAATGGCGCTTTCAAACAATGAAGGTAAAAGTGTCACCGCATTACTGAAAAAGAATATCTTCTCCAAATTCGGTACACCTAGGGTGATTATCAGTGATGGAGGATCTAACTATTGTAATAAGTTGTTCAAGGCATTGCTAGCGAAATATGTAGTCCGTCACAATGTAGCCACTCCTTACCATCCGCAGTCTAGTGGGCAAGTTGAAGCGTCCAACTAAGAGATAAAGCAAATCCTTGCTAACATTATGAATGCAAATACAACCGATTGGTCATGAAGGGTTGATGATGCTCTATGGGCCTATCGCACCACATTTAAGACTCCCATAGGTATGTCCCCCTACCAACTTGTATATGGGAAGTCTTGCCATTTGCCAGTAGAGCTAGAGCATAAGGCTATATGGGCACTAAAGAAGTTGAATTTGTTCATTCTCCAAAAGTCATCGAAATTAGAGAAAAAAGAAGGGAAAAATCAACTAGCCCTCTCAAGAATACACAACATGTTTTCTTCAAGTTTCAGCCCCGAAATAAAAGAATTTCTCTGTAGATTTTCGTCACTAGGTATGTGGGATTTCACTACTGGGTTCCTTTCATTCAGTAAGTCCCTAGAATTTAGTCTTCTCTATATCTTGTTTAGACTTAGGGTTTCTAAAAGATATTTGTTGTGATTTAGCTGTAATAATATTATTAATTGAATTATCATGTTTTCGTGGAAACATTGCTTAATTCTTTATATAAAGTTTGGAACCCTAGTTTGTGTTGATTCTCCTAGTTCATGTATTCAACTCGCTAGATAAGTTAAACAAATAATCATGATCCTGATTTTGAATGTTAAATTATCAGTATATAAATCTTACATTCTTATATTTCCATATCAGTATTTGAGCTAGTTCAATTACATTTCAGATATATATATATATATATATATATATATATATATATATATATATATATATATATATATTCAGTTGGGAGTAGACTTAGCACCAAGTTGTACTAGGGTTCAACGTACCCTCATAATCCCAAAACTACATGGCCTTGTAGAAGTATAAGTCCCCTCTATTGGGCATCAGATTAAGTGATCACATTAGTTATGCATTTATACCCTTGGCAAGATATTTTGGGTCCTTTCAATGGAGTGTATACATCGAACTCCACATTTAGCTCACGTGGTTTTATGTTGGTTAATACTAGCTCCCATAGTCAGAATCTTAGTACATTTGACTTCGTTTAGTATATACTTCAGTATGCAGTCTCACCATGTCATGTTCATGATTAGTAGTTGGTCATTGCATTTAGCTCATGTTTTCAGTTATATTTCAGTATTTACCTTCTTGTTAAGATTATATCATTACTAAGTTATGCATTGTTCAGCTTACATATTTTGTTCAGTTATTATCTATATTCTACATGCTCAGTACATTTCAAGAACTGACACATACTCTGCGCTACATCTTTTCGTGATGTAGGTACAGGTACTGTGCATCCAGATCACGCTTAGATCAACTTTCAGTCTGTATTCAACAACTTCAGTAGTGAGTCTTCATTTTCCTAGGGCAATAGACATGCTTTTAATTTAGTATTTTTTTTCTATTTTCTATTTGGTTAGAGTTAGTTGTGGGCTATGTCACAGAAACTCAGTTCTATTAGATGCTTTTCAGACATAGTAAAAGATTCAGCTTTACTTTTTGGAGTGGTTGTTTGGTGTAACTAAAATCTTAGTATATTTCTATATATTCAAACTAATTGGGTTTTCCACACTTTCAGTTACACATTGTTTTAGCTTCAACATAGTACATGTTTTATTCAGTAACTTCAATAGCAGGCTTATGATATGCAAGACATAAGGTTAGCTTGGGGTCACTCGTGACCCTAAGTCCCGTGTTACGTCAAGGGGGTAGCTTTGTGGTGTGATATATCCCTTGTAGCCTTACAATCTCATTAATGTACAAATCGTCTAAAAGATCAAGTGAGTAACCCATCTTGATTTCTAAGAGGTGAGCACTCATGGTTAGCCTATCCACTATCACCCATATTACATCATGATATCTTTGAGTGCGAGGAAGTCCAGAAACAAAGTCCATAGCTATTCTCTCCCATTTCCATTCTGGCATCGACAAGGGCTGTAGTAAACCAACCAGACCTAATATTCTGCCTTTACTTGTTGAAAAACTCAACATTTCACCATTAATGTTGTTTAATAGTCTGGTACATCTTTGTACCTCCAAGATGCATTGCATATAGTGAACTACGTGCTCCATTCAATATTTCTCTCCTCAATTTGTCATCATTAGAAACAGATAGCCTATTTTGATAAAATAAGAGACCATCCTCTGTTAACGTACCATCATGTTTTCCCCATTTTGAACTTCTCTAGTCAATTTTACGTGTTTGTCATCTATTTTTTTCGCTTATTTCACCTGTTCAAGTAATATTGGCTTTACTTTCAAGCTATCAATAAATGAACCATTTGAATAAAGGGTAAAAAAAACATTCATGCATCTTAACTCAATGAGCAAGGGCAAAGGACTCAAAGAAAAACTTTCTAAGGATTTTCGACTTAAGGCATCTGCAACCACATTGGCTTTACCTAGATGACAGTCAATCGTGTAGTCATAATCCTTTATGACTTCAAGCAATAGACTTTGTCTTAGGTTTAGCTCCTTCTGGGTACCCAAGTACTTTAAGCTACTGTGATCACTAAATATATGATATTTCTCTCCATACAAATAATGCCGGCATATTTTTGAAGAAAAAACTATAGCAGAAAGTTAAAAAGCATGAGTAGGATAATTTAATTCATGCAATTTTAATTCCCGAGAGGCATAAGAAATATCCTTCCCTTGTTGCATCAAAACACATCCTAGACCATTGTGAGAACCATTACTGTATACTACATACTATTTCCCTTCAATTGGCAGAGTAAATATAGGCAGTTGAGTTAACAAGGATTTTAGAGTTCCAAAGTTCTCTTGGCATTTGTCTTCCCAAGTAAACTTTACTTCCTTCTTCAAGATCTTAGTCAAAGGTGATGCGGTAATGGAAAAGCCTTTCACAAATTTTCTGTAGTATCTTGCTATGCCAACGAAACTTCATACCTTGTTTGAAATTTTGGGGGGTCTCCATTCAACAACTACTTGTATCTTACTAGGATCCACCTTCATGCCTTCTGTTGATACAACATGTCCCAGAAAAGCCACTTTATCAAGCTAAAATTTACAGTTGGAATGTTTAGCATAAATTTCTTTCCCCTTCAAAATTTGCAAAACAATCCGGAGGTGTTTGTCATGGTCTTCACTACTTAGGGATATTATTAAAATATCATCTATGAAGACAACCACAAACTGATCAAGATAAAGTTTGAATACTCGATTCATTAGATCTATGAATACGACAGGAGATTTTTCAATCCGAATGGCATAAAAAGAATTCATAATGACCATTCCGAGTTCTAAAAGAGGTTTTTGGAATATCATTCTCTCTAACACGCAATTAGTGATATCCAGACCTTAAATCAATCTTTGAGAATACTTTAGAACCATTAAGTTGGTCAAAAAAATTATGATCTATAAGTGGATATTTATTCTTAATTGTTATTCTGCTCAATTGTCTATAGTCAATACAAAGCCTAAGAGTGCAATGTTTCTTCTTCACAAATAAAATAGGATCTCCCCAAGGAGAAACACTAAGTCAAATAAAACATTTCTCAAGAATTTCTTAATTGAGCTTTCAATTCTCTTAATTTTGCTGGAGCCATTCTATAAGGAGTGATAGAAATAGGGGTAGATCCAGGAATAAGCTCGATTGGAAATTTAACCTCTCTTTCTGAGGGCAACCTAGGAAGATTTTATGGGAAGACTTCTGGGAAATCACATACAGTAGGTATGTCCTTGATACAAGGACTCTCCAACTTTCTATCAACTATGTCAGCAAGGTATGCCTCACAATCTTAACGCATCGACTTTCTTGCCAAGCTTATAGAAATAATACTAGATGTCAATGATCTTTCACCTTGTACAATGATTTGTAAAAATGTAGGATCTTTATAAGTCACATGCTTTAACCTAAAATCCACCATTGCATGATATTTATAAAGCTAATCCATCCTGATAATAACATCAAAATCTTTCACGGGTATTTCAATCAATTCAACAGGGAAGACTAGGTCTTGAATCATTAAGGGACAAGATTGGTATATTCAATTACACACAACTTGATAACCCTAAGGACTTTCAACCAGTACATCATAATTCTGTCTCACTGATTTCGCATTTTCAAAAGAAAAAATGATGCACAAATATAGGAATTTGAAGAACTAGAATCAAACTGTGTAAAAACTCATAAGCCAAATAAGTAAAATTTATTGATAACCATGTCTTTTCAATCTTAATCATCCCTCTGCCTCATAGCATAAGCGCGTGCAGTAGTTCTTGGTCCACTAGTTTTATTAGCTCCACTTGCACCCGCTACTTGGGTGTTTTTAGGTCTTGCACCTCTATTAGTTTGAGGAGGATTAATAGATGGCTTATGAACTGAGCCTTCAGTTTTCAAGGAAGGAGCATTATTAGGATTATGACAATCCTTCACTATATGATCAAAGCTCCCATGATGGAAACATGCACCAGAAGCTCTCTAACAAGTAACATAATGATTATTTCCACACTGGGGACAAGTGGGAAACCGAGGCTTGCTTGAGCAATAATTTGGGTTGCTAGTTGTAGAAAAATCTAATATGTTTTGCTTCTGTTGAGGTGACCTGTTAACACTACAAGCCTTAAAATCATCAAACCTTCCCATTGTGGATGGACCTCCAAAATCTGATCTAGGTTTTTGGAATTTTCTTTCATTTATACTACCTTCTTCTTTATCAAGTCCTTCCGAAGTGAAAGCAACAGACATTAACTTACAAAAGTTCTGATGTTGCAAGATCACCACATACTTCCTAATGGAATCATTCAAACATCTTCAAATCTCATGCACTTGTCTTTTTCCTCTTTAATAATACCACGAGCGTAGCGAGAGAGTCTTAGAAACTTCTGTTGATGCTAAACAATAGACATGCCATATTGCCTTAAATTAAAAAGCACCTTTTTCTTTTCATCACTATGCATGTGGGACATACTTCATACGAAATTCCGTAAGAAAATATCCCAAGTAATAACTAGAGGTTTTATCTGAACACTTAGCAACCAATCGTAAGCATCCTTTTGTATAGAGAAATAGCATACTTATACTGCTCCAACACCATCTCCATGTGCTCCAGCCATTGTTTATCTTCAGTGGGATCAAAAGTTTTGTCAAACTCCACTCAACCCATTTTTCTCATTTTCTCAAAGTTAATCCCAATGCGATCATGTATTGATTCAACTATGTGGTGGATGAATTCAACCATTAGTTGGAAAGAAGGATTTATGGCTTGAGTACTACGACTTATGTGAGGATGTGGACCAATTCTTGCACCTTGCTGGTTTCCCACTTCAGACCCGCTAGTGTGAGGATCATATTAATCTGAAAAATAACCTCCAACCACTTCTAGTGGATGAGGTTGGGAAATGGAGGAACCTGAACTTTCACGAGCACCTTCCATAGGTCTTTTAGAAGAACATTCCATAACTTAATTTCTTCCAAAGGGAAGGTCACATTGCATTAGGGTCTTGTACTTGTTACATATGCACTCTATATGCAATAAAAATATTATAAACCATGTAAGTGAACAAATAATGTAACTAAAACCATTTTGAAAGTGAAACAAGTATACAAGTAATTCAGAACAAAGGTCCTAGAACCATAAACATAGGCTTGACACCAAAACTTGTAGCAACCCTTTTAGAAGGATACTACCACTTAAGAAGAAATCTAATATAATACTTCTGACATTTAAAAGAGCTTAATGTACATCATATTAAATATAATCTAGTAGAGCAATTAGGTTTATAAAGAAAAAAAATAGTTAAGGGTGTGAACCCTACCCATTTAAGCATTTATGTTGATGTCAATTTAGACTATGTAGAATTACAACATATGGCGGAAGATTGATTTGCTTTAAGATGACGAATTCGTCAGTTCTAGCCCCAAAATTGAAAGATTTCTTTGTGAATTTTAGCACCAGGTATATGGGATTTTACTAGTGGGTTCCATTCACCTATTAGGTCCCTAAAATTCAGTCAAATTCTTGATTCTCTAAAATATGTTAGATCTAGGGTTTCTAGAATTTCAGAAGATTACTAGGATTTAGTTATTTTAATGTTCCTAATAAGATTATCATGCCTTAGTATTGTTTTTGCGCAAATTCTTGCATAAACTCAGAACCCTAGTTGTGTAGATTCGTTGTGCTCATGAATTACACTTGCTAGGTAAGATTACTCAGATATACATGCCTCAGTTAAGTATGCTTCATTATTAGTATGTTAATGATGTATTTTCGATCAGCATTTCAGAACATCGAGCTATCCAGTTTATTTCAGTTATATTGTATTTTACGCAATCTATTGGGAGTAGGCTTAAAAACAAAGTTGGACTAGGGTCGGTCACCCTTATAGACCCAGAACTACATGTCCCCGTAGGTTAAGTCCCCTTTGTGGGCATTAGCTTTAGTGATCACGCAAGTGATGCCTCTATACCTCTCGTAGGGTATATTACGTCTTCTATTTGGGGCGCATACATCGGACTCCACATTTAGCTCAGGTGGTTTTATGTCGGTTATTAGTAGCTCCTATTGATAGATTATAGTGTATTGACTAGGTTTCCAATCATAGTTCAGTATTCAGTTTCAACATGTATAAACTTAGTCATTGTATTCAATTAGTTCATGTTCAGTGTTTTCAGTATAGTATCATGCTCTCTTATATCATTGCTCAGTTATATGTTTTTTTTTCAGTTATGTATATTGTTCAGCTTTATTCTATCATGCATGCACAGTACATTTCAAGTACTGACACATATTCTGCGATACATTTTCTCATGATATAGCTTCAGGTCCTTAACATTTAGATCACACATAGATCGATTCTCAATTTTCAGTTCAGCAGCACCAGTAATAAGTCCTCATTCTTCGAGAATGAATGACATGATTATCTTTATACTTTCAATCTGTAGTTTGAGTTTTTGCTAGATTTAGGTAGGGAATGTCCCAACATCTCTAGTCAATTAGAGGCTTTATTTCAGACATAGTTAGATTTAGTTTTAGCTTTGGATTTTAATATTTAAGTTGTCATTAAACCCACAGATTATTTATTAAGATCGTAATGGGTATTCTCCATCATTTTAGTTTACCTTATGTTTAAGCCTCTGCACAGTATTTCTATTTCAAAAAATCTTTAAGTATGCTTATGATATGCAAGTAGAGTTAGCTTGGGGTCACTCGTGATCCTAGGTCCCGTGTCCACGCCCTTGGGGTAGCTTCAGGGCATGAGAAATGCACTAGAGTCTGACTGTGAGAGCTACTATTAACCGACATAAAACCACACGAGCTTAACATAGAGTTCAATGTATACGCCCTATCGAAAGGACCCAATATAACTTACTAGGGGTATAAAGGCATGACTGGCATGATCACTAAATTTGATGCCACAGAGGAGACCTATAAACCTTCAAGGGCTCGTAGTTCTTGGACTATGAGGGTATGCTAAACCCTATTCCAACTCGATGCTAAGCCTACTCCCAACTGGAAATGTGTACGACACAACATAACTGAAATACTGGATAGCTCAATATTTTGACATGCAAATCTGAGAATGCAACATTTATGTACTATGAAACATTTGAAACTAGAGTATGTATATCTATTTAACTGACCTAGCAAGTGTAATTCATAAACTACGAGAATTCACACAACTAGGGTTCCTGAGTTTTATGCAAGGAACTAAGAAATGATTTCACGAATACATGATAAATTGATTACGAATACCCATAACAGCTGAATCATAACCAATATCTATGTTTTTAGAAACCTAGGACTAAGCAAGATATAGTGAACAAGAATTTGACTAAATTCTTGGGACCTAGTGGACGAAAGGAATCCACTAGTGAAATCCCACATACATGGTGACGAAAGTTATGGAGAATTCCTTCGATTTTGAGGCTGGAAAGGAAAAAAACTTGTTGCTTGTTCTTGAGTTGTCGACTCTTTCTCCTCTTTTACTATATGTTTGATTGATTTTTTGTGAATGAATCACTTAGGATAGGTTCTGACTAAGTTACTAGGCTTAAACATACCAAAACTATGTAGTTTAGGGGTTAAATGGCATAGTTTAGGTGTCCAACCCTTAGGGGAAAAGACCAAAACAACCCTAATTGAAATCTAATGAGGGGCGACCACAGAGCCACTGAGGGTCCATGGTTGGGACCACGGTTCATTAAGCGGGTCTTATTTCATGGACCAAAGTCTACTCGTTAAGGGCCCTTACCTCTACAGTCCACTTCACGGACCGTGTAAAGGATCACATATCGTAAAGGCCACCGTGGTCCTTCACTTGGGCTAGGGGCTTACTGGCTCAGCTTCACAAGCCTCACCATGGCCTATCATCAAGACCACGGTATGTGGAGGGCTCCATGGTCTGATGGCTTGGCCTGGTTGCTTCTGCTTAGCTTACATGAACCTTCCCATGGCTCGTAGGGTGGTCCATGGCCCGTGAAGGATCTCGTGGTCCACCAGTTTTGGGTGGGTTGAGCCACGAGTAGGTTGACGAATCGTGGTTCATTTCAGGGTCTGTGAACCCTACGGTGGTTTATCAATTTCTGCTATTTTTCTGTTGCGAAGTCCAGGTCTGATCTCTGAGGTATTACACTTTCAAAACATCATCAATTCATTTACAATTAATTCATGAAAATATGCATATCATCATAAATACACAATTCATAGTACATAACCTTCATTAGGGGTTCTTAATCAAAAATCATGGGTCATGCATGGGTAAACATAATTTCAACTAAACATTATGAATTAACATAAAATCGTGCATTAGAAGACTTATCAACAATAATAAATCATAATTGAGTAAGACCCATGATATTGAATTGAAACCCTAACTTGATTCAATTAAAATCGAAGGGGGAAACATGAAAACCTTAGGGACCCCGTGGAGAAAAGGACACAATGGTGAATACAAATACCTTGATACTAGAAGCCATAAAAGAATGGAGGATTGAAGACTTTGATGAAACGCTAAATCTTCTTCTTCTTCCATAACCTTGAGAGAATTGGGAGGATGAATTTTTTCAATTTTTGGGACTTTAGGAGAATAATTTGAAACTGGGTAAATTGGGGGCTTAAAAACTTTATATAGAGCTTAAGTTAGACGGTAAAATGATATAGTATTGGGTTAAAACACTTAGTAAAAGAACCAAAATCCCTTTAAAAGTAACTATAGAGCCTCACTTAAGGTTTGGACCTACTCGTACGGACCGTACTGGTCAACCGTATATAACTTCTGAAACTATTATTTGGAGCAACTTTTGCCGGAACCCATGTACGACTTGTAGGTTTTCCCATGGTGCATATATACCAACCGTAGAAACCAACTTTACCCATGAAAATTCCACTAAGTCTAGGACTCACCTACGATACCTACCTATGACTAGTACAATTGTTGGTGGTTCGTCCTAGTGAACTATAAAAAGGGGCACTGGGAATTGATTTTTAGAAAATTATTTTCCCACCTCTTATGATTGCTAGCTTATACAATCCATTGATGTGACCCGTAAACCAGACATTAGTTCAAACATTTATTTCCCTCTTTTTTCCAAGTTCTGAAGAGTTACAATGTGGAAGTGAGGGGAGCTTTTGATGAACGTTTGCGTGCAGTAAGTAATTATTAGTACCAATCGAAGTCATATTCCTTGTATACAAGTGATGGATATGAATTTGAAAAAATGGGATGATTTGTGTACTTGAAAGGAGAAAGGTTTCTTGAAAGGGGAAAGGTTTCTTAATGTTTCTCAGGCCCCGAGCCTATACCCTAGATGTGGCCGACACTCGAGAACCAATATTGGTCCCCAAGAGAACCCTTGGCCTGGCTGACTACTTAGCAGAAGACTTACTAAAGTAGATATAGACTTTAAAATAGAAACAAATCATTAATTCAAAATACTAAATTAAACTTTCTTAAAATGTTGAATAAAAGAAGTAATAGTTTTAACAAAAAATCTAAATAGCAATACTAAAATACTCTCAATACTATCTATGTATGAAGCCTCTATTGTTTAAGATAGGCCTCGGTACAAGACCCACGACAATCTTAAACAACAACTAAATGTAAACTAAAGATTGGAGACCTCTGAAAGATAGAAGGCCTCACCAAATGCTGACGAGTGATCGAGTGATCTATATGAAACATCAGTTGATGATACTGAACAATTGTATCTACATTATAAAATGATGAAGGTCGAATGAAATTACTATAGTGAATGTAAAAGTATTTAATATGTTTGAGAGAAACAATAACTGAACTAAGAGGCTGAAATAGAACTCAAGTGATGCAAAGCATAAGATAAAATTATTTAAGCCTAACATATAAAATGCAATAATAGCAAATACAAAATTGACCTGAATATATATATATATATATATATATATATATATATATATATATATAGATAGTTTATCTTACTTTACTAGGAAATTTCTCTAACCGACAACCATCCCTATGAGCCTTGTGATGATAAAACGTCTTACTCATGTTTCAAGAGTCGTCATATACCTTGATAGAGTATATAACACAATTTAACTAACGGATCTACTAAAAAGACCTTTTTGAGGCAATGAGGAGTCATCCAAATGTCAGCATGATCCTATCCTACGCTATATATATTTTAGTTCAAGTTTGTCACGACCCAAGCCTACACCCTGGACGTGGACGACACTCAAGAACCATTGCTGGTCCCCAAGAGAACCCTAATCCTGGCTAACTACAAGTGGAAGACTAACTCAAGCATACAAATCTCAAAAACTGAATAAAATTCATGAAACTGAAATACAAAACCTTAACTCAAATGAAAAACTCTGACTAAAATAATAAATTCAACTCACCATAAAATAGGAAGCTTATGTCTTTAAAACATTTAACAAAATAAATGAAACAGACTTCTCAACATCTACTGCCTATCTATGAAGCCTCTAAATGACAGAGATGGAAGTCAGGATGAAACCCACAATATTCTGACAAACCTGAAAAGTAAATGAAATCCTTCAAAAGTAAGGAGGCTCACCACAGCTAACTCGAGCTCTCTGTGGTATCGACGAAGTGCCTATTGATGATCCTGAATACCTAAATCTGTATCATGAAAGAATGCAGGCAAAATGGCTCAGTACGTGGAATGTATGAGAATGTAAGGGGGATTCTAAAACATAAACTTAAGCTTGGCTTTGATTTTTTTAAAAAAGGAAACATACTTACCTCTTTCCAAACTTACTCAACTCAAGGAATACTCAAAGATACTTTAAACTACTCAACTTACTCAACTCAGAAGTACTCAAGGATAAGATACTCAACTTAGAGATTAGATATTCCACTCAAAGATATGATACTTGATTCTGGGTACTCAACTCTGGATACTCAACTCAATATAAAGCAATAATACACACGCAATATATAGAAAGCTTTTAAAACAATAGAAAGTAACTCAGTGTATTGAAGAATATAATAGCAACTCAATTTATATATAATAAAATATAATATAACTCTATGCCAATTTCTCTAACTAAAAACCATTACTATGAGTCATCTTGCCATACTACCATAACTGTCCTATACTTTGCGTCCTATAGAATGCCTTAACTAAGTGGATCCATTAGTCAATGCTAAAAATTACTAAGGAATCATCTAAAAAGTATGATCCTTTCTACCCATGATGGCTACATTGTTTATGGAGACGTGAGTTACCTGAACTCAAACTCGTCCCCATATTGATGCTCAATACTACTCCCAAAATACTTAGCTCATATGTTTAAAAACATAACTTTTTCTTTGATTTGAGATAATTACTCAAAAATATTTCTCTTAAAAGAGATGATACTCAGACTGCTCAAAACTCTTTTGAAAATCTCAATTTTCTCACATTTTAAATGTGAAAACATTTACTCATGGGAATACTTAGTTCCCATATATCATTTTAAAGAAAATGAACTTTACTCTTACTCTTACTCAACTCAAATCTTAAGTGGTAAAACAAAGCTAAAACGTTTATAAAAGACTTCTGAAAATATTGTTCATATGGAATTATGGACGTGAACGACTTAACGGAAAGTTTTCAATAACAATAGATTGAACTCAATACTTGGAACTCAAGAACTTTAATGATACTACTCATTTCAAGAATACTCAACTCAGAGGGTTCATGCGGAATTATGAGCTTGAACTACTCAACTCAAGGACTCAAAGATACTTCTCATCTAAAGACTGGTCAACGTATAGGGTTCATGTGGAAGTTTGGGCATGAACAAATCAACTCAAGGACTTCATGGGTAACATATGATAGTCCTATGATTAGAAATATAATCTCAAAGGGGATTAGGAACTCAATACCAAAGACTTAGAACTTGAAGATACTACTCCTCTCAAAGATACTCAAATGATGGAGTTCATGCGGAAGTTAAGGGCATGAACAACTCAACTCAAAGGTCAAAATATCAATAAGAAACTCATGTATACAACTCTTCTCATTCTCATATTTACTTAAAACTTAACTCAAATGGGTGGTGGATCTCAAAGGATTCACAATTGAACTCAAAGACTTTCTTGAACTCAAAGACTTTCTTGAACTCTACTCTTAACTCTCTCTTGAATGTGAATTATGAATTTAAGAGTTATGGTTCATGATATGAAGGATATCATGATGACAAAATAGATTTATGAATACATTCTCCTCACTCTCATACTCACTGGCTTTAGTCTTGAAACAAGTTATTAGAAGTTGTAGAAGACTCCTCAAAGGACTCAAAGGGATTTTCTCAAAAATGTTTGAGAGAACTCTCAAAACTTGACTCCGAACTCTACCTTGAGTGTGATATATGAATTCAAGGTTGTGATTTATGATAGGAAATATCTCGTGATGTTTAGGAGTGTTTTTATATAGTTAAACATGAAAAACGATCAAGAAATCACTGTCTGGAAGCAAGTCCGGGATGCACAGATGCATTTTAATAGTTGGTCGTGAATTAAGTTTTGAAGCAGACAGGTCTGTGACCTCCACGAAGCGAAGAAAATTTTTGTGAAAGGGGAAGGCATGTCCGCGATGCGGAGCAAGGTGCCAGATTCTCCCAACTTTTTCCTTCTTTTTCTAACCCCAATTTGCCTAAATTCAATTCTTTTACTCAATTTCTCTTTAGATTCAGATACCCAACCTATGTAAAGATGAGTCCACTCATAAACGACTCTACAATCGACACGATTTCCTCAAGAACTCAACAATCCCATCCTAACTCAGGAACAACAACTAATTTCAAGAACACAATTCAATATCATCAAACTTTCAACTTTCTAGAATGAATTTCGCTAAAATAAACATGATTGGCATGTGGGTTAACCAAACCAACACTATGGAAGCTTATATACCTGAAAGAACCATCTTCTTGAAGCAACTTGAAGGAAAATCTTGAAAGATGAACCCTAGCCTTAGCTTTTCTTGAATTCCTTGAGCGTAGAATTTTTGGAGTGAATAAGAGGGCTTGATTTATCAAAAACTGATTTTATACACGTTTAGGGCAATTTAGATGACCTCCAAAGCATTTTTAGGACCAAAATACCCTTTAAGAAATAAATAAAATGAGCTTGGAGTCGGAATAACTTTTCACGAGGCAGTGAGGTCAGTATGGGCTCAGTAACGCGGAGCCATTGCAGAGCTGCTGCTAGGTTTCCGCGTCATTAGTAAATTAGTCATAACTTTTTACTCAGAGCTTAGAATTTAGAAAACACGGTGGTGTTGTAAAGAGGACTCGAAGGTCTTTAATTTTCCATCTTGCAGGTCACCTAACGCATCATGTGCTAGGAGTTATGGTCATCTGAAGCTGACCCAAAACTTAAGAAAAACTTAGGAATGACTTGAATGCTTTTCTCTTTGGTTCTTCTTGGAACTTAAGGTGCTGCATCTAGTGGCCTTAACACTTAAGAAATTTTTAATTCCTTTGTTAAACCTCACTCACTACGAAGGACGGTTCAAGTCTTAGTTCAAAAAATTTCTGGGGTGTTACAAATTTTGTATTTGCTATTATTGCATATTATATGTTAACATTAAATAATTTTATCTCATGCTTATGCTTCACTTCAATTGAGTTATATCTCTATAGAATTTAAATGATCATGTTCAATATTCTCCCAGTTAAGATAATTTCTCAAAGACTTCTTTAAAAAGTGACTAAAGCTATACTAAGTACTTCGTAATTACTTTTCTAAATAAAGTACTCTTTTCAAGGTAAAAATTATACTTTCAGAACCAGTCAAGTCCCCTTAAATTCACTTTGAAAACCTTGCTTTAAGCATTTCTTTAAACTCACTTTAGTTTTCAAAATTAATGTAGGGAACTTATTAATTAATAATACTTTTAGCAAGATTCAACATATAGTGTTCATGTGGAACGGCAAGCATGAATAATAATTCATGGAGTTTAGTGCATAAAATATTGAAATCATATAAGGTAGAAGTTTCATAAAACTGAGGCTAGAACCCTAAATTCAAGTTACAACATATTGAATTTAGATATAGGGTGTGAGGATGAACTAGTCAAACACTATGAATAACCTTACAAATTAGGAAGAACGAAGTTCTTCACAAAACTGGAAGAACACTTGAAAACCCTAACATTCTCTTCTTGGATACTTTCTCTAAGACTTGGAAGTATTAATTAGAGTATTAGAGTGGATTAATATTGTTTAGAACATTATAAAGGTGTAAATACATCGGGATCTAGACTTTGAAAGGGTGGGAAAAGACTAAGCTATCCATCTTAAAAAGATGCCAAAAACCTTCCACGGGGTCATCTATGGTTCATGGTTCGATCTACGAACTGTAGATCCCATCCGTTGAATTTATATTATTTTTAAGGCTTGGAGATTCAGCCTACAGGTCAAATCTATGGCCCGTAGAAGTTTCTACAGACCGTAGATCCAATCCGTAGAATTTAGACTAAATTTTCATGCTCAAATTTTTATTTTATGGGTGCAAACTATAGTCCGTAGAAGTTCCTGTGGCAGGTAGAATGCATCTGTAAAAAATGGAACTCAAAATTTGATTGTATGAGCTTTTCCTACAACATGACAGTGTGGGTTATAGAAATTTCTACAGGCCGTAGAAGCAATTTGTAGGAATTGACTTCAGGAAACTCTAATGTGGCAGTCTCTGGTAAAACGATCATAACTTTTTACTCCTAATTTAAAATAAGGCAAACTTGGTGGCTTTGGAAAGATGACTCATAGATCTTGAATTTGGTAGGTAATAGTTCGCCTTAATAATTTTGTGCTGAGATATATGATCATTTTAAGTTTAGCTAAGCAGATTCTTATGTCAAAACTTAATCGATAAGGAAGCTTCCAACTCAACTTTGTGCTAGGGGGTTCTTGTGACCTTAATTCATATCCAAAACCATTTGCACACTAAATATTTGACCTTTACACGTATGAGCAATGTAAAATCACCTAATACGACCTTGCATGTAAATAAAGAATGGTTTGGGCCTTAGCTTAGAAATTTTCGAGGTGGTATAGTGCTTTGATTCTAACTCTCTTGAGGATAAGCAATGGTTTAAATTTGGAGGTGTTGAATCGTTTTCTACCAACTTATCTTATATTTAAGCTTATGTTTTTTATTTGTTTATTTGAGAATGGGTACATTTATTATGGTTTTCTTCTTATTTTTCAAGATAAAGAGTGTAGAGAAGTTTGGGAAGATAAAAGAAGAAACCAAGTGAAATTGAGGAAAAATGGGGAGTTAAATAAAAAGTCAAAACTAGTACTGGATTTGTTCATCGGGATCGTATGGTCAACAGGTCGTCATCACAGTCAACATCCAATTAATGTATCATGATCGTGTGGTAGGATATTGCGAATGCAAAAGTTTGGTCTATGCGGACGTCACAAACGCGGTAGAGCCTTTGTGAATAAGAAGGATAAATGTGTCAGGCGTAGTGGACAGAGCTGGAAATTCACAATTTGACCCAAAAACGCATAATACACACTTGCACGACCATTATGAAGGGATTTTACACACATTTTGAACATAGCTTGAACTTTGGCTTATCTTTGAGAGAAAGTTTTCCCAACCAACAATGTTAGATAGAAGATTGAGAGCTTAAATTGTAATGATATTTAATGTTTTATTCAACTCTATGATTTTTTTTGTATATTTGTAGGTGTAGTTGTTAATTCAGATTTGGATATTGTTTTATAAGTTATAAACAATATTGGGTTGTTAATTTGTATCTTGTGCTTTTGCAACTAGTTTAATATTATTTTATGTCTGAAATGGGTCATTGATTATCTAGTTAATCTCATGCTTTAATTGTTTTCAAGGGAATTGACCATTCCTAGGACTTTCCAAATTATTGTGATTTAACTTGAAATTGTTTATTGATGTTGGGAAATATTGATTGGAGCTAATTTGAGGTATAATCCCTTATCTAATGGATTTAAGCTAAAGATAGTGAAATCCTTGCATTGCCTAAAATTTGATTTTCTTAGTTAATACTTAGCTAGATTCAAAAGAGCTAGTTCAGAAATATTTTCCTATGATTGAATGATATTGGTGTATAATTGATATTTTAATGTATATTTGATTTGACCCTGATCGATTGAGATTGTATGAGACTAATGTGCAATGGATCCTATAGAAATTGATTGACATCCTAATCCCAAACCCCTTGGTATTTTTTCTTGTGGAGGTCATTGATCATTCTATCCTCTATCATGTATCTTTAATTCTCAAGTTTGTATTGTTAATGAAAACTCCCCAAATGGTACTTGTATCAAATTGTTCATATTCAAACTAGTGTTTTGTAATTCTTTATTTCTTCAATCGCCTATACATTGTTCCTTTGGGGATTCGATCTCAACCTCATACGTTCAATATTATATTGCTAGCGACCGCCTTCATTTCTATTCCGAAGTGTAGTTGAGCGTTTTAAGAAATCCACTATAGGTCAATTTAAGAAGATCATGTCCACACAGATTTTCTAGAATCAACATATTCAAGTCGATCTATTTTTTTATTTTTAGGGAAAGGGGTCTAATACATTCATCAATTTTGCGATTTAGAGCTTTTATACTCCTCGTAACAAAAATGATTCTAATATATCCTTACCGTTATTCAAAAGGCCTAGATATATACATATGCATAAATAAACAAATAGTTTCTCACTAATTTATCATAACAATATCCCAAGGTGATCCAAATCAGAAGTTGAAGATGATTATTGATGTAGATTTTGTTTTCTATATATCTAAATCCTTAAGTTCCTCCCACTCTTTCTTCGTTATTTAAATATTTATATTTATCTTGGTATTATTGTTCCTTGAGAAACTATATTGTTTTTAGGTTTCTACTGCCTTGAGAATTAAACTCCAACTAAAAAATTTCGGTATTGTTTCACATTTTATAAATTTGAGAAAACATCTTGTTTATGGTAGCTTTTGTACACATTTTAAAATAGTAACATATCTATTTGAGTTTAGATATCTAAGAGAAAAAAATAATACTAGTTCTTCTGGTAATTTATAAAAACCCAAGTAGTTAGTAATCTTCTGTAAAATCCCCCAATCATCGATTTATGTGTGGAGAAAACTGTACATATTGAGGAAGGCAAGAAAAAATTGGTTAAGGAAGTTCACAAACTTGCACGTTTGGGAGTCCTTTTATTAGATTCAAATGAAGGTGGAGTTGAGGGGATGAATGGGGCTGAATGATCATTAGTGTCTAAAGAGAAGGATAAACAAGAGAAAGACCCTATCTTACATGAACTAAAGGCAAATGTTCATAAGAAGAAGGTGACGTCTTTTGAAAAAGGGGAGATGATGTGATGAGATATCAAGGTAGATTGTGTGTACCAAAGGTGGATTAGCTCCAAGAGATGATCATGGTAGAAACTCATTGTTCCAAATATTCAATCCATCCTGGTTCCACAAAGATGTACCATGACTTGAAAAAAGTCTATTGGTGGAATAGTATGAAGAGGTGCATTACAGATTTCGTTGCTAAATGCCTAAGTTGTCAACAAGTCAAGGTAGAACACCAAAGGATTGGTGGTGTGGCTCAGAAGATAGCTCTTCTGGAATGGAAATTGGAGATAATTAATATGGACTTCATTAGTGGCTTATCTCACAGGTGATCACCACATATGTGAGTTCACATGAACTAAAGGACATCTAGGTGGCAGTTGACTATGTATGCAAGAGGGTGAAAGAAGTTGTGCAATAATGATAAGAGTGTCACCGCCTTTGAATATCTTCTCCAGATTTGGGACTCTATGTGCTATTATTAGTGATTGAAGATCATACTTTTGTAAGCGACTGTTCAGTGTAATATTTAAAAAATATGGAGTAAATCATAATGTAGAAACCTAATATCATCCGCAAACCAATAGACAAGTCAAAGTCTCCAATAGGGAGATCAAGTACATTCTATCAAAAAATGTAAATAACCACACAACAAATTGGTAAAAAACGCTTTGATGATGCTCTTTGATCTTATCGTACGACAGTGAAAACTATTATTGGCATATACTTGTATAAATTGGTCTTTGGTTCTAAGTCTTATCGATGGCTAGTGGAGCTAGAGCATGAGGCATTGTGGACAGTCGAGAAACAACATCTTTTATGGGATGAGGCCACTGAATTTACGCTTGAGCAGATGAATGAGTTGGATAAATTCTGACTACTTGCCGATAAGAGCGCATCACTGTAAAAGGCTAACATGAAGAGCCATCACGATAAGTAGATTACGAAGAGGCATATTAACTTAGGTTACTAGGTGCTGCTGTTCAACTCGAGACTTTTGTTGCTTCTAGGTAATTTTAAGTCCAAGTATACTGGACCTTTCAAAGTGATTCAAGTGTTCCCTCATAGAGCCATTGATTTAAAGCCTACAGAGGGTAGAAGGTTCGAGGTGAATGGAAAATGGGTCAAATAGTACTTGGGAGGTCGGATGAGGCAATGTTGGTTAAGACAATCTATCTCAATGAAGTCTTGAGTAATCGAGGTTACTGCATTATGCTGCAATGTTAAATCAGTAATTACTCTGGAGACAACCCAAGATTTAATTGTAATAGCACAGGTTATATAACAACCAAAACAAGAGGTGTCGTACCATGACCAAAACAAAGGCGTTGGTGGGAGTCAAACCCGCCATTCTAACTTAGTTTACTTTTATAATGTTGGAAAAATCAAGGCATATGGCATGACATGTGGTGCTGCAAAAAAAGATGCATCACCACATGGTCGCAACACTGCCGAGTCTGATCAGGTAGTTCAGATGTCAAAAATACCTTCTATGTGACCTCAAGGTGGTGTCACAACAAGTCAATGTAGCGTCGCAAGTCCATCGCATCAAAAGAATATTTGGGCCATCAAAAACCAGTGTATTGCAACGATAGACGCAGTTGTATTGCCTTGTTGCGTTCAACACACGATCACATCTCCATTATGGGTGCCTCTCAAGTAAATTTAAAAGTTTAAGGCGGTGCAGTGCCACACATGTTGCAAAAACAATATAAGGTAGATTTTAGTTATTTTATTCACTTTTCATATTCTCAAATCTCCATCGCATTCTCAACTCACAGTTTCCCAATCTCTCACCTATGATCACTCAGCCACACATACAAATCTGGCATATTGCAACATTTATTAATAATGATATTGGTCCACTGCCACAAATATTATACATATAGAGTTGTTGCATCGACTTTATAGATAAAACATGATATAAAATACACATAAATTAATCACGAAAAGAAACTATTCATTGCCAAAATGACAATCCAAGTCCAAACTTAGATAATATTGATAAGGTAAAAAGTTCAAATATTCCATCGAACTTTATGAAAAGGCTCATCTATGTCATCAGTTAAAAGTTTGGCTTATCTAAGTCGTTTTCGTTTCAGAAAAGCTCATCCATGCCATTATTTGTGAAATGAAAATAGTTTCGATTTTGCGAAACTATTTTTTACAGGTGGTCAATTATGATTCGGCCATATTATTAATGACGTCATTTTTTAAAAAAAAGAGAAAAGGCTCAAATATGCCATCGAACATTGAGAAAAAGGCTCATCTATGTCATTCTTTAATATTTTGGCTCATCTACGCATTTCGTTAAATGTTTGGCTCATCTATGCTATTTAAGTTAACAAATAATGACATGGATGAGCCTTTTCTCAATGAAAATAACATAGATGGGCCAAACATTAAACTGAGTGCGGGCCTTTTCTCAAATTCTATGACCAAATTATACAATTTTTTTGACCATTCAAAAAGGTGAAACACAAATTGTCAATGTTCAAAACTAAAGATTTAACAATAATCCAATCCTTCTAGGTCAAGTCCTCAATACTACTTTCATCCCCTTCTGCAATTTCAGAACCTATAGTGAAAATACAAAATAATTTGGCAATATTTTCACAAAAGCTTAGTGTCTCCCTATCAGTAATCTATAAAGGTTATTATTAAAATTGACATTAAGCAAAAATAGCATCACTATAATCTTTCAGAAGACATTGTTAGTATTAGAAACTTGTAAGAGAAAAGGTAAGGTTCAACAATAGTTCTTCTCATTCAATATTAGATTTCAAAAGGCACACACACATATATCTACATAAGCTTTTAAAAATTTAGTAGAGTAACCTACATATCCAAACACTATTGATTTTCTTACAAAACATATTCCATAAAACAAGGAATCCCTTTCCTTTTCATATAACACATAATATTTAAAAAAGAAACATTAAACAAAAACTATCTAGAAATATCTCATTTTCTAACACTGCTCGTTGAGATTTTTCTTTGATACTCCCAACTTAGACCTTAAAACTTCAAGTTTCCCCTTAGGAAGAGCCTTGGTCATGATGTCTATAATCTGCTCATTTGAGCTACAATGAACAAGTTAAACTTTGCCATCCTTCTTTTCTTGCCTGATAGCATGAAACTTCACATTTATATGCTTCCTACGACCATGTTGAACTTGATTTTTGGCCATAGATATTGTTGACTTATTGTCAACCTTAATGATAGTAGCTTCAATGTCATTTTCCTCCAGATCACGTAAAATCTTTCTTAACCATAGAGCTTGATTAGTTGCACCATAAGAGGTGATGTATTATGCTTTTGAAGAAGATTGAGCTACCATATCTTGCTTCTTTGAATTCCATGAGAACATGCCTGATACAAAAGTGCTTTGCATATCATCGAAGATTCCTGCCCAATAACTATCTGAATAACCCATCACTTTCCATTGCTCCTCCATTTTGAACCAAATACCATAATCAACAGTTCCTTTGATATATCTCAACATTCGCTTAGCAACACCAAGATTATTTGACTTGGAGCTTGAATAAACCTCGATAGAAAACTTGCCGCGAACATGAGATCAGGTCTTGTTGCTGTCAAATAGAACAAACTACCAATAAAACCTCTATAAACTATTGGATCAGCCATGTAGCCTCCATCAAAATTAAATATCCTTTCATCATGAACCAGTGGGGTCAGTACAAGCTTGCGCCTCTCCATCTTGAACCTTTTAAGAGTATCCCATGAATATTTTCTCTAAGAAATTAAGATTTTAACTGTAGCTTAATGAACCTCCATTCCCAGAAAGTAACTCATTTAACCCAAATATGACATTTCAAACTTGGTCTCCATTTTTTGCTTGAACTAATTCACCATAGCTTCATTGCTTTTTGTGATCATAAGATCATCAATATAGACTAATACCACAAGAATATCTCCTCTTTTAGCCTTCTTCACATATCAAGTAGCTTCATTTTCACTTCTCTTGAAGCCACATTGAATGAGATGATCATGAATCTTAATGTACCATGCTGGAGGAGCCTACTTTAATCCATACAATGGCTTTTGAAGTTTGTAGACCTTATCCTCCATTCCTAAAACTTGAAAGCCTTTTGGTTGATGAATATAGATCTCCTTCGACAACGGTCAATTTAAGAATGTCTTTTTCACATACAAATTATACAACTTCCAATTTGACTGAACTACCAAAGCATATAGAAGATTTATTATATCAGGTCGTGCAACAGGTGCAAAGGTGTATCCATAATCTAGACCTGCAACTTGCACGTAACCTTTCAAAACAAGCCTTGCTTTGTATCTATAAAGTGAGTTGTGTGGACTAAGTTTGATACTATAAACCCACTTCACCCTTTTTGGGGTTTATAAACCCACTTCCAACTATCATTCTACTCTATCGTACCAATTTCCTCTTTCATAGTTTAATCCAAACATCAGGTCTTGATGCTTCTGGATAGCTATTTGGTTCTGAAATTGGAACATTACATTCGTATCTCTCTCAAAGGGATCTTGTCTTCAAAATTAGCAAATCAAGTGAGGATTCCCCGTCTAATTCTTCATCTTCTTCTAGATTTTAATACCCAAATGACTGGATTTCAGGAGAGCAAACTGATGTTCTAAAAAACTACATTATCCTTTTTCAGTTTGCTCCTTATCCCAGTTCAAATAAGCATGCTTATCCACGACTACATCACTTATGATTGAAATTCTTTTTGTTTGCAAGATGAGAACTCTATAACCCTTGTCTTGTAATGAATAACCAATAAAGATCCCCAATTCCCGTTTTGGTTCAAGTTTGCTTCTTTTGACAGAAGGAAATTGAGAATAGCATATTGAACTAAGAACTTTTAGATGCTTGTCAGATGGCTATATTCGACTCCATGCCTCAATAAGACTCTTTTCATCCACAACTTTTGTTGGCAACCTACTTAACAAATATAATGAAGTATGAATGGCTTATACCCAGAAGTTTTGTGGTTGTTTCTTTCCAGCAACAAACATCTAGTTATTTCAATAACAGTCGTGTTCTTCCTCTCCGAGACTCCATTTTGTTCAGGTGAATAACTTACTGTCAGTTTGTGATCAATCCCCATACATTCACAACACTTATTGAACTCATTTGAAGTGTATTCACCACCATTGTTCAACCTCAAATCCTTTAGCTTACGATCACTTTGTCTTTCTGCAAAAACTCTAAATTTCTTAAAAACTGAAAATACTTAAGACTTGTAACTCAAAAAATACACCAAAGTCATCCTTTTTAAGTCATCATTAAAGATAACAAAATATTTATTGAGTCCCAAAGATGATGTCTGCATAAGTCCAGATGCAATAGTGTGCACTAGTTCATGTTTCTCAACTACCTCCAGGTAGAATTTTTAGGATATTCATTCCTTTGTACCTTACCCATCTGAAAAGACTCACAAATTTCTTTAGATAGTGAAATATAAGGTAAATCCTTAGTCAAGCCCTTTTCATGCATTGACTTTAAAGTAGCATCATTAAAATGACCATATATTTTGTGCCACAACCTTGACTCGTCCGTTCTTGCAAAAATTGCACTATTAAAATTCCAATCTAAAGAAAAGTTATATCAACCATTTCTACTTTAACAATCAAACCATCTTCAAAGTCAAAGATCAAACAATGTTTTCCCTTAAAAAAATAAGGAATTTCCTTTAGACATCATTTGAGCCATACTTAACAAGTTACATGCTAAATAAGGAACATGCAACACATCATGTATAAATGTTGCACCTTGTGTATTCTGAAAGGGAACGGAACCCTTCCCAGGTGCATCGATTGTTTCACCATTTCCTATTCTAACTTTAGCTTTGAATGACTTGTGAAGTGTTTGAAACAAGAGCTCCTTGTGTGACATATGACTCGTATATCCACTATCTATGAACCATGAGGATTTGTTGGCAGTGTATTCTATATGAAGAGCCCTAAACAAACTTTCTTATTCATTTTCAAACTTTTTGAACATTAAATTTCATGTTGCACATGGTGTTGTTGTGGTTAATTCTGCCTAGCCTTACAATTTTTCTCAATATGACCTATCTTTCTACAAAATCTACACTGAATTGATGGCTTTACTTTGAACAACTTTCTTTTTCTTGATGATAGGTTCTTTTAGAATGGTTGCAAGGTGGAAACTTTAGTTTCTTTGAAGACTCCTTCGATGATTTTCTTTTGCTACACTATCTCCTTCCATCATTTTATTGTCCTTCACAGGCTGCTTGCTTTTATGTTGTGCCCGAAATGCTACTTCTGCAGGTTCTTCATTTGTTATACTTGATCTTTGTTCTTGGGCTTACAACTTGCTGATAAGCTCCTCCACAAATAAAGTCTTAAATCACAAGATTCTTCTATTGCTTAAATCTTGGATTCGGACCTTGCTGGTAAGCTTATCATCATCTTCCCCACCACTTTTGAATCTTGAAAGGTTTCACCAAACATCATAATTTTGTTAACAATCTCCACAAGTATGGCACAATATTCTTTCACAGTAGCTCCTTCTTTCATCCTTAACATCACAATATCACTTTTCAGTGTTAAGAGTTTGACATTCTTCACGTTGTCACTTCCGTTGAACTCCTGTTTTAGCTTCTTCCATGCTTTTTAGGTGTTTCACAGGCCAATATTCTTGTGAAAATCACACCTAAAAGTGCAGAATGAAGGCATGTTAGAGCCTTTGGTTTCCTTCACTTCACATCTTCATAAATCTTCATTTGTGCAACTGTTGGATTTGGTCCAAGTGGAAGAGGGCCATCTTCACTATCAATTGTTTTCCATGTACTAAGAGCTTTGAGATAAGCCGTCATCTTTATAACCAATATGTGATAATTTTCTCCTGCAAACATAGGAGGTCCTACATCCAAGTAGCTGTTTGATGCCATGTTACTGCTGCCCAACTCTCACCTTAGAAGAACTGGAGAGAACCCTTACCTTTCTTGCCTTCACAGATCCATCAAGAAGAAGGGCTCTTGGTGTATACCATTGTAAGCATTAGAAACTTGAGAGAAAAAAGGATAAGAAGTAGTTCTTTTCATTCATTATCAGATTTCAAAAGGCATACACACATAGATCTACATAAGAATTTTCAATGTTAGTAGAGAACCATACATATCCAAGCACTATTAACTTTCTTACAAAACATATTCTATAAAACAAGGAATAGATTTCCTTGACATACTATCTTGAAATATCTCATTATCTAACAAACATCACTATATCTCATTCATTACAATCATGTATAAATCGGCTACACGAATATTCATGGATTATATCATTTAGGAGATACTTCATACAACCTCATTGAAAGTTAGGCACATCAAATATGACATTTATGAAAATCTTTAGGGGCAATTCATATTTTCTATTTATTTGATCCACATGAAAACTTAGTAGCTACTGTCAATTTGATGCACATGGAAAAATGAATCCTTATCTAAACTTGCAAGGCGCTAATTGTCACAACCCAAGTCTACACCCTAGATGTGGAAGGCACTTGAGAACCATTGTTGGTCCCCAAGAGAACCTTCATCCTGGCTGACTACAAGCGCAAGACTAGCTCAAGCATACGAAAGCTTAAAATTTAAAATTCATAAAACTCAAATAATTCAACTTTAAAAAATTTGAACAATACTCAAAAGATATACTCAAAGTTTATGAAAAAAACTCGAAGAAGATTCAGAAAACTCCTCAACACTGTCTATTTATGAAGCCTCTATAATTACAGAATGATACCGGGACAAGACCCAAGACATCTCAAAAGTACTAATTGTAAGGTAAAGGTGAAGTCCTCTAGATAATAAGAAGGCCCACCAATGTTGATTGGAATATCACATGAACCCAACGAAATGCCTGTTGAAGATTCTGAATAATTGTTTCTTCATAATAAAACAATGCAGGCCAAATGGTGTATGTACATGAAATGTACAAACATGAAAGGGGAACTCTTCAACATAAGTATAAGCTCGATCTAATAAAAGGGAAGACATACTTACCTCGTCTCAACTCAATATGTCTTAAGCATACTCAACTCGACTCAAGGATATATACTCAACTCAACTCAGGATACTCAACTAAATAACTGAACTCAAGATACTCAACTTAAATGAAAGCAACAATAAAATATGCTATATACATGAAACCTTTAAAACAATAGATAATAAATCAAATGTATATGAAAATTCAATAATAAACGCATTATTCTTATTTGAGAGATTCTCTAATTGACAACCATTACTATGAACATATTGATGATACAACGTCTCTCCCATGCTACCAGAACTGTTCTATACCTTGCCGGAGTACATGACATCCTCAACTAAGTGGATCCACTAAGCTATGCTTAAAGTAATAAGGAATCATCTAAAAAGTATGACCATTTACCCATGTTGGCATACATGTTTTATGAGGGTTGTGAGTTGTCTGAAATCTCCCTTGTATTCGTGCTCAAGATTATGCCCAATAATATATACTTATGCTCATATGTTTAAGAAAAACATAACTCTTCCTTTGGTTTGAGATAGTTGCTCAAGTTACCCTCGTAAAAGAGTAAACTTCTCTTGAAATATATTTTGAACTCATAACTCATTTAGAAATCTCAGTTTCTCTTTTATAAATGTAAAAGTTGATGTCTCTAGGAATACATAGTCCCCTTATACTTATACTTGAAAACTCTTTCTCCACAAATTTTCAAAATCATATTATAATATGAACATTGATGACTTGGGAAGTGATACTGCATAAACATTGATGGTATATCTAGATACCATACTGCTTAAACATTGATGGCATATTTGATTGTCATACTAATCATGTTTTAGAAAATCTTTCTCAAAACTCATCTTTACTTTCTCAAAAACTCAGTTTAAAATCTCAAATGTTGGCTTTAAAAAAGCTTCTCAAATTTATAACTCAATTCAAAGGGTTCATGCATAATTATAGACATGAATGACTCAAATCAGGGATTTTAATAGTAATATGGAAACTCAATACTCAAGAACTCAAGGACTCAAGAATAATATTCATACGAAGAATACGCAATTCATATGGTTCATGGGGAAATATAGACCTGAACAAATAAAGTCAAGAATCTTAATGCATAGCATATAGCAATTCAATAATTAGGATTGGAATCTCAAAAATAATAAGGAACTCAAGAACTCAAATCTCACTCTAGAATACTCAAATCTAGGGATAGAATCCTAGATTACTCTTTTACTTATTTGAAAGTATATGTAGGGTGTGAGGACGAACTAGTCCAACACTATGATAGCCTTACAGGCCTCAAAGGAAAAGGTTCTTGAAGAATCTTGAAGTATCTTGAAGAAGAACTTGATTAGAAGCCTTGCAATCCTAGCTTGAAGGAGCAAAATCAAGAAAATCTTAAGATTTCTTGAATTTGTTTCTTCAGAGTTTATGGCCAAGAATTATGATTATCATTAATGATTCATAATTGTATGAACAAAACTGAGTTGAAAAGAATGGAATTCTTGGAGAAAAACTTACCTTGAAAAAGATTGAAACAATCATGAATGGAGTCTTCTACTTTGACTTTTCCCTTAGAGTTTTGTCCTAGGGTTTGAGAGAGAAGAAAATGGGTGATTAAAGATGAAAATCTGATTAGTTTTGGTCTTTTATTAGTCAATAAATTCATTTAGGGTTTTCTTAGAGGTAAAAAAGTCAAAAAAACATGTCACTGAAATGGTCATATCTATTTACTCGATACTCAGATTGATGCAAAATTGGTGGCGTTGGAAAGTAGATTCAAATACCTTTAATTGGATGGTTTATGGGCCACAAAACTCTTTAGATTCTAAGAGATATGGTCGTTGAAGTTGACCCAAGTAAAATCTGCTGTCAAAACTTAATCGATAAGGAAACTTTCAACTTAACTTTGTGCTAGGAGATTCTATTGACCTTAATTGATATCAAAATCATTTCCACAATAAACAATTGACCTTAACACCTAATAAAATTTAAGAGTCACTTAGTACAACCTTATACACAATTCAAGAATGGTTTGGGGCTTATCTTAGAAATTTTTTGGGGTGTTACAATATCTCCCCCTTGGGATCATTCGTCCTCGGGTTACTCCTACTATATTGAGGCCTAAATCAAAATCACCAATTACTTAAGATAAGGTGATTATTTTGGTCTAATGCACACGATTCAGGTACGATAACTCTGTAGGAAAAATCCCATCCCAAGGATACTACTCATTACTGCTGCATTGAGCTAACCTTGAGCTCATATCACGAAACACCTAGTGTATCACACATTTACCACATGGTAACAACACCACATTCAAGTTTAGAACCTTAACCACTCCATGGACTCCTACTAACCACTCCTTATAGGAATTCAACCTCCTTTCATCATCTCTACCAATAGAACTTTCATGCATTATTACTAGGAATTTGACTTATTACTCATCCTAAAACCTTATGTACTTCTCCATCCATATTCATAACCTTAGATGGAATATACATACCATCACTATCACAATAAGAAACAACAATATTCTTCTTTATCATAACACTGCTACTATCAGCAACCCCACTCCCAAAATTAAAGGGTAACTAAAGGAGCTTTAGGGAGAAAGATCGTAAATACGATTTGCTCAAAATATCTTATATAAGAATATGCATGGCATAACATTATGTTTCTAGCCATTGAGAGTAGATCATGAATTTGTGAGACTAAACATACTATGAGACATGCATGCTTATATGAATATATTCATATAATGAGGTTGATATCCATAACATTACGGATTAAACTTGAGATTAATGGGCTAAAATATTTGCCCTTCATTCCGGAAACTGAACATAGATGTGAATATTTCTGAAGCGTATGAGTATAGGTCATAGATACAATTCTAATATAAAAAACATCATTATGATATTGTAATGACTGAACTCTGAGGAATACGCTAGAGTATGAATGGATTGATGTACCTCCTTATCTCTTTCTGAAGACATAACTATCTTATTCTCAACACTTGACTTGATTCATCACCTTATCATCTCCCTCTTAGGTTTGCTGCTGACAATTAGAAAGTGATGGACCTATTCCATTTTCTCTAAACTGGTCTACAATCGCCACTCTAATACTCGAGAAAACTTATCTCATAGCTACTTAACTCTCCATAAACAGGTACTAAGACTCCTTCGATTCCTAGGGAGGACCTCTTTCTAAGATGCTTCTCTTAACCTCTTCTCAATATCTTATAAGGCCGTTTATTCTATCTCTTCAGGGAAAATTTAATGCTTACATCAGCCTATCCAACTTTAATAGCTTAGTTATTGTCACGACCCAAGGGTACCCCCTTGACGTAACACGTTGTACTTGACCTCGAAGGGGTCGCATACAAGACCTTAGCATAATAATAACATTCAAGACATAGAATAATGCGGACAAATTTGAAACTTTTACAATCGAAGTGCAACTTATTTTCATAAACGAAAATACGAATCTAGACTTGACTTAATCACCATCTAGTACATAAGGAGTACGAATAGGGTTAAAAGCCCTTTACATCAACAATATTCTCAAAGTAGGAATTACAATAAAACTAAGAAATGATAAAATCTTGTCCCCGAACTTGATGACTCACCATGCCTAGGGATTAGTCGACCCAAGCTTCTCTTGAAGAAAGTAGAATGTATCACTGGCCAGAACCTACACTCATAGAATGTAGCAAATATGGGTTATTACAAATAATGTACTAAGTATGGACACCATGCACAAAATCCTTAAAAAATGCATAAAAGGGGCATTTAGTTAAAATCATGCCTTTATCAAATTTAGAAACAATTATGCACATTTATGAAGAAACATAAGTCATACAAACATGCAAGGAACCCAAAGCCACACTAGTGTAATGTAAAGGTAAAGTCCCATAACCTCACCAAATGCGAAGTGTCACACTTAGGCTACCAACATTGTACACATCTAATTTTGCCTTATTCATATTCATCATACATGTGTAAAAAGTCATGCATAGTCATAACCTACAATAAGTGAAGTCAACCTTAACATTCATACATACCTTTCATAAATAATCCATAAGTAATCTTAACATAAAGGAACCTCACCATAACCTCTCTTAAGGAATACTTGTGCAATATGTAAGTGAAGTCCCATACCCCCACTCATACTAAGTAGTACCCCTTAAGAAGTCATAATTAAAGTTCCATGTTCTTACCATTGTTCGTATTTGTATCATGTAGGGATAATAGCCTTAACCGACATACACCATGTGAGCTACATGGAATCCGGTGTTCTACCCCCACACCGAAAAGAGGTGTCCTACTTGCCTAACATAGGACTTACATAATAGCTTCTAGGTGGATCCCCTAGCTAAGACCTATATGCACACGTAGTTGTGGGATATGGGAATAGCTACTAGAAACCCGAACTTGCTAAACGTAAAAGGTTTCCATCCCATGAGACAACATATATTGGGAAGCCGAACCTGCTAAACATAAAAGGCCCCATCCCATTATAATATCCTCTCGGTGCTAAGAATAATTCCCTTTAAAAGTTACATTAAGTCTTTACATAAGTATAGGTTCATGAAAAAATGCATTAGGCACTCAAACCAACATACATCATATTAGCCATAGATTCATTAGTTGAGAATTCCCTTTCAACCTTAGAATCATCAACATGTGAGTAACCCTTTCACATCATATTCATAGTGTTCATTAGGATGACCTTTCATTCAACACAACAATAATACCATAGTCATATCATATCATACATAGTCATATCATGTCATATCTAATCATGTGTAGAGGTATAAGAAATAAGGATCTTGCACAAATACCACAATGTACACAATAATTAGACACCTCCACCTTTCCAGTAGATCATCAAGCTTAACATAAACATACATACATACTTCATCAATATTCATAAACCCTAGTCATTACTCTTCAAGGCTAAGAATCAAGATCAACCCAATTTACAAGAAACACAATACTAGATAGGGAAATTTCATGATCCACTTAAATAACGAGCATAACATAATCAATTAACAAGCTTACAAGACCAATCAAATCATAGCCTAGTTCACAACTTAGGAAGCAGGGAAAACCATGGGTCCAATGGAGATTTTCATCAAAATCCATTAATACTTCCACATTCTCATCATAAATCATCATAACCAATAATAATAAACCTTAATTAAACAATGGAAAACGTTTTGGAAGAAGACCCATGTTGTAGATTGAAAACCCTAGGTTTGGGGAATTCTGAAAACATAATTTGAATGGGCATCTTGGTGATAGCTAATCAATCTTGAAAAGAATCCATACCTCATATAATAATCTCCTAGAACTTTGGGGAAGAACCTTTGGAATCCACAAGCCTAGCTTTAATGGCCTCTTCTTCTTCTTCTTCCTTGAACTTAGAGAGAGAAATATTGAGAGAAGGATGATGTTCTTCTTTTTATTATGTGGATGTAAAAATTATATATACTAAATAGGAAAAAAGTGGGAAAATGTTGGAGAGATTACTTAAATACCCTTACTTAAAATACAAATTTTTGCCTTAAGCCCACTTGAGCTCGCCTTTTGGTCCTCCTTGGCCTGCCAAGGGCACTGGGCGACTAGCCTAACGAGCCCTTGGCTCGCAAAAAATTCCAGTAAGCTCCTTAAATGGGCACCTCACTAGGCAATGGAGAGGGTCAATAGGCACATCGCCAATTCCACCGGCGACCCACGACTTAGTGCGCCCATTTTTCCAGCATCTAGAAGGCTATCAACTAGGTGAGGAGAGCCCATTTGGCTCATCGCCAAGGCACATGGGCAAAGCTACTTCCCAACGCCGAATGGACCAAAGTTAGGTATTATTTTCCTTCATTTTTCTTAGGTAGTTTAAGGTCCTTGACTTCATCCTAGATTCTTACCTCCTCCCTTTTTTATCCTAGTTTAGTCTTAACATCTCCGGAGAGTTACACAAAACCTCACGCTTAGGCACTAGGTTAACCTACAATTTTTTGAGGTGTTACAATTATACTATCTAGGTACACATGAAGAAGATCATTAACTCATTGGAACCTCATTTTATTACAAACCATTTCGGTACACCTCTTAATGCTCTTGTTACTCGTATGACTTAGCCACACTTCACTGCCCTTATCTAAAAGTTAGGGTCTCTCACTTCTACGACTCACATTCATTGCAGCTAACACATCAATTCCTTATCTACTCTATGTCAAGTCTACCAGATTAGATCTCAAGACTATTATCATCACCCTCATGTTGCCATTCTTTTGATCATGACACTCATCATAAATTCAAGGTTAATGTTTATTACTAAACCCGAATATCAATATGATTGCTCGCTTACGATGCTAACTTACAACTACTAGATACAAATTAAGAAACACTAGCCCTTTAAGACCTCATGACAAGTAGTCAATCCTTATCTCTCAGTCTCCATACTCACAAATTACTATCACATTGCACTTTAAAACTAAAGTACTTTTTACTCATTCATTATACATCATTGCCTAATTAATTCTATTACACTTTAAATATTATGGGTTCTCCTGTAAAAATCAAAAATGTATCTTACATCTAGCAGCTCATAAGTACTCCTGATCTTCTATTCAACACCTACACTTGGCCGTTACCAACATAATGACACCTCATCATAAACTCATTTCTAATTAAATCATTACTCTAACTCATCCTAACTTTCAACTCTTACTCTAGCTCCTATCATGAAATCTTCACAACTCATCACTTATTAGTCTGCCCAAAAGGGACAACTCCTCATTAATAACTTACTAGGTGCATGTCTATAGTAACATAGCTTGCCAAAATACCATCTCCCTTTCTTAGATTACTAAACCTCAATATACGTTCCTTTAACTCTGGGCACTTTTACTACTACTGCTTATGATATCGTATTTCATGCTACCTTTTTGGGTGAAAATACTACCCAAGCTCTACAACAAACTTCCTCATAAGGATCTCATATAAAATATGATTTAGAGAAAATAGTTTGGGAATACATCTCGCTTTTTGCAACAATTCATATGAATAAGAGTGCATTGCTTTGAAAGTCAACACTAAATGTCACGCCCCGAAGCTACTCCCAAGACACAGACATGGGACCTAGGATCACGAGTGACCCCAAGCTAACCCTTCTGGCATATCATAACATACTAAATAAACTAAAGGAAGGAAATATTATGCAAAATCTAAATCATAAGATAAATTACAATGATGGGGAATACCCATTACTATCTGAATATATAAAAATAGAGAGTTGAACAACAATTGAAAGGTCAAACTCAAATGCTAATGTTGATTCTAACTATATCTGAAATAAGCCTCTAACTTACAAGAAATGCTGGGACATGCCCCAGCTAAATCTAGCAAAATTGAAACAAAAGATTAAAATAAAAAGAAGCATGTCTTTCGTCCTCGAGAAATGAGGACTCATTACTTATACTGCTTAATTGGAGATCGGGAACCAATCTAGGCATGGTCTGGAAGCTGAGGACCTGAACCTACTTTACAAGAAGATGTAACACAGAGTATGCGTCAGTATTTGAAAGGTACTGAGCATGCAATATAAAATAAAGTTGAATAAAACATATAACTAAACAAAGCGATAAAGCAATGTTATAATTATAAACATGATGCTAGACTTAACATGAAATAACTGAATACAATGACCAAGTTTATAATATGCTGAGACTGAAATCTGACTGTCACTGATAGCATGGTCAATGAAATAGAATCTGACTGGATTGTGGGATCTACTAATAACCGACATAAAACCACATGAGAAATGTGGAGTCCGATGTATATGAACCATCGAGAGGACTAAATATACCCTGCCAGAGGTATAGAGGTATGACTATTGTGATCACTAAAATGCAAAGCCCAAAGAGGAGACCTATAAGCCTACGGGGGCACGTAGTTCTGGGACTATTTGGGTACACTGAACCATATTCCACTTGGTCTAAGCCTACTCCCAATTAGAATGTATATAAGCAATATTATGACTGAAATGTTGAAGTACTGGATTGCTCAATTAGTGACATGCACACTATGAGAATGCAACAATTATGACTGATAATGTGACATTTGTGAATTAAAGAATCTATATCTGAATAATCTTACCTAGCATGTATAATTCATGAGCTAAACGAATCTATACAACTAGGGTTCTGAATATCATGTAAGAAACTAAGCAAAAATATGATAATATGATTTGGATCATTCTAACAACTAAGACCCAACAATTTCTAACATTTAAGGAACCCTAGGTCCAGATAATATTAAGGGAATCAGTATACTGACTGAAATCTAGGGACCTAATGGGTAAAGGAACCCACTAGTGAAATCCCACATACCTGGTGATGAATTACACAGAGAAATCTTTCGATTTCGAGAGTGAATTGATGAAAAATCACTGTGTTCTTGAACTAGAGCTGCTCAGTTTTCCCTCTGAGTTTTACTATAATTTTTGCTTGATTTAGGTGAATAATTGATTAGGGTATGTTCTAATTAATTTACTAGGCTAAAACTAATCATAACCACGTAGTTCATGGGTTAAACGACGTAGTTTAGGGGTCCATCGCATAATGAAAAGAACAAATGACCCCTAACTTAAAAGTATGTCGGGGCTGACCATGGCCCCTCTAACGGACCATACAAGGGAACATGGACCATGGTGCCGGCCATTGTCCTTGGTCCACTAGCTGCTAATTTCAGGGGTCCCTACTATGGTTCACTTTATGGACCGTGTGAAGGATCACGGATTGTGAAGGTTCTCGTGGTCCTTCACCAGGGCTAAGGGCAATATCGGCTCAACTTCAAGGAAGCCACCACGGCTTGTCATCAAGACTACGGCCCGTGAGGGGCCCCGTGGTCTGACGTTTGAGCCTTGTGGATTCTGTCTGGCTTCCACGAGTACCAGCATGGCCCGTGAAGTGGTCTAAGGCCCGTGAAGTGCTTCGTGGTCAACCTCGCCTTGAAGGTACTAGAGTCCATGGGCAGGTCAACGGACCGTGGACCCTATCACGGTCTGTGAACCTTGCCGTGGTTAACCATTTCTGGTGATTTTCTATTGCATTTTCTAAGTCTGGCTCACTCCCATGCTTTTCTCAATCCCCTATACAGTCTTATGGCTTTCTCAAGACTATTGCTAAGCATAACTCATTTATATGGAACTGGCTTAACTTTTAACTACCTTGTGTATGAGGGGTAGCCAAATGAATCTGAGAAATGCACGAGTATGAATACGCTCCTTATGACACAGTTCTACTACACGATTTATAGTATGAAAGAAGGGAAACTTTTCCTAAATATCAATAGTCCCTCATTGATAGAAGTGGGTCATCATAACCATAAACAAGATCCTACTTGACACAGCTTCAAAGACACCCTAGGACACTTGAACTCTGTGCTCTGGTACCAAGTTTGTCATAACCCGAGTCTATACCGTGGATGTGGCCGGCACTCATGAACCATTGATGGGCCCCAAGCAAACCCTCATCATGGATGACTATAAGTGATAGACTAAATCAAGCATACAAAATCTTAAAACTAAATTTAAAATTCATAAAACTCAAATAATTCAACTTTAAAAAGTTTGAACAATACTCAAAAGATGTAGTCTAAGATTATAAAAAAACTTAAAAAAAGAAATTATAGAAAACTCCTCAACTCTATCTCTGTATGAAGCCTCTACCATTATAGAATGATAGTAGGACAAGACCAAAGATCACATCTCAAAACTACTAACTGTAAGGTAAAGGTGAAGTCGTCTGGATAATAAGAAGGCTCACCAAAGCTGACTTGAATATAACATGACCTCAACGAAACGCCTATTGAAGATTCTGAATACTTGTATCTGTATAATGAAACAATGCAGCCCAAATGATGTCAGTATGTGAAATGTACGAGCATGCAAGGGGAACTCTTCAACATAAGTATAAGCTCGATCCAATAAAAGGGAAGACATATGTACCTCCTCTCAACTCAATATGACTCAAGAATACTCAACTTGACTCAAGGATACTCTAATCAACAAAGGATACTTAACTCAACTCACTATACTCAACTCAACTGAAGATTCTCAACTCAAACTCAGGATACTCATCTCAAAATGAAAGCAACAATAAAAGATGCAATATACATGAAACCTTTAAAACAATAGATAATAACTAAAATGTATATGAAATACAATAATAAACTCATTACTCTTATTTGGGAGATTCTCTAACCGACAACCATCATTATGAGTATCGTGATGATACAACATCTCGCTCATGCTTCCAAAACTAACCTATACCTTGCCGGAGTATAGAACATCCTCAACTAAGTGGACCCACTATGCTATGCTTAAAATAAATAAGGAATCATATAAAAAGTATGATTCTTTACCTATGTTGGCATACATGGTTTATGGGGGTTGTGAGTTTACCGAATCGCTACTCAATACCACTCTCAATAATATATACTCATGTTCATATGTTTAAAAAGCATTACTCTTCCTCTGGTTTAATATAATTGCTCAAACTATGCTCTTAAAAGAGGTAACTACTCTTGATATAACTTTTGAACACATAACCATTTAGAAATCTCAATTGCTCTTTTATCAATGTAAAAATTGATGCCTCTGGGAATAAGTAGTCACCTTATACTCAAACTTGAAAACTCTTTCTCAAAAACATTTCAAAATTATATTATAATATGATCATTAATGACTCGAAAAGTCATATTGCATAAACATTGATTGTATATCTAGATACCATACTGCATAAAGATTGATGGCATACTCAATTGACATACTAATCATGTTTTAGAAACTCTTTCTCAAAGGTCATCTTTACTTTCTCAAAAACTTAATTTAAAAACTGAAATGTTGGCTTTAAAAAAGGTTCTCAAAATTTACAACTCAATTCATTAGGTTCATGCAGAATGAAGGACATGAACGACTCAAATCAAGGATCTTAATAGCAATATGGAAACTTAGTACTCAGAACACAATAACTAAAGGACTCAAGAATACTACTCATCTCAATAATACTCAATTCATAGGGTTCGTGCTGAAATATAGGTATGAACGAATCAACTCAAGAATCTTGTAGCATAACATATAGAAATTAAATAATTGAGATTAGAATTTTTAAAAGAGAAAGGAACTCAAGAACTCAAATCTTATCTCAAGAATACACAAATCTAAGGATAGAATCCTAGATTACTCTTTAACTAATTTGAAAGTAGATGTAAGGCATAAGTATGAACTAGTCCAAAGCTATGATAACCTTACATAACAGGAAGAACAAGGTTCTAGAAGAATCTTGAAGAATCTTGAAGAAGAACTTGATAAGCAGCCTTGGAATTCTAGCTTGAAGGTGAAAAACCAAGAAAATCCTTTTTTGAGATTTCTTTGAATTAGTTTCTTGAGACTCTATGGCAAAGAATAGGATTCTTATGAATGATTAAGAATTGTATGAAGAAAATTGAGTTGGATAGAATGGAATTCTGACTTACCTTGAAGAAAAATCTTGAAAAAGAATGAAACAATCTTGAATACAGTCTTCTACTTTGATTTTTCTCTTAGGGTTTGAATGAAAATAAAATGGAGGATTAAGAGATGAAAATCTTGTTGGTTTTGATATTTAATTACCCAAGAAATTCATTTTGGGTTTTCATGGAGGTAAAAATTCAAAAACGATCATTTTTAATTATTTTTCGTCGGCTAATTCGTCACTACACTTAATCAGGTTACAAAAATGGTCATAACTCTTTACTCGAAACTGGGATTGACACAAAATTGGTGGCGCTAGAAAGAAGATTCAAATACCTTTAATTTAATAGGCTATGGGCCACGTAAGTATTTATATTCTAGGAGACATGATTGTTTGAAGTTGATCCAAGTAAAATCTTAATTCAAAACTTAATCGGTGAGGAAACTTTCAACTCAACTTTGTGCTAGGAGATTCTAGTGACCTTAATTGATATCCAAAATCATTCCCACCATAATAATTAACATTAACACCTAAGAAAAATTAAGAGACACTTAGAATGGTTTGGGGCTTAACTTATAAATTTTTTGGGGTGTTACACTAATTCAATGTTCAAACTAAAAAACATGGAATTCATAGTTAATGACATCTATTTTCATTGCCAATGGGCTTTGATCAGAAAATTTAGAATCTATGACTAAGCATTCAAAATTAATCCACTGCTACATCAATATAAATTGACTAATCAAATGATACAAATGTAGGGAGATAGTGGATCACCTGGTCTAATTCCCCTTATAGGAAGAAAGTAAGTTGTAGGAATCCTTGTATAAACTGATCTCTTTGGGAATTCCTTGCCATATCAAAAGTGCTATCAACAATACGTACCTCCAATTCACTACGCCTAGAAAGGAAACCTTATATTTGAACCAAAATGGAAATTGAGTATTTTCTACCACTAATGCCTATAACTTTTTCCTAGTCGCTAAGATCAACCATTTTAACAACCCCACAAACACCCATTGCTGGATTTGGAAGATTAGTCCTCTAAATAATATCAATTACTTCATATGTATCCTTCTGCTTCATAAGCTCCCAACCTCAACCTCCCTTTTCAATAGGAAAATCACCACAGAAAAAAATTGCAGCACATGCCCTAACCTAGAGGAAATGAGTGTTCATATTTTTATGAGTTGCCTGACATGCTAGGAAAATATGGAACGATTATGGGATAGTCCTAAACAATCATGATCTATAAACACCATTCAATGTCTTTGTTATGCCAAATCCCTTGTTTCTATCTATAATAATCTCAGAGTTCCTACAACCATTTGACTCCAATGATTCTTTGGAATATTTGGAAAGCTAGAAATAATAAGTTTTTTAATATCAAACCCCCCCCCCCCCAATATATCCAATATTATCCATTGCATCTCTTTCCATGACCTTGATTTCTATCACCTTTCGTATAGTCAGGCACAAAAGCCCCCTAGGCGCATGATGGTCGTTCCTTGGCCTAAACAACAAGAAGGTTATTTCAAACTTAACATTGTTGGATCCTTTGAACCTAATTCTAATAATGCTGAAACTGGAGGTGTGATAAGGAATATATATACGAGCCAACTTCTCAGTCATATACTTTACTTGAACCTAAATTAAATGGGAGGACCTGGTCAATCTATCACAATCACCAAAATTGAATCGTAACCACCCACGGTGGTAGGACAACCCAATACAAAATCTAAGGTGATAGCTCCTTTTTGAGTATGAATTATCCTCCTCTACGATACACCACTAGGCCTCTGATGCTCACACTTGACTTGTTGGCAAGTCAAGCACCTAGCCACAAACTCAACAATGTCCCTCTTCATACCTCACCGCCGATAATGCTAACTCAAAATTGTGGTACATCTTGGCAAATCCCGAATGTATAGAGTACCTCAAGCGCCTTCTCTAACATCAATCTGACCAACTCACCCACCTTGGGCACACATATCCTACTCCCAATCCTTAACACCATCTCAAAATCAAGTAAAGATTCCTTAGCCTCACCCCTCATCACCTTTTCCAGAATAATACAAAACTTGTCATCATACGACTACCTCTTTCTAATCTGCTTAATCAAAAAAGATCGGGCCACAAAAAATAAAAAATTCCTCCATCCTCCAAAACCTACAACTAGAAAAGGGTGTTGGCTAGCATCTAAACGTCCCTAGACAATGGTCACTCCTCAACTCGCATCGAGGCAAGACTCCCCTTGTTAGAAGATTTCCTACACAGTGCATCCACTACAACATTGATCTTCCTTGGGTGATATTGAATAGTCATGTCATAGTCCTTTAACAACTCAAGCCACCCACACTACCTTAAGTTCAGATCATTCTAATATAATATATTCTAACAGGATATATACTGAAGACTCGTATGATCAGTGATGACCTTGAAATGTACTTCATACAAGTAATGACGCCACAACTTTAGCAAAAACACTACTTTCGCCAATTTCAAGTCATTGGTAGGATAATTCTTCTCATGAGTCTTCAACTACCTAGAAGAATAAGAGATTACCTTCCCCTCTTTCCTTAACACACAACCTAAGCCAGCTCCTGAAGCATCACAATACATAATAAAGCCCAAACCCTCCTTTGGTAAAGTCAAAATAGGAGTTGAGGTTAATAAGGTCTTGAGTTGTTGAAAGATTGTCTCACATCGTCAGACCACTGAAAACGACACTTTTCTGAGTCAGTATAGTAAATGGGGCACTAATATTATGGAAACATTGCACAAACCACCTATAGTAGCTTGCTAACTCTACTAGGGTGAATAAACCCCTTAATCAACTTAGTGACTGACTCAAAATCAATAGAAAAATCAATGTCCCTTTTAGGAGGAATGCTTGGAATATCAACGGGGAATACATCTGCAAACTCTTGAACCACTAGAATAGACTCTATGGGAGGTGGCTCAACACTAGTGTCTCAGATAAAATTGAAGTAATATAAACATCCTCTATCATATAATCTTTAAGCATGGAGAAGGGAAATAACCTTAGTAGGGTAAGAAACAGTAGCACCCTTCCACTCAACCCTTAGAACACCAAGCATCACTAAGGTCACATTCTTAGTATTAGTATCCAAATCATGGTAAGGATATATCCAATCCATACCAAAAATGACATCGAAATCCACCATCCTCAAAATAAACAAGTCTACCGAAGTGTTATACCCACAACAAAGTAACAACACAAGATTGTTACAATCGATTCACCATTAAGGCTGACCCATGGGTGTAGAAACATGAATAGGAACCGACATACAATCACATATCAAATCAAAATCACCTGTAAAGTAGGACATATAAGAGAATATAGACCATGGATCAAACAATATAGATGCAAACTGATGATAGACCTGGACGAGACCCATGATTACCATATTTGAAACCACTACCTCAAGTCCCCATGAGAAAGCATAACATTGGCCTCCTCTGCCTCCTCCAGCCACAGTGGAAATTCTACCTCGGCCTTTGTGAACCATAGTGTCACTAGCACCCCTACAAGGATTATAACCACCTCTACAAGTCTGAGCTCTACCTTGACCTCTAATTGGATGTTTTGGTCCTCTAGCTGAAACAAAAGAACTAAGTTGGGATCCTCCCTAACCTTATGTAGGACACTTCCATAAGAGATGATTTAGGTCTCTACATCCATAACAATGTTTCTGGAATGGGGACTACTATGATGAACGAAAGGAACCACTATTACTATCTCGCCCCGTAGACTGCTATTGTGAACCATTTGAACCCTGACCCGAACGGTAGAGGCGAAGAGATATCTGACCACCCTGCTATATGAGATGGTCCCAGATGCCTGGAATGAGTTACTCCCTCAAAAAGATCCCTTTCCTTTACAAAATTAACACAAAGTGTAGGCCCTCTTAAGGTCCCCTCACGGGATCATTTGAACACAACCATACCTAACTATATATAATAAATGCAGAAATAAAAAAAACCATGAAATCCAATTCCTAAACTCCAACTCCTGGTGTAGGATCATTCTTAAACATAGGACCCACTTGTGGCTGCCCCCACAAGACCCTGAAAAACTAGAGCATGTCAATGATCAAGGGTTTGAGCCCCCACCTTGGTCTAAGAACCTTCTGAGTGAAACTCTCAAGCACACCCAACACTATAAACAAATTGTCCTGAAGCAACAATGCATGGGCATACTCTAGAGGAACTTGGCCCTCTTTAATCATCAATATCTGGTTTCGGAAAAGCACCTCTACCACGAACTTTCACTAGTACCACCTCACAGGCACAACCTCTACACCTAACTCTTTCTCTACCCCAAATGCTAGTTGATGTATCATCAAACTGCTCGGGTACGATCTCACATCCTCAATAGCCAACAATAGATCTATTCCTAGCAATTTGTCAAAAGAACATGCGAACACTTAGTACTAGCAAAGGTAACCATGTACGATAAGAATGAAACAACAAAAGAGAACTTCCTAATAATATCCATAGCATCTTCAACATAAGCAACAAACATCTTCGTACTCAACAATCATCCCTGAATAACTCTAAGTTAAGTAATACAAAACACAAGTACTCTAACACATCATCCGAACCTCCACAAAACTATAACATGCATAAAATCAATCAACCCAACTTAACATTTCTCACTAGATAAAACAGAGCACATCTAGAACATAACAACTTGCACTTCAACACACATACACATATATACACACATACACACACACACACACAAAAACACACACACACACACACACATATACACTATCATAACTCATTCATATCAAGAAATGAGGATGAAGTACAATGCAATGTAGTTCAATGTCACATAGAGTGAGGCATGTCTTCCCAAATGATACACAATTGCTACATCTCAGTACAAGACCCATGGAAGACTTATCAGTCGATGCATCTACCGTGGTGTGTGCACATTCCCTTTTTCTCAATATGAATCAACCAAGATGCGTGACACATCCTTTTTCTGCAATATGAATCAACCCCGTTGCGTGGCACCTCCCCTTTTTATCATAATTTCACAGAGTATCATCAAAAAAATATTATGGCACCAATAAAAATATATATGTGCAAATGCTCAATGAGAGGATAATAACCTTCACACAACAACCCAATACATATAATCTTTCCATACTATCAAAAGTGAATCAACACAATCATTCAAACATTCATGGCACATCATATATCATAGTACCATCTTGATTCTTCTTTTACCCTATATTATCATCGCTATAACCTATTCATCAATTACAAATACAAAAAATATATGAAATACTTCACGAATTCCCATTACTCCCAGTAATACAGAGGCATACAAAAATAAGAACATGATGTTTAAAATAATAAATAACTAATGGATAATGAAGATTTAGTGTCACAAATACTTACCTAAATGTTTGATCTCGTAAAACCTCTCTGAAATCGATACTCAAGAGTATCAAAGCTTAAAATAGAAAAATAGGGAAGAAATCCCATCTTTTCGAAAAAGTCAAAATGCATGTCATTAACTCATTGTGATTGTGACTTAGACTCGTGAAAACAGAGACTTACCCAAGAAATCCCTTCACAATGAGGACCCTATTCCATGAATGTGAAAGTCAAAATCACCGACTATGTGAAAACATAGTTGCCAAATAACCAAACCCTCAACAAATGCGGTCAAACCACTGCGAACTCTAAGGTCTCCATATATAATCCTTTGCGATTGCTGTTACCAATTCCATGAATGTGAATAAGAGGGCACCGAAACAAAGCAAACCAACAACACTCCAAACATATAGTTGACCGAATAGACCCTTGAGATTAGTTAAAAATACCATGTATACAAACTAGATATGCTACCCTATGAAATTCGACATCTCAAACTCAGTGGAATTATCGAAATTCAAATTCAAGGTCTCCTTAACCTAAAACCTATTAAAGTCGCAATAAACTAACTTTCACTAAAAAAATACCAAAATTCCCTTGGAACCTTTGTGAATTAAACCATGACCTCACCTAGGCCTAAAAGTATCCTCCAAATCTAATGTAATCATCGGATATCCATTTTGAGCTTTCGAACTCCGAATATTGACCAAAGCCATTTCTTGCCTAATTAATCTTAGACTTTAAATTCAAATTCAAAGCCTTCATTCCACAAAAAAGACTTCAAAACAGAAAATTAAAACACCCTAGACCAAATTCTATATTCTAGAGCTGATGAAACTTCATTCTGAGAGTTGTAGCTTAGTTGCTACCAAAAATCACTTTTAACAACTACAAGCGCCCGAAATTCTGAAACTTCCATAAATTAGAACTTTTCAATCAATTTTCGAAACCAACTCTGTCAAATGATCCAACATGACTCGGGACAATGGTTGGAAGGGGTAAAATAGTTATTTTCTTAAATTTTCCAAAAGTGACCTTCAGAGTCATTAAAGTCCCTCTCTCACTCCTTCATACCTTAGCTCATATTTTACACTTTTTAGAAGTATCATGAAGTAGTTTATCATTATCGTCATGCATGTCAGAAATTTAATCATCATTGGTTAAATGTGGCGTATTTCTTGAGAAAACCCCTTCTCCATGGAAAACCCATTTGGTGTATTCATGAACAAACCCATGACAAATAAAGTGATTGTCCACCACATTTCGAAAATGCCAATAATGATAAAAGCACTTCTTATGAAGGCATAATATTTTATTTCCTTTCAAAGTTCGTTAAAATTCCTTAGAAGAAAGTTTTTGTGGTTCCGTTCCAAACTTGTGCTACAACTAGTCTGCCACAAAGCCTTAGTGCAATATAGAAGGCAAAAGTAAAAAACTAGATTTTGTCTAATTTAGACTCAAGATAGATGCATAAACTAGTTAAGCCCTATGAGGATATCGCGTAGTTAGTATACTAAAGCAGCTGCATAAACTAGCTTCACAATCCCTTAGTTAGACTCAAGATGGGTGAATAAACATGGAAGTGTTAAGAGTAAAACTTAACATACATTTAGAAATTAAGTTGTATAACAACTTCTACCATCTTGAAGCTTTGAATAAATCGATGGCCAAGAATTAGAAGTAAAACTAATTATACAAAGTTGGTATTCCAATTTTATGTACTATCAAATAAGCTTTTGGATTGTCTATAAGCAATTGTAGGAACAATTAAGTCTTTCCCAACATATATGTCACAGAAACGAGAAAATTACATCATTGCAACTTCAAGTTTTATTTTCTTTGAAGTAGTAAGGATGGAATAATATAACTCAACACTTTTTATGTTATATACCTCAATAAATATAACACAATACACCATACATGCACAAAAAAGGACTTAGCTGCCTAGCAACAAAGGAGACAATAGAATAACAAGACAGGCTACACAAGGTTTCAAGTGCAAACTTGATTAAATGGATCTCATATAAATGATATGTTAAGGAATGACAAATATTATAAATAAATATACATATGGATACATTACCTAATCACTAAGGGAGAGGTGTAGTATCGGGATGTCAAAGTATGATTCCAACTAAGAATTAATATCAGTTCATATTCAAAGAAATACGGAGAATGTCTTTATATCTATAGTCCATATCAACCATGAACTCAGAAATTTAATCAAAAAGAAAGCCCAAAGTTTGAAAATACTAAATTTAGTAGAATTAAGTTTTCACCAATTGTTTTACATATGTTCGACATCAGTTGAATGAAATTTTCTATTTACAATCAATAATAATATGAAATATTAATGTGTCAAACAAAAACTATGAACATTAAACCAACGGTGGATCTCAGTTCACATTGATAGACCAAACTCAAAATGGAAATTAAAAAACTCAATGCCATAGTGCTAGATCAACTACGAAATAGAATTTAACTTATATAATTGAAACCCAATTCCTAAAAGAATTTTAGCAGAATTTAACTCATAAAATCTCCACCAAATATAAAATACAAACTTTAAACCACAACAACAACAACAACAACAACATCAACAATAACAACAATAAAAACAACATATCCATTGACATTCTACTAAGTGGGGTCTGGCAGCGTAGAGTGTATGCATACTATACCAGTATATACTTTGCGAAGGTAGAGAGGCTATTTCTGAAAGACCCTTTCTTAAGTGCATGAAACCAAAGTAGTAGAAGAAGAAAACATATAAAAAACATAATTGTTAATAAGAAAAGCAGTGTAAGGTCTACAATAAACAAACATTAATAACAACAAAATAGTGTGATAATCTAAACACAACAAACAACATATGGAAATAACTAGAAGAGAAACTAATAAGCCTAAGCCTTCGCAAAGCAAGACAATAATCTACCCCTACTTTCCTTCTACCCTAATACGCGACCTCTACTCATTCCTAACTACAATCATGTGCTCGGTTGTATGATGTTGCTCCATGTCCTATATAATCACCTCTTCCCAATACCTTTTCGTCCTACCTCTACCTTTCTGCGTACTCCCTAAAACCAACCTCTCAAACCTCCTTAATGTGGCGTCAGCGCACATTCTCTTCACATACCCAAGCAATCTGAGTCTTACTTTCCACCTCTGTCAGTCATAAAGCCCACTCCCACCAAAGGAGAAGAACTTTAATGAAGACAACCTAGAGATGAACACTTTACCATAGCTCATTGTTTGCTATCGTATAGTTCTTTTCATCAGAGCTCCTCATGTATTTACCAAAGCTTTGCCCTTTAGTTTTCTTGAAATAATTCTCTCTTTCGTTTTACAGAAATATTAGATGTAAGTACAATATCTTTAAATTTTTTTATTAAATGTAAAATATTTCACAGGGTTCACTAAATTAGGGGAGTAAAATATATTTTTGGGACATATATATAAGTACAATTGTTTTTCTAAAATAATCGTTTCCACAAAGGGATGATGTTATTTCCATAGACACGCTATAGTGACTCCTATAGGGATGATGCTAGGGTTTATATTAAGAATATTTCTATTAGATCTAAGTATATATTGCGACGGTCATAATAGTTGCAATAGATAGTATGTTATCACAATTGTATTATCATTTCCAAATAAGCATTGCAGTAAGTTTAATTTTTAGTAGTGAGTAGGCTAGTAGAGCAGTTATTTGAAATCATAATTTTGAAGTAGATGGATAGATTGCCTATAATTTTGAGAACAAAGTTGAGAAACAATAGAGGTCCATTGTTGGGGATGATGATCGAGATGCAGCAATGCAACACGTGTTGCAAATGGAATGGAGCTCACATCTCAGAAAATTCTTTAGAAAATCTATTTCTTGTTATGACAGAGTGTTGAAGTTGCATCTCTTGATGTGGCGTTGACTCTTCACCGCATAAATGAAACAAAACCCATGTCAAAATAGGCCTATTTGTGGTGTGCTAATTGCGGCCCCATACACTAACTCGTGATACTACATCCCATGTTGAAAAGTGGCATCTCAAGTATTTCACATATACTTTCATTTGTTTTGAACTAACCAAAGAACGTGTTTACTCGCTAACTATTTTGTAGATATGCCTCCACTTATAACCACTGGTACCAAGCATATAATTTTAGAAAGTGTGACTCCGCTATAACATCCCGCCTTAGAAAGAGCTAAACATAGAAAGAACAAATTTGGAAAGAGACAATTTGAGTTTTGTTCAAGCTAAGCTTAAGGTGTGAGTTTTGGGTCAACTTCAAATATCCATCGAATTTGCTATGTTTCGAGTTTGTATAATGGAGATATGCCCATTTGAAATCTTCATGTCTAGTTAAGGAAATTTATGTGAAATATGAGGGGTATTTTGGTATTTTCCTTGCCTCTTTAGATTTAAAATGAATTTAGTAATATTTTGGGGTCAAATCTTATTTGGGTCAGTTTTACAAATCCTAATTTATGCATAGAGTTTTAGAAGAAAGTTCAAATAGAGAAAAGAGGAGAAAAGAGGGAAGGTTCAAGGCGTTCGTTAAGATTCTTGAGTTTTGTTGTGGATTTTCGCAAATGGTTGATTCTAAGAGGTATGTGAGTTCTCATAGTGTTGGATTTACTCACCCACATGCTTATCATGCAGTTTTAAGTGCAATCTCGTTCTTGAGGTTGAAGAAAATGAGTTCTTGATGAGTTTTTTTTTTTTGAAATTTCATTCAAAATCTTTATTTTTGGGGTTTTGATGAACTCTTGAGATTAGTATTAGTAATTTGGGGGCTTCTTTAAGTATATTATCATGTACTTATGTGAGGCATTCGAATCTAATTGAGTTGGGAAGAAATCATTCAATTCTAGGCAAATTAGGGTTTGAAAACGAGAAAGAAATTTGTCGGGATTTCTGGTGAGGGGGCTGGCACGTCACGTCAGCAGTGCGCCAGAAATTTTTTATGTAGTTTATATCACGCTCATTGCCTACACCCTGGGTGATATTGGAACTCGAGAATCATTGCTGGCCCCAAACGAACCCTTGTCCTGGCTTACTTACTCAGTGGAAGTCTTAAATAAAAGAAATAATCTCAAATAAGGGACTTATGTACTAAACTTAGAATGTCTTTAAAGAAACATTCAAACTAGCCAAGATGGCTACTCAAGTCTCAAAACATAAGCCAATAAAAAAGTAGTGACACATGAACTAATTGACTGACTATCTATGAAGCCACTAATAACTGAGATGGATGTCGGGACCAGACCCACAAGATCCTAATGAACTAAATACTGAAAGCAATAAAAGAGATCCTCCGGAAGCAAGAAGACTTACCAAAAAACTCTAGATCTCAACTAGAATCAATGTTGCGCTGGATGCTGATCTTGGTTACCTATATCTGCATCATGAAAAGATGCAGGACAAATGCCATCAGTACATTGAATGTACGAGCAAACGAGAGGAATACTAAACTAAGACATAAGCTTGAAGGAACTGAAAGAACAAACTTGCTCTTAACTCAACTCAACTGAACTCAACTCATTTCAATATAAAGCAATAACATAAATACAATATAAACAAATGCTTTTAAAACAATGATATCAATCTGTGTATTTGGAAATACAATAACACTCTTTGTTTATGCAAAGATACAATGTAACTCTGAAATGTATATAAAAATACAACTACTACTATGGGAGTTTCTCTAATCGACAACCATCACGTAAGAGCTATTGTGATGATACAACGTTTTTCCTCACGCTGCTAGGGCCGTCCTATACCCTGTCGAGGGTATTGAACCTGACTACTAAGTGGATTCACTAAGCTATGCTAAATATCACTAAGGAATCATCTAAAAAGTATGACCCTTTTCTACTCATGGTGGCTACATCGTTTATGGGGGCTGGGAGTTATCTAAACTCTCCCCCATTTTGGGTGCTCAATACTACTCCCAAAATATACAAGCTCAGTATGTTTAAAAACATACTTCTTTCTGTGGTTTGAGATAATTTCTCAAAACTTAGCTCAAAGGCTTCTCTTGGAAATAAAAGTTTCCTCTTTTGCTTAATTGTGAAAGCATTTATTCTTTACTAAAAACTAGCTCAAAGGCTCTTTGGAAATCAAGGTTTCCTTTCTTGTTTAAATGTGAAAATATTTTAAACTCTTTGGCAATATATAGTCCCCATATACTCTTTGAAAAAATTAACTTCAATCTTTACTCTTGACTGAACTCAAAACTCAAGTCATTAAACAAGGTTAAAACGTTTGTAAAAGACTTTTGGAAAACTATACGAACTTCTCTTGACTTGACTCTTAACTCCTCTTGACTTGAATCTTAACTTTACTTGAATTGAATTATAGATTCAAGGTTCATGATCTCATTTTATGGATGATTTCATGTTGGTTAGATGTACCTTAGAGTGTAGAAATCAACTAGGAAACATAGGTACTTTTCAAGGGAACTACTATGGAAAGAAGGGGGAAAAAGTAGAAGACTTGGTGTCCCAGGCGCTCTGAGTGGCGCGGGGCGCCAGAGCCCAAACTTCAGAACTGAAGTTGGGGCACTCAGGCTAGCGTGGTGTGCCAGAGGCCCAACATCAGAGAGCTTTATGTGGTGCTCTGAGTGGTGCGGCACCCCACCCCTTTACCCAGGTGTTTGACGAATTTTCTTACTCATTTTTCAACACTATAAACTCAATTGGATCTTTCCCCAAACACATAGATTCAACTACATAAATAAAATATGCTAGAATGTACTTAAAACGACACATAATTTCATGAATTTGAATCAATCAACTCCTCATCAACTTCAAAGAATCAAGAATTTAATAGAACTTCAACAAAACCCATCAAGAACTCAATTTCTTAACCTTCAAGAACATAAATTCATTGAAATAAATCATGATTGGTGCTTGGGTTAACTAACTCAATGCTATGTGATCTCACATACCTCGTAAGGATCACCCCTTGATGAAATCCAAAATCTTAACTTCAAGAACTTGATGATTCTTGGTCTCTTCTCATTTTTTCTCCTCTTCTTTTCTCTTCTCTCAAAATCCTAACTCTAATTTCAAAAGCGTAAACTGAATCCAATCAATTTAAACCCCAACTTAATTACCAAAAATGAAATTAATTAATTGGGTTGTTAAAAGAGCATAATGCCCTACTAAAATCCGGTTTTGATTTTCCTTATCTAAACAACCCAACTTCAAATGGACATATCTCACTCATACAAACTCCAAACTGAGCAAACTAGGCATCGTTGGAAAGATAATTCAAAGACCTTTCCTACAATATTTTTTAGAACACTAAATAATCCTGAGCTAGGGGATATGGTCATTTGAAGTTGACTCGAAAGTCGCACTTAACTTAATTTTGTCAAATTTCAAGATTTTCATTCTTTCCAAAATTGACTCTTTCTAATTCTATCTCTTTATAGTTGTGGGGTGTTACACTTAGTGCGCCAAACCCACTTTCAGTAGTTAAGGGGCTGGAGCCCCGCGCCACTCAGTGTGCAAGGGTCACTAGGTCCCCTATTCTTCTGTCCTTTATTTCGTGTAAGTTCCCTCGAATCATACCTATGTTTCTACTTGATATCCACACTTTTAGCTGCATCTAAACATTAAGATATCATTCATGACATGAATCATAACCTTGAATTCATAATTCATATTCATGGTAGAGTTAAAAGTTAAGTCTTGAGAGTTCTTCGGAGTCATTTTTAGAAGTCTTTTTACAATCATTTTTAAACTTGTTTTAAGACTTGAGTACTTGAGTTTGAAGATAAGTAAAGTTGAATTCATTTTTCAAAATGAATATATAGGAACTAAGTATACCCGAGAGTAAAAGTTTTTACATTTAAGATGAGAGGAAACACCGATTTCCAAAAGAGTTCATGAGCAGTTTTGAGTACTATCTCTTTTAAAAGAAATCTTTTGAGTAATAATCTCAAAGTTGAGGATGAGGAATGTTTTTTAAAACATATGACCTAAGTTATATTTTGGGAGTAGTATTGAACACTGATATGGGGAGATTTCAAACAACTCACAACCCTCATAAACCATATAGCCAACATGGGTAGAGAGGGTCATACTTTGTAGATGATTCCTTATTGCTTTTTAAGCATAGCTTAGTTTATCCACTTAGTGAGTATTCCTATACTCCGGTAAAGTATATGACAGTTCTGGCTACGTGGGCGAGACGTTGTATTATCACATAGCTCATAGTGATAGTTGTCGCATAAAGAATCTCCCAAACAGAGTTTATTTTGTATTTTTACATACAAACAGAGTTATATTGTCATTTCCAATACATTTAGTTGCTACCTACTCTTTTAAAAGCTTTTGTTTATATGCATTATTGTTATAGACTTTATATTGAAATGAGATGATATTAAGTTGATGTTTAATTGAGTTGAGACGAGGTAAGTTGTTTCTTCAGTTCTAGTTTAAGCTTATATCACGTTTTAGATTTCCCCTTGCATGTTTGTACATTCCATGTACTGACGCTATTTGGCCTGCATCCTTTATGATATGGATACAGGTGACCAGGATTATCAACCAGCGCTTCATTGATCCAGCTAAGTTCCAAATTTTTTTGTTGAGCCTACTTGCTTCTGAGGATCCCTTTTTTATTTTTCCAATATTTCAATTTGTTAGGATTATCGCAGGCCTTATACCAACATCCCTCATAGTATTAGATGCTCACAGATAGATAGACAGTAGTTCATGAGTCTTTTCATTTTCTAATGTTAATGTTCTAGACTTGAGTTGCCCTTGGGGCTAGTTGGATGTTTGTTTAAATTATTCCGAATTTACCTATTTGATAAATTGATTTTAAAGTTTTACTTTTGTGTCCTTTCAAATTTTGAGTAAGTCTTCCGCTGAGAGTTGAGCCAGGCCAAGGGTTCGCTTGGGGCCAAAAATGGTTCTCGAGTGCCAGTCGCGTCCATGGTGTAGGCTCGAGCTTGACATCCGCGTAATGCATGGTGGGCATTAAATGGAAGAGAACAACTAAAGACTAAAGAGAGGAAGGGTAATACCCATTTAAGTCCCACTTATGTTGCACTAATAGACACTCAATAGAAAATGGAAGATGATATACACTTCCCAACAAATGAAATTGGGGCGTCATACTCACTCAAGAGGAGATTTATTGCCGAGTTGTGACTCAAACCCTAGGTTTATTTGAGTCCTTTCCATGGATTCTGGAGCAGATCAACAATTGGTGTTAGGAAACATTCACAGAAGAGCTTGATATGTTTATTTCTGCCGTAGTACAAGAATTCTACACTTGTATAAGGGTAGAGATAGTTGTAGACAAATGATTTTTGGCCCTTCATAAGTTTCCACCCATTTTTTTATATTGAAATATCTATTTTAAAATCTAATCTTTTGCAACTTTTATTTCATTTTTAACATTGATTTTACTTGAGAAAATTGAATATCACAAAAACTCTTGTTTATCTAGATAATGCTTTTATTTTTTATTTGTAGAGAAAAAGAAGAATTAGAAAAAACTGTGTTTTTTTTTTTTTTTCTTATATGTAATATTTAGCTATTGTTTTTAATGTTGATTATTTTCAAAATAAAAAATAAAAATATCGAACCCAATAACATGTCGTCATGTGTTAAATTTCATTCCAGTCTATATCGAAAGCATATTCTATTAGGAAAGAGAATATTCCACTCATCCTCCCCAAATTTTTAATCTTATCCACAATTCATGTAAAGCTCGTTCTCTACAATTTTTTAATCTAATCCAAAATTCATATTAGGATACTTTAGGAAGATTAGATCCAAAAGAGAAGAAATAGACCATGCTACCCCTAAACCTACTATATAAAACCACAAGAAAAAAGAGCTGCCACACCAGCTAGAGAAAACGGAAAAATATTAGCTAAAAGAAGAAAAAGAGATCCCCAACTTCAGTTGGTCTCAGAATTAGATGTAAGTCACTTACTTCTATGAATGTCTGATTGTACTTTTACTTAAGATTTTATGAATTATCAAGTGAGCTAGTTATTTGATTTTGTTGGATCTAGGCCTCATTTACATCACCAAGTTCTGATGTTTTTAATTTTACTTATGGAAAAAGAAAAAAGTCATCTTTCTAATAATCACTGCAAAGTTTTTCCATTTACATCACCAAGTGTGTTGTTCTTTCGTTTAATTTTTTCTTTACGAGATCGATTCAATAGAATACAAAAATAGTACAAATTAATTCATAACTCGTTGCAAAAATTAAAGAAGAGAGTGAAAAAGGATACAATTAATTTTCTTGATTTAGTATAACTGCAATTTGAAGCTCCAAGCAAGACATCGCATAATTTATCATCTTAATTGATGATTTTGTGATTCAACAATATTGTCTTGCCCATTCTAATTGGTATCAAACTGTTATTTTTTTCATGTTAGATAGAAATATAAATTGTTGAAGTCATAATTATAAATTATGTGTGTCAAATTCCTTATATTAGTGATTTTTCTTTTCCTTTTGCTTTTCATTTCTTTTTAGGTTCAGGTTTGAGAAGAGAAAAAGAATGAGCAATTAGTGAAGGCAGTGTTTAAGAAACTACAAACAGTAGTTTAAAATTAGGTTGGTAACAAGCTATTGTCTAGGTAAAAAGGGTTACACTGTCAATATTAGTTAAACCTTGTGCATTTATGTTAATTGAGTTTAATTGCTACTTTGTAAAAAAGATTTTCCATAAATCTTGTCATGCAATATGCATGTGCAACACATGTAAGCTAAACCTCCTAAAATGTATAGAAAGAAGAGTTAAGAAAAGGACTTCTAATTATTATCTCCTTTTTATTATTCAATTTGATTAGGTTAAAATAATTTTATTTTAAATTAAGTTTTTCTTAACCTAATAAGAAATGAACTTTGAAGTGCACGATCCAAATTTAGTTAGTGCTCCAATGTGGGCTCTGGACATTTGGTGGAAAACAAAAAAAGAACTAACTACTTGACCTAAATTTCTAGGGTTATATATATATAGTCGAGTCCAAATTAAATTCTAGCACATAAACAATTATATGTACTACATGTTAAAGTTGGTAGCCTCAGATCAAATTATGAATGGGTGTGGTCATGAGGTTATTAAAAATTGGATCTTCATTCTATTTATTTTCTTTTCTTCTTTGTTAGTATGGTCAAAGAGTTGATGTTAAAAAATAATGATCTTATCCATCAATGAACACTCGCTCGAATTATTTTTCAAGTTATCAAGTCAAACTCGATGATGCATTGATTTTTCACACCATCTTAGAAAATCATATTTTAAAATTAAAATTTTATGTGATCATACATTGATTTGTTATTTCTTTGGGTTATTATAACCATATAACTTGCACAGAGTATGTTGATTTAGAGTTGATAGCAAATATTGTTCTCGGTGTGGATATGCATATAGAATCTTCATACGTCGAAGAAAACATTCCATTATGATTATCGTCATCAGGTTTGTCTTGAACTATTCTTTCGATATAAATAAATTTTAAACACATGTACATCTGTCCTAGATTATTTTTGTATTCGTGTTATGAACACCCAACTATCCTACATTTTTCCTACTAAAAAACACTTTAATTTTCTCTTCATATGTTATATATAGTATCTAGAAACGTTGATGAACTTTTTTCCTTCTTTCAAAGACTTTTCTATAGAAAAAATTCTCATTTACTATTTTTCTCAAATTATTATGTAATTATATTTATGATATTGACTCTTAAAATATATTGTAAGAACGAAGACTCCTAAAATATATGATAAGAGGAAATATATATTGACAGGTAAAAGTTTATGGACCCCTAAAATATATGGTAAGAAGTATTAGGATAATTAATAAGAATAATTAATGTCGACAAAAAGCCTTCTAAAAGATATAATATGCTATGATACAGTTAAACTTGTTTTCTACTTAAATACAAAACCATATAATAACGTGTTCCTTGATGATATGTATGTTTCAACAAAGTAGTATTTTCTTCGCTCCTAGTATAAGCTTGGTGCTTGGTTTAAGATAAAAATGAATAGCAATTTTATGATTGATATTTAAATTATTTTGTATAGCTTTCATTTTTTATAATTATTTAATAAATGATTCAAGTTAACTAATTATTTCTTGACATTTAAGCTAAATATAATTTCGAGTATAACTAGTGTTCTTGAAAAATATTTATTATATACGAAAAGGTATCAAAGCTTAGTGGGCCTGAAACACAAGATTATTCACCTTATTTGAAAATTTTAATGTTGGAGTTGGAGATGTGTTTGGAATAGCATGAATGTCTAAGGTTGATTGAACTAACTACCGTTCATTAAAAGATTTTACAGCAGACAAAATTGTCATTTACTATTTTACTCAAATAATTGTCTTTTCATTATATTAAAAGTCCTAAAACTAAGACTTTAAAATCGATATTTTTACCTTATATAAATCTTATTTATATAAAGGACTTGGGTCACAAGTAAATAAGGGACTTGGGTCACAAGTAAATAAAGGACTTGGGTCACAAGCAAACTTGGGCCAGAAGCAAGAAACTATTCTTACATCGGAATGTAATGTATTTGGATATTGACGGATGTACCATGACAAGTGCGTCTTGTATCATCAAAGATAATGTATCAGGACGTTGAGTGGTGTATTCGGAATTCTTAAATTTTAAGAGATTTATGTAATTTGGAAATGAAAAGGGATATAATGTAATTAACTCTTAACACTATGGGATTTGTGTAATTCTTACATTAATTTATATAACACTCTATTAATAGATAAAAATGTATCAATGATAATGAAATATTTAAAATAATATATCTACTAATGACATATAGTAAAGATATAACACCTTTTAAAAATTATGAAACTTCTTTAAATAGCTATATAATTTAAGAATTTTCTTGTATTATTTGACAAAACTTTGGCTTTCACATTTCATAAGCTTTTTATTTTGTCTTATATCTTATGTTCTGAGAATATCTTTCTTCTAAAATTGAACGAATTAACAATTTTTGAGTCCCCACAACGTTGACCTTATTTTAAAAAATAAAGGATGTCTATGGTAATAATATACATTTTATCAAACTACGATGGTACTGAAGTATTGATCTGGAAGGCAATTACTTCGTAAGTTATATCAATTACATAGTTAGGAAACATGAATTTTTTGCTTTGCACCAAATCCAAAAGAATATTCGCACCACAAAGATTTGTTGTATATGTTAAAATCTAAATTACTTCTCTCTATTTTTGACCTGAAAGAACCGTTTGAAATCCATTTATGAAATGGGACAGTAAGCACATTAGGATGACAAGAAAATAATACAAGAAAATGCTCAAATTATATAGCTATTTAAAGAAGTTTCATAATTTTTAAAGGTGTTATATCTTTACTATATATCATTACTAGTATAACTATTTAAAATATTTCATTATCATTGATATATATTTTTTTATAATAATAGAGTGCTAGATAAATGAATGTAATAATTACACAAATCTCATAGTGTTAATAGCTAATTACATTCTATTCCTATCATTTCCAAATTACATAAATCTATTAAAATATAAGGATTTCGAATCCATCACTCAATGTCCCGATACATTAACTTTGTTGATACGAGACACATTTGTCCTAATAGATCCATCAACATCCTAATACATCACATTCCGATGTAAGAATAATTTCTTGCTTAGTGGGCATGAAACATAATATTATTCACCTTATTTGAAAATTTTAATGTTGGAGTTTATGTTGGAGATGTGTTTGGAATAGCATGAACGTCTAAGGTTGATTGAACTAATTCCCCTTCATTAAAACATTTTACAATAGACAAAATTGTCATTTACTATTTTACTCAAATAATTGTCTTTTAATTATGGTAGTATTTAGGACAAGAAATGTAACTAAACTTATAGTTATTAAATATTTTTCTTATTTGAACTATATTAAAAGTCCTAAAACTAAGACTTTAAAATCAATATTTTTACCTTATATAAATCTTCTTTAAATTATGGTAAACAAGTTAAAAGTATTAAAAAAGAGGTTCACATTTTTTAAAATAAACTTTTTAACTTTCATATGAAATACTTATAATCTGGATAGATATAATATTTATTTTAAAGCCAATTTCTACTTAAAAAATATTTTATTATTTTAATAGATAATTTCATTGATTGATTAAGACACACGTGCAAAGCAAATACACTAAACTAGTTCTAATGAAAAACTTATACAAGAAAAAGGAAGTTATGATTAGGGAAAAGAACTAAGCACAAGAATTCGAGACTTGTATGTGCAAGGACTTAAGACTTGACGGTAATAGTCTACATGAGACATAGGTTGATAGTAGTTAGTAAATCTAAGAAAGTTCTAAAAATCTAACTAAAACTAGCAAAATTTTAAAGCGAGGTAATCTATTGAAAGAAAATTAGAAGATACAACTTGAATGAAAAAAATGTATTTCCTAAAATTTGAATCAACATGAATTGTAAGGGTTGTAAATTTCTAAGAAAACTACATAATATTCAATTCATTTATAGACTAATTACCTTAAGCATGAAGTAACAAAATTATTGTTGCATATATATTATGCAACTTTCTTCTAAAGTTTTGCAAACTTATTCCGTCAAATCACCTTATTTCTCTTAATACCTTTGTAATAGTAAAAAATAAGATTGTACGTTGAAGAAAAAAGACTAAAATGAAGATGATAGTGTTTTAAGATATACACATTTTAACTTTCAAAAATAGAATGGAAACTCTTCTCAAGAAAGAATGTAACTTTTTATTACAACGGGACAACGTTTTGTTATTCTTGTGTGTTCTTTGAGTGGTAATCTATATTTTTATGATTCCTCTAAAAAATTTAACATAATAGATGATTTCCCAAATCAAAACTTTGAGAGCATTGTCATTGATCAAGTTGAGGTGTGATCAATGAATTTGCAATTAGATAGAGCTAAGTCGTTGATTTGACTGTCACTAGGGAGGAGTTTATCAATCTTATTTTATTTACTTTTGAATGGTAAGTAATGTTTGTTTGTTTAAATATATATGTGAGTCATTCTACTGGTTAATTGTTGTCCTTTAATTTCAAGATGTTTGATAATTTGTTATCGTGTCTTTAGTCCACTATGATCTTAAACTATGAAGTATAAAGTCTTATGGGACATTTTATCTTTTCCCTTTTATAAGGATATCCTAACAAAATAAATTCTTCTCTATTAAAGGATGTGACTTAAACTCGTGCAATAAATAGTTATATGTATTAGTAGATGAAATAAATCTATGCACTAGTTTAAGTCAAATCCTTTTATAGAAAAAACTTTATACTAATAGGATACCCTTATAAGGGAGAGAAGGAAATACACGATAAAACTTTATACTTTATAGTTTAAGATAAAGGAGTACTAAAGACACAACAACAAATTACTAAACAACAATAAATAGTTCATGTTTTCAAATCAAGATTTTGAAATGAGAAAATTGGGGTTATCTTCAAGAACCCAAGAACATAGTGAAATTGTGATTTTAAAAGTGGTTTTGATCTTTTTTTCAAAGTGGTTTTCTTTAATGAGTTTCTAAAGACTTAAACATCATTTTCAAGTATTTTTTTTTGGATTCAAACCTTTATTTTGAAATTGGGTTTTGAGTTGTTTTACCCATTTCTTTACATAATTGATCTAGGAATTGGTTTTTCTGATGATTGATTGTATATACTTGATTATTATATATTGTGTTGGTTGGGAAGTGATTCGGAAGGGTAAAACTGAAGCTTCGGATTTATTGGTTGATTGCTTTATGACTAGTGGCTTCCGAACCCTTGTATTCTAGTAGAATTCATGTACTTCCTTCGTTGTTTGTGTGTTGGGACTAATAAGGATGAGATAAAGTGTAACATCCGTCAATTTGAAATAGCTATGAAGAAGCTTGAAATTGGAAGTAGCCATTTTTTTTGGAAAAATACTGAATCTGGAAAATTTAGTTAAGTGTGGAAATCAGTGATTTTTGGCCAACTTTGAGCAGTCGTAACTCCTAGATCAGGATGAGTTAGGAGTAGTTCCAGTTATGATTGCGAAGCTTGTGGAATGATCTTTCCAACGCCACTGAGATTGCTCGATTTCGAGTTCGTATGAGCGAGTTATGGCCATTGAAAGTTGGGCAGTTGGCAGGGAATCCGTCCGGAAAATTTTAAGGGCGTTTTGGTCTTTTCCCTAGCCATTTCTTTTGAGGTTATATTGTGTGTTAGGCTGATTTCTGGATCATTTTTATCCTATTTTAAAAGAGAAAGAGTTAGGGTTCTTGAGAGAAGAAGAAGAGAAGAAGAGGAGAAGAAGAGGAGAAGAAGAGGAGAAAGGAGATCAACAAGTTCCGTCGTGGATTTTCGTCGGGGGTGATCCCTATCAAGGTATGTGAGTTCTTTGTGTGGTTTGATCCTTTCCCCCACACACCAAGTTCATTTTTTTTATGATTTGAGAAAAGATTGGATTGTTGTTGAAGTTGTTGAAGTTGTTGAAGTTGTTAGTTGAAGTTGTTGATGTTGTTAGTTGTTGTTGAAGTTATTGTTGGTTGTGGGACATGATTGGGTTGTGTTTTTGAGTTGTGATTTATTGTATGTTGAGAGATTGATGATCCTTAGTGTTTGGGGTTAAATCCATTGAAGTAAGGGTGGTTTAGAGTTGAAGAAAAGAGGGAGAAAAGTCGGTTTTTTTCTGGGGAAAGGGCTGGCAACTGGGCAGAATGCAGAGTGCCCAGCAGCCCCTGTTGAAGCTGGCCAGCAGTCCCATTTGTATTTTATTTTGTTCCTAGGTATTATACCTATGTTTCCTAGTTGTTTCCAACACTCCAAGGTACTTCTAAAAGTCAAGAACTCATCCGTAACATGTGAGCAAACACCTTGAATCCATATTCCATTTTAAGGAGAGTTAGTTAGAAGTCAATTGAAGTTAGAAATTAAGAGTCTTTATTGAACGTTTTAACTTTATTTTTTTGACTCAAGTGTCAAGTCAAGCAAAGAGCTTAGAGTTTCAAGTTGAGTTCATTTTCTCAAAGTTATTAGGGAACTATGTATTCCCAAAGAAGTTTTAAAGAAATGTCTTTACATTTAAACAAGGTTGGAAACTGAAATTTCCAAAGAGCCTTCGGGATAGTTTTTTTTGAGTAATTATCTCATGTCAGCAGGAAGAAATGTGTTTTAAAAACATAAGAGCCAGTACATTTTTGGGAGTAGTATCGAGCACCGAATTGGGGGAGCGTTCAAAGAACCCACAGCCCCCATAGAACCATGTTAGCCACCATGGGTAGAAAAGGATCATGCTCTTTAGATGAATCCTTTTCAAATTAGACTAGTGGATCCATTAGGCAGTTCAGGTCTTATACCTTTGGCCGGGTATAGGATGCTCTGGCAGCGTGAGGTTGATCGCTGTATCATCACTTTAGCTCTTATGTGATGGTTGTCGGTTAGAGAAACTCCCACAGCAGTTATTGTATTTTTATACACGGAAATTATTGTATTTTATATACATCAGTTCAATTGTATTTCTATATACATCTCAGGCTTATTGTATCCTTGTATACATATAGAGTTTTATAGCATGTTTTAAACAGTCTTTCTTTATATCACACTTATTTTAAATTGCCTTATATTGAAAGAAGTCAGTCAGGTTGAGTTGAGTTGAACAAGGTAAACTTTTCAGTTTCTTTCAAATTTCCTTCTAGCCTTTGTTGCTTAGTTTTCCAGTTCGCATACTAGTACCTTCCATGTACTGAGGCCAGTTGGCCTGCATCGTCTTATGATGCAGATACAGGTACCCCGGATCAGCATCCTGCACGTCGTTGATCCAGCTGAGCACTCCAGAGTCAGTAGTGAGCCTCCTTGCATTCCGGAGGACTCAATTATTTTGTGTTCTTAGTTTTTGTTTTATTAGGATGTTGCGGGGTCTGTCCCAACATCCATCTCAGTATTTAGAGGCTTCATAGACAGTCAGACAGTCAGTCAGTTAGTTTGGAGTCTCTCATGCATGTATATATTTAAATATCCTATTTTGAGACTCGAGATGCCTTGTTGGCAAATTACTTTCAGTTGAGTTGTTTTATAACCTTTCATTGCATTGAGTTATCCTGTTGAGTTAAGTTTCCGCTGAGTTAAGAAAGCCAGGCCAAGGGTTCGCTTGGGGGCCAGCGATGGTCTTCAAGTGCCGGTCACGTCTGGGGTGTAGGCTCGGGGCGTGACATAAAGGTTTTAATTTTCCACTTGTTACATGTAAATGAATAAAAGGGGTCGAATTGAAAAGGAGTATGTGATGAACGTGATGAAGTGAATTGCTTCATTGTGACCCTTGTTCCTTGATTGAAAAAATGATTAAAATCATAAATGTTGGCTTGAATTGTATGAATTGTTGTCTCTTCCATATGTTGTGCTATTGCTTGTATGCATAGATTGAGAACATCGTGATGAGATATGTGATGAACTGTGATACCGAGGTCATTTATGACAAGTGTTTATAAAGCCGATATGAAATGGTTCTGGCTAGTGATTTTCTATAAACTCTCTTTCACCTTCTTATGAGTTCGAGGCTTGTCGAGGAATTCAAGAGGTAGCAGCTTGTCACTTCTGCAAGCCCTCTATGTTCCTTTTCCTTTTGCTTTGTTCTACTTGAGAAACAAAGATTGAGACTTGTACTTATTTCATAATTTCTTACCTTATATATTTAGTGACCTGTTCACGTGACAACTTGGTTTTAGGGTACTGTTTATAATAAAAAAGTTCCCGACTTTGTCTTGTTCTTGCTTTACTATTTTTTGCATTCTTTCATTATCGTTGGGTTGAGGCTGACTTGTCTTTGTGGAAAAAGACAAGTGTCATCACGTCAGTTTTTAGGTCGTAATTGTACATCTTGCTGAAAGTTTACTATGTACTGATGTGGGTGAAAGAAGTTGTGCTTCCAACAATGAGGATAAGAGTGTCATTGCCCTTCTAAAAAAAATATCTTCTCGAGATTTTGGACTCTATGTGTTATTATTAGTGATTGAAGATCATACTTCTGTAAGAGACTATTTCCTGCAATACTTTCCAAATATGGAGTGAAGTTTAAGGTAGAAACTACATATCATTTGTAAACCAATTGATAAATCAAAGTCCCCAATAGGTAGATCAAGCCCAATCTTCTGAACGTTTGTGAATAAAAATGGAACAAATTTTCTAAATATCTTGTTGAGGCTCTTTAGGCTTACTATACAACATTCACAACTCTTTTTGGCATATTCTTATATCAATTTGGTCATTCGTAAGACTTGTCGATTGCAAATTTAGCTAGAGCCTAAGGCATTGTGGGCACTCAAGAGGTGAAATCTTTATTGGAATGAGGTCGCTGAATTGAGGGTTGATCAGATGAATGTGTTGGATATCTTTTGACTAGAAGCCTATAATAGCGCTTATTTGTACAAAATCAAAGATATAGAGCTATCATGAAAAGAAGATTACAAAGAGGAATATTAGTCTGGGTGACTAGGTGTTGTTGTTCAACTATAAACTTCTGTTTTCTTTAGGTAAACATAAGTCCAAGTGGACCCAAACTTTCAAAGTACTCAAGTGTTTACAGTCATGACCAGGACATTGTAAACTAGTGATGATCACATTTGTCTAACATAATTTTTGTTTACGATTACTATTCCTTCTTAAAGAAACTAGTACTATTACTACTAAACCTAAATTCAAACTAGTCGGGATAAGTTATATGAATCATCAAAACCCACATTTCACTCAGACCCTCGCATTCCAAAACCCAATAATTTGGGATGTTCTAACATTAGAGGTTATCGACATTTTCTTATTACAAGAACAAAAAGAAAAAAAATCATATTTGCTTTGCTGAAATTAACCACTCAAGCACAATAATCTTAGGACCAATAGATGAAATGTAGACAAATTGGAGCAAAGCATTATTAGGCTATAACACTATGTCCTATGTTGCTCAGACTCTTCAAATATGTCAATCCTAAGTACTTGTGAATAAAAAAATGTTGATAACTTCTAATTTTAGAACATCCCAAATAATAGGGTTGTTGAATGGAAGGGTATAAGTGAAATGTGTGTTTTGATGTTCCATATAGTTTATCCCAACTAATTTAAATTTAGGTGTAGTAGTAGCACTATTTTCTTTATGAAGGAATAGTAATCATAAACAAAATTGAGTTAGACAAATGTGATCATCACTATTTTACAATGTCCTAGTCCTGACTATAAAGATCATTTTCAATTCCCAATTGATCAAAGTTGATAAAGACAAAAAAGAAACCATGGAAGAAGAGAGAAACTCAAGCTCTTGTTGCAATGGAGCTTCAGAATCAAATGAAAATCAGAGACAAACGTAGGTACTTGTTCAATTCGCTGATAGTCCATACATTAAGTTGCCCAACATATGATTTCAAAACCTTTGGATCAAGAAATATATGTTTTAATCCTAATCATCCAAACTCATTTAGAAGAGCTAATTTGGACAAATAGGAAAAGACATAGTGGAAGCAGAAATGAGGCAACAAATATTCCAAAGTTCCCTAGACATGTTTATTCAAATTCTATACAAAATGGTGCATACATAGGTGTCAAAAAATTTATTATAGTGATAGCCAATAAGATTCCATAGAATTATATGCTTTTTATCCTTTTCTTTAGTGTAACGACCTATTCCCATCTTTATAGAAAAGCCAACGGGGGAAAATTTCGGCCCGAAAAACTTTTTCATTGTATTTGGATTTTCTCAACCTTGTCCAGATTTGAACGAAATCGGAGTCATCAAGGTGTAGGAAAATCTAGCAAAAATTGAGTGACTCATTTATGATTTTGATTACATAAGTAGTTAGATAACTCGTTAAAAAATCTATACGACTTTAAGAAATTGAATTCGGGTAAGTAGAACTCCCGAAATCGATCTTGGCGTAAAGGGTATTTTCTGAGCGTCATTTGGTTAGAGGTGTGTTGTGAAATGAGAAACTTGGAATTCTTGAGATAGCTCTCTATCTCGCGTAACTCGCTTTGGCGCTGGGTTTTGCCGCTCTAGCGGGGCTGCTATAGTGGGGTAATGGCCGCTGTGGCGACGCGAATTAAAGCCGTTAATAAACCCCTAAACAACCTCATTATACACTTTTTGACTTTTAGAGCTAAGGAACGAACCCCAGGCAACTCCTACTCATTTTTGCACCACACTTAAGGCTATAGGTAAGCTTTTCACTCTTCGAATCTATTTTTTGATCCGTAAAAGGTAATAGAATGGGGGAATATTGATGGGGGAGGGTGTTGTTATAGATTCTATGGTGAAAACAACCCTAATTTGGATAATTGGAATCATAAGTTTGTTCTAGGGTTCATAGAATTGTTAGTAATTCGGGTAATTAGTGATTGTTTTTAGACCAAGAACAAGCGGAATGAATATGGAAAAGGAAGAATCAAGTTTCTTAGGGCTTCAAGTTCTTTTTGAATTAGGTGATGGTTGTGATTCTATGATTGTGTGATGTATGTTTGTTCTTATTTCATTATGATACTTGTATATGTATGAGTGTTGCAATGTTGATCACACTTGTTGTAAATGAGATAGATGAATGATGATTTCCATGAAATCATGACTTAAATGTATGATCTTGATGATAGACTTCTGATTGTGATTGTGGTGTATTGAATGGATCGGTTGCCACATTGCGGCATACTAACCTGGATCAGTTGCCATGCTCCGGCATAACTATGGGATCGGTCGCCACGTTCCGACATAACTATGGGATCGATTGCCATGTTCCGACCTAATTATGGGATCGGATACCATGTTCTGGTATGTTAACTGTTTGGGTTTGGGTTCCATGAGAGAACCAATGATTTGATATAAACTGGAAAGTTGTTCATTGTTTGTAAATGTTTATAATATTGTATATGTCGATATATATGCATGTGTTTATAATGTTGTCTTGACTTGTTTATGTTTCACTAGTGGGATAACCATGTGATCCTACAAATATACTGTGGTTGTGTATTGATACTGTACTTGCTCTTATTTATGTTGAGTACAGGGCATCTTAAAGCGGCTACTGACAAACCTCGCTTAGGAGATCAGTGATCATCTTTCTAATTCAAGGGTGAGCCAATTCTTTCGGGCTGCCATGGAATTCTGTTTCTATGTCCACTATTTTCGAATATAGATATTTGTTCTAGTTAGTTGATTAGGTCATTAGATTGGGGTTGTATCCCTTCTTGCTTAGACTTGGTTCATAGTTATATGTTTTGGTATATTGACTTTTAGGTTCTAGGTTATTTTTTCCGCATTGTTAGTTGTTAGATCTTTTGTTGAAGTTTATGGGAAGTTCAGTTTATAGCTATTATTCCTATTTTTGTATACTTAAATGCATTAGTTTTGGTATAGTTGCTTGGTTTGGGTTGTAGTAGCGGTTCTTCCACCAAAGTGTTAGTGTGGGTGCCAATCACGATGGTATGGGTCGTGACAAAGTTGGTACCAAAACCTAGGTTTGTTGATATCGATGTACCAAAACAAGTCTAGTAGAGTCTCGCGGAATAAGTTCGGCGATGCCTTTACTTTTCTTCGAGAGGCTATAGGACTTTACGAAATCTCTACATTTTCTCTTGTCTCCTTTCATTCTATGACTTGATTCCAATTGGTATATGGTGATTCAAATTGGTATCTAACCTCCTTCACTCTTTTATTCCTAGATGGTCGAGGAATCTGAAGCGAGAGGTCGCGGTCGAGGCAGGGGTAGAGAAAGAGCTAGGGGTAAATGTCATGGAGGAGTAGCACCTATTGGAAATGGAGCATCATGTTGAGAATGCTCCTGTTAATGAGAACCCTCCTATGTATCATGAAGAGATTGGAGAGGAGAATGTTGATGTTGAAGATGTTGAGGATGTGGGACAAGAGGAAGAGGTTCAGGTTGGGACTATAGGCGTTCCTCCTTTGGGTCCAGTGTTAGCTCAATAGATCATGTCTTTCTTAAAAGGATTGGTTGGTCGTGGAATGCTTCCTTCTGCTCAAGCAACTCAATCTCCTACTAATCCTCATGTTGTTAGCACTGCACCCAAAGTGCGTGGTACTGGAGGTAATGATGCTTTCTTCTATCCTCTGTTGGGTTCTGTTATGACTGGTAATGAGCATCAAATGTTGACTAAGTTTCTGAAGCTAAAGCCTTATGCGTTTCTTGGTTCTGAGAATGAGGATACTTATGAGTTCATTCTGGATTACTATGAGAGGCCTCATAAACTAGGTATTGTTTATCAACATAGGGTTGAGTTTGTGTCCTTTCAACTTTAAGGTGAGGCTAAGTAGTGGTGGAGAGCTTATATGGAATGAAGATCTTCTACTTTACCTCCACTTACTTGGACCCAATTTCATGCTCTATTTTTAGAGAAGTATATGCCTAGGACTTTGAGGGATCACAAGAAAGATGAGTTTACCGATCACAAATAAGAATAGTATATGTGATCACCACGTCAGACACCTCTTCCTCATTCTTGGCCGAAAAAGCATAGCACTGAGTCATATCATTTTGACAAACCACTTCCCTGCCTGGTTGCACATTACCTCTACCTGCATTACTATTTCCTCTACCACCACGGCCTCGGTGATTACCTCTTCGCCCACCTTGTGGACGTCCTCTACCATTATTACAATTCCCTACGGGTACCACTGCTCTAGACTGCTTTTGTACAAAATATAACACAAGTGGGTGGGGACAATCTCTCCTCATATGCCCACGTTCCCCACAGTTGTAACAAGTATGATCAAAAGATGGACTACCACCCGTGGAAGGCGCGACTCCCTGGCTATCCTAAAAAGTTATGAGATGGAGTTTTCGAGTAACTAACTGTTGAGGCGGGCATAGTGGACTGGATTGGATTGGTTACATGCGTTGGCCTTCTGGACCTCTTGGAATAAGAACCTTGAAAGTTACCCGAATTCCCCTTTTTGCCCATGCCTTAGCTTGACTGTCTCGCCTCACCCCTTCCACTTTCTTAACTTAGTTTGTCACCTCATTAAAGCTTCTCCCTGCATAAGTCATTTGAAAAGATAATACTTGCAACTCAAAATTTAGTACCCTAATAAATAACCGAATTCTCTTTTCCTCACTAGGAACCAATTGAGTAGTATATCTATACAAAGCATGAAACTTGGCCTCATAGGCCACCACAGTCATACCTCCTTGCTCTAAAGCCATATGACTAATGTGTTATATGATCCAGGTTCTACTTATTCTTATGTATCTGTGCAATTTTCCTTAGAGTTTGATATGATTTGTGATATACTTGATGCCCCTATCCATGTTTCTACCCAGTTGGAGAGTCAGTCATAGTTACCCATGTCTATCGCGCTTGTCCAATTTGTTTATGGGGTTTTAGACTTGGGCTGATTTGGTGATTTTGGATATGACTGACTTTGACATAATCTTAGGCATGGCATGGTTGTCCCCTTATTATGCTATGCTTAATTATAATACTAAGTCCGTAACTCCAGAAATTCCGAGAAGGAAAAAATTAGAGTGGGAAGAGGTGTACATGCCTAAGCGAACTAAGATCGTATCCTCCATTTGGGCTAAGAAATTGATAAGGCAGGGTTGTTTGGCTTATTTGGCTCATATTAGGGATGTTGAGATTGAGACTCAATCCATTGGGTCTATTCTTGTGGTGTCAGAATTTATAGAAGGGTTTTCTAACGATTTTCCTAGTATGCCTCAGGATAGTGATATAGATTTTTGCATTGATTTAGAGCCTAGTACACGTCCCATTTCTATCCCGCCATATTGCATAGCTCCGGCATAATTAAGAGAGCTTAAGGCTCAAATCCAAGAGCTTCTTGATAAGAGATTTATTCGTCCTAGTGCTTCCCCATGGGTTCTCCAGTTTTGTTTGTAAAAGAAAAGGATGTTAGTATGAGAATGTGTATAGATTGTCGGAAATTGAATAGGGGCACTGTTCGAAATAAGTATCCCTTGCCTCAAATATATGATCTTTTTGACCAATTGCAAGGTGCATTAGTTTTCTCTAAGATTGACCTAAGGTCTAGCTACCATCAATAGAAAATTAGGCCTGAGGATCTTCCCAAGATGGCTTTTCGAACTCGCTATGGGCACTATGAGTTTTTGGTTATGTCTTTTTTTTTTTTTTACCAATACGCCTGCAGCTTTTAAGAGTTTAATGAATGGGGTGTTCAAGCCATTTCTTGATTCTTTCATCATAGTCTTTATTGATGGTATTTTGGTCTATTGGAAATGTGAGGAGAGCTTCCAAAAGCTCAAGACTCTCTTGACTACTGCACCTATTCTAGTATTATCGGTTGAAGGTAAAGATTTTATTGTTTATTGTGATGCTTCACATTCTACTTTTGGTGCTGTGTTAATGCAAGATAAAAATGTTATAGCTTATGTCTCATGTAAATTGAAGGGGCATGAGAGGAATTTGATCATCGTAGTTTGCAACATGTGTTCACTTAAAAGGATCCAAATTTGAGGCAGCGAAGGTGGATAGAGTTACTTAAAGATTATGATGTCACCATTCAATACCATTCGGGCAAGGCTAATGTGGTGGCAGACGCTTTGAGTCAAAAAGCGGTGAGTATAGGTAATTTAGCTTGCTTGAGTATATCCAAGTGACCTTTGGCTAAGGAAATTCGGACCTTAGAGTCTAAGTTCATGCAGTTGGTCATCTCAGAAAGAGGTGGGGTGCTAGCTAGTGTTGAGGTAAGAGCCATTTTCATTGAAGATATCAAGGCCAAACAATTTGAAAATAAGGATTTGGAGGAACTTAGAAACAATACTACGATTGGTAAGGCACGAAAGACCACTCTTGATGTGGATGGTGTGCTAAATTTCAAGAGGAGAATCTGTGTTTCTAAAGTAGATGACCTGATTGAGAAATTGTTGGCAGAGTCTTATGGTTCGTGATATTCTATCCATCCAGGTATGACCAAGATGTACAAAAATATGAAGCAAATTTATTGGTGGCCAGGCATGAAGAAAAACATAGCGGAGTTTATGGCAAAGTGTCAAAATTGTCAACAAGTGAAGTATGAACATCAAAGGATTGTAGGTTTACTTCAAAGGATACTGATTCCGGAATGGAAGTGAGCCATGGATTTTGTTGTTAGTCTTCCCATGACTTTGGGGAAGTTTGATTCTATTTGGGTAGTGGTTGATAGATTGACTAAGTTAGCCCATTTTATTCCGGTAAAAATAAATTACAATGCTGAAAAATTAGCTAAAGTTTATGTTAAAGAGATAGTGAGGTTGTATGGGGTGCCCCTCTCTATCATCTCAGACTGTGGTACCCAATTCACATCTAATTTTTAGAGGAAATTACATGATGAGTTGGGTACACAACTCACTTTTAGTACAACCTTTCATCCACAGACAGACGAAAAGTCAGAGAGGACTATTCAAGTGTTGGAAGATATGTTGAGGGTATGTGTGATTGATTTTGCAGGGCATTGGGATAAGTTCTTAACTTTGTGTGAATTCTCCTATAATAATAGTTATCACTCCAGTATTGATATGGCACCATTGAGGCGTTATATGAGAGAGGATGTAGATCACGCATAGGATGGTTTGATGCTGGAGATGTGAAACCATTGGGGGTTGATTTAGTGAAGGATGCTAAAGACATGGTTAGGAGTATTCAAGCTAAGCTTCTAGCAGCCCAAAGTAGACAAAAGAAGTATGCGGATCATAAGGAAAGAGACATGTCATTTCAATCCAGTGAAAATGTTCTTCTTAAGGTATCACCTATGAAAGGGGTGATAAGATTTGGTAAGAAGCATAAGCTAAGTCCTAGATTTATTGGCCCATTTGAAATTCTTGAATGTGTGAACCAGTAGTGTATAGATTGGCTTTACCTCCTAATTTATTAAGTGTTCATCCGGTATTTCATGTGTCCATGTTGAAGAGGTATCATGGTGACGGGGATTATATCATTAAGTGGGAATCAATTGTGTTAGGAAAGGACCTCCAGTATGAGGAGGAACCGATTGCATTTCTAGATCATGATGTGCACAGGTTGAGGACCAAGGAGATTAAGTCATTGAAAGTTCAATGGAAGCATCGTCCAGTTGAGGAAGCTACTTGAGAAACTGAGTGGGACATACGAGACAAGTATCCCCAATTGTTCGTCGATTCAGATACTACTTCATCCCTTCCTTGGCATATTTTCCTAAGTTTTCTCACTCGAGGATGAGTGATGGGTTAATTGATATGTAATGTAATGACCTGTTCCCTTTCATTATAGAAAAGCCAACAGGGGAAAATTTGGGACCGAAAAGCTTTTTCGTAGTATTTGGATTTTCCCAACCTTTTCAGATTTGGACGAAATTGGAGTCATCAATTTGTAGGAAAATCTGGTAATAATCGAGTGAATAATTTATGATTTTGATTACATGAGTAGTTAGATACCTCATTAAAGAGAATCCATCCGACTTTACATAATTGAATTTGGGTAAGTAGAACTCCCAAAATCGATCTGGGCGTAAAGGGTATTTTCTGAGCATCATTGATTAGAGGTGTGTTGTAAATGGGAATCTTGGAATTCTTCAGATAGCTCTCTGTATCGCGTAACCCACCTTGGCTCTGGTTTTTACTGCTCTGGCAGGACCGCTACAGCTGGGTGACGGTTGCTATGGCGGGCTCAACGCGAATTAAAGTCCTTAATAAACCCCTAAACGACCTCATTATGCACTTTTTGACATTTAGAGCTAAGGAACGAACCCCAGGCGACTCCTACTCATTTTTCACCATTCTTGAGGCTAAAGGTAAGCTTTTCACTCCCCAAATCTATTTTTTGATCCGTAAAAGGTAATAGAATGGGGGAATATTGATGGGGGAGAGTTTTGTTATAGATTCTATGGTGAAAACAACCCTAATTTGGATAATTGGGATCATGGGTTTGATCTAGAGTTCATAGAATTGTGAGTAATTCTGGTAATTAGTGACTGTTTATTGATTCCCGTATTATATTGATTGTTTGTCAACCAAGAACAAGCGGAACAAATCCCAGAAAGGAAATATCAAGTTTCTTAGGGTTTCAAACTTGTTTTGAGGTAGGTGATGGTTGTGATTCTATGATTGTGTGATGGATACCTATTCTTGCTTGATTATAGTACTTGTATATGTATGAATGTTGCAATGTTGATCACAGTTGTTGTAAATGAGATAGATGAATGATGATTTCCATGAAATTTGGATGACTTAAATGTGTGATCTTGATGATATACTTGTGATTGTGATTGTGGTGTGTTGAATGGATCAGTTGCAACATTTCGACATAACTAACTTGGATCGGTTGCCACGTTCTAACATAACTATGGGATCGGTTGCCACGTTTCGGCATAACTATGGTATCAGTTGCCACATCCTGACATAATTATGGGATCGGATACCACGTTTCAGTATGCTAACTGTTTGGGTTTGGGTTCCATGAGAGAACCAATGATTTCATATAAAATGGGAAGTTGTTCATTGTTCGTAAATGTTGAAAATATTATATATGTTGATATATATGCGTATGATTATAATGTTGTCTTGACTTTTTTATGTTGCATTAGTGGGATAGCCGCGTGATCCTACCAGTACACTGCAGTTACTTTTATTTTTGTTGAGGACATGACATCTTTAAGAGGCTACTAACATACCTCGCTTAAGAGATCAATAATCGTCCTTTGAATTCAAGGGTGAGCCAATTCTTCCGAGCTGCTATGAAATTTTGTTTTGTCTATGTCTATCATTTTTGGACTTAGACATTTGTTCTAGTTAGTTGATTAGTTCATTAGATTGGGGTTGCATCCCTTCTTGCTTAGACTTGGTTCATTGTTAGATATTTTGGTACATTGACTTCCATGTTCTAAGTTATTTCTTTGGTATTGTTAGTTGTTAGATCTATTGTTGAAGATTATGGGAACTTTAGTTTTTAGTTATTATTCATGTTTTCGTATACTTAAGTGCATTAGTTTTGGTGTAGTTGCTTGGTTTGGATTGTAGTAATGGTTCTCCCACCGCAGTGTTAATTTGGGTGTCAATCACGATGGTTTGGATCGTGACGTTTATGTATTTTGTATATATACCTCACAACTAAATGAATAGAAACCTAGAAAAAACTCTCATTATTGGACTCTGATTTTCTACATGATATCAGAGCAAGGTAATCTATTTGTTACCTCTTCTTCCCTTTTTTTCATCCTTACTCTCCATTTGTCAGTTCAACAATGGTGACAACAACATACCTCACTTGTGGTAGTTGTACAAGCACTAGAAATACAAGTAACTTTGGAACTAATTACATCCATCCTTTCTTTCTTCAAGTTTCAGATTCTCCAAGAATGAATCTTATTAACCTACCCTTTAATGGGAAATGTTATGGTGGATTGAGGAGACCAGTCGTGATAGCTCTTTAGCACATATAAGGTTGGGTTCATTGATAGTACTCACAAAGAACGAGATTGGATATCACCAGATCTGAAGCTATGAAACATATGCATTGATAAGGTTCTATCATGGCTCCTACACTTTCTTTTGAAAGAGATTGCCGACAATGTTATCTACTCCAAGACAGCCAAGGATCTGTGGAATGAACTTGAGGACAAATTTGCCCAGTCAAATGGAGCACAACTTTATCACCTACAAAAGCAGTTCAGTGAGTTGGTTCAGGGTTCAAATAACTATGTTGGCTATTTCACAAAAATCAAAAATCTTTGGGACGGGCATGATGCTTTGAACAAATCTGTTAATTGCTTATGTTATTGCCAATATAGTGGAAAAGGAAAAATGACTAAGGGTGTATTTGTTATGAATGACAATGTTTTATGTGGAACAAGTTTTACTCGAAAATGTTTTTTTTAAACAAGTGGATTTCTAACTTATTTTCACATGTTTGGTTGGTGAGTAGAAAATATTTGTTAATGTTTGATTGGTGAATGAAAAATATTTTTTAGAAAATATCTTTTAATTTTGACTTGAGATTAAAAAATACTCTTTAGAAAAATAATATTTGATCCGATAATCAATCCTGATAATTGATCTAGGACTCGACCTTGACACCCTAACTAGGACTAGTGAAATTTGGCCCAAGATTTTTTTTTCTCAAAAATAATTTTTTTAAGAAAACATTTTGATGGAGTCGCTAGGGGATTGTGGCTCGGGGGAGGGGGGTTTGGCGTGAAAGGTGAAATTTTTTATTTTAAAATTTAAAATATTTCCCAAAAATAATGTTTTCTTAAATTTGTTTTAGACGAAAATTCCTGGGTGGGGGTGGCAGGAGAGGGTGTAGGGGTCGGGGGAGCGGGTAGGGGTAGGGAGTGTCATGAAAAGAAAAAAAATTGAATATTTTTCATGCAAAACACTTCCCTTCATACAAAAAATAAATGAACTGTTTTAAATTTGAAATATTTACTAAATTTTTTTTTAAAAAAAATATTGATGGGGGGCGTGGGGGAGGGGTGACCTTGTTGGGAGGGGGAGGGGTGGCATAAAAATTGATATATTTTTCAAAAACAAGTTTTTTTTTAGGGGGGGGGGGGAGGGGGGAAGGGTAGGAAACATTTTCAAATATAATTTTTAAATTTACGGGGGTGGGGGGTGGTGGGCTAGTTTGGGGATAAGGATAAAAATATATATGAAATTTTTAAAATAAAAAACTTTAAGAGTTTTAATTTTTTTTAATTGGGAGGGTCGGATACGGGGTATAGGTAGGGTAAGAAAAAAAATTAAAGGATGAAGTATAGTTTTGGAAAATATTTTTCTTAATTTTTTAAGAGAAGTCATTTTCCTTAAATTTGAGGAAAGTAAGTTTATTGAGAAAACATTTTCCAAACATTTAAGCTAACCAAAGAAGGGAAAATTGGATTCCTCCGTACCAACCACACCCTAAATCTATTCGAGATAAGAGATTGACACAATTTTTGATGGGTTTGAATAATGTCTATGCTTCTAGAAAGAGTTAAATATTGATGCTCTCACCTCACACTCTTTGAATCATGTCTTACTAACTCCTAATGTAAGATGAAAAGAAAAGAGAGGTGTATACAAGAACACACTATCCAGGAAACTCCACTTCTTTCTAGGCCACATATTAGAACACTCTTTTGTCAATGATCTAGATTTATAAGTCCAAGGAAAAAAACCATTGTGATCTGTTCTCACTTTAAGAAACCTGGGTATTATATGGATAAATGCAATAAGATAGTAGATTTTCCAAGTGATTGCAAGTTTTCCAATACAAATAGGTTTCAGGGAAGTGTGAATAGAAATGCTGCTTACACAGAAGGAACACAAGGAAAAAGTGGAGCATATTTTCATGGAGAAGGACAGGGAAAACATTTCACCCAGTATCTATATTCACAAATAATTCATATGCTTGATAAAATGAGGGTGAATCAATCAGAAGGTTCAACTAGTGATGCTTTAGCCAATGCAATGACTTGTGTTGGTAAGTTTTCGATAAAGCACCTTGTAGAGTTCATTTCAATCAAAGAACCTAGATATTGGATTCAGATGCTACACAAAATATGTGTTTTAATTCAAGTTCTACTTAACATATGTATTTTGATTCAAAAGATCGTCTTAGATCTTAGCACTCTTTAGCCTATGATATTTGTTTATCTTCCTAATTCTCATAGAGTAAAGGTTACTCAAGTTGGAAGTGTCCCTTTACATACTGAACTCATTGCGAAAGATGTGCTATTTGATCAATGTTTCAAAATATAACCTCATTTCACACTACAAGTTGTATAAATAGTTACGTTGCTTACTTACTTTTTCCTCTTTTGGTTATTTCCCTTTGGATCCTTCAATGAATAGGCCTCTAGCATTTGGTGAAGGAAGAGAAAGGGCTATATCTCCTAGAGTCAGGTTTCCAGTACCTTAAATGTTTTGTTTGAACATCAGTTAATTTATAGAATGAAGAAAAATGTAGATGTCTTTCTGTTTCAAGCATTTTTTTCAATTCCTCTAAAACAATCTTTAGATCTAATGTATTGATGTGGCGCCTTTTATTAGGGGATATGCCATATCAATCAATGAAGAATATTTGTTCAATTTTTGTTTCTCCTCTTCATTATAATTCTGATTGCAATATTTGCCCCTTAGATAGACAATCCAAGTAACCTTTTTAATCTAGTAATTCATTTCTAAGATCTTTCAAATATTTAATATTGACACTTGGGGACAGACACAACAGTTTCTCATGATATATAATTATTGTTTTTACTATAGTGGATGACTATAGTAGAGAAACATGGAGTTATCTTCTAAAAACAAAATGTAATGCCTTTATTGTCTTACGGTATTTTCTGGTGTTGGTTGAAAGGCAATTCAATGTAAAAATTAAGATAATTAGATCAAATAATGTTAGCTGATTTTTTTGCTTTACAGGGAATTGTTCATCAAACCACAACCTGTGTTTATACTCCACAACTAAATGGGGTTGTGGAGAGAAAACATAAGCATCTTCTCAAGATATCAAGGGCACTACTTCATCAATTCGAATTTCCTATTTTATAGTGGAGAGGGTGTGTCCTAACTACTACATACCTTATAAAAGATGCCCTTCTAAAGTCCTTTAAAGCAGAACTTCCTATGAGGCTCTATTTTGAAGACGTCCAAATTAATCCTATCTTAGGAACTTTGGTTGTATATGCTATGCGACAACTATTTCACACAATGGTGGAAAGTTTGAGCCTAGAACCATTCCATATGTTTGCATAAGATATCCCTAGGGGGAAAAAGGATATAGACGGCTTGTTTTGGATACGAGAAAGATAGTTGTTTCTAGAAATGTTTTCATGAAAATATTAACTGTTTTCCCACCATCTTAGAAATTCTCAATTCATATATTTAACATTGATCATTCTATCTCATAAATTGTATTTTTGCCAAACAGTGATTTTAGAGGTGTTACATATGCATATAATCTTGAAACAACAATTATCTGAAAAGACTTAATCATACTAATAAATACTGAGTAGCTCATAGATCATGATAACTAAATCGACAAAGGGTCATATATGTCCTTGAACTCTCACAGATAAGTCATATTGGTCCTTTCTTATACTTTCTAAACATATTTGCCCTTTCCATCAAACTTTATGGTCATATTTGCCCTTGAACTCTCAAAAAGGATCATAATTATCCCTATGATGTTAAATCTACATGTCATTAGTATATTTAACCCTATACGCTTAAAAAGGTACAAATTTGTCCATATACTCTAAAAAGAGGCCATATTTACAATTGTACTCTAAAAAGGGGTCTTACTTAGCATACATCATTAAATCCACATTTTTGATATAATCTTGAACGTCATTTTTGGAATTTTCAGAAAATTACTATTTTATCCCTTCTAATAGTTGTCTAGAGTCATGCTTGATTAGTTCTCGAAGTTGGTTTTAAAATGTAACACCCCCAAAAAAAATTTTGAGTTAAGACTCGAACCATCCTTCGTAGTGAGTAGGGTTTTACCAACGAAATTAAAATTTCTTGAGTGTTAAGGTCATAAGATGTAGCACCTTGAGTTCCAGAAAGAACTAAATTGGAAATACCAAAATCTAAAATTTTGCAAGTTATGCTTAAGTTATGAGTTTTGGGTCAATTTCAAATGACCATAACTCTCAGGGCAGGATGAGTTAGGTATTCCATACGATTGAAAAATAAAGGTCTTTGAATTATCTTTCCAAATCCACCAAGTTTTCTAAGTTTCAAGTTCGAATGAGCGAGATATGCCTTTTTGAAGTTGAGTTGTCTATTTAAGGAAAGTTACTCAAAAATAGTGAGGGGTATTTTGGTCTTTCCCTTAACAAATCAGATTTAATTCATTTTTAGTAAGGTTTTAAAGGTCTAGTCCTATTGGGTTCAGTTTTATAAAACTCATATACGCCTAGGGTTTTAGTTGAGAGTTCAAGAAGAGAAAAGAGGAGAAAAGAGGAAACAATCAAGGTGTTCGTCGAGGTTCCTGAGTTTTGTTGCGGATTTTCTCCATGGGTGATGAGTCAACAATTTGGACTCATTTAGGGCTATATTTTGATGCAATTAGTGTCCTCAAATGCATGTTTTATCTCTATATTTGATGAAAACCTTTAAGTTTCAGGTATTTGAAGTTTGAGAGAAAGCATGGACACGATCGAGCAAAAAGGAGCAAAAGAAGCTAAAAGAACGAATAAAGGGAGACCTGTGAATCATTGAACCATCCGGTGAATCACCAACAGATCGCATATTCGCCTTTTGTTCTAGTGTGTTGAGCCCTGAAGGGAAGGAACAAATCGGTGGTAAAAAGGAGCAGTCGGAGTCTCGCCGGGTGACTTTGCGAAGCAATGCTACACTGCCCAATTTTCCAGGACATAAAAAACCTGAAGGGAAATGATGAAAGGCGATGAAGTATACCAAAGGGCGGATCGCCGAATGCGTCGGCGATTGCCACTAACATCGCTGAAAGATCCTTCGAAGCACATTTTATGAAAACTATAAATACTAGTTCCGTTTTTATTCTTAGCAGCCTAATTTTTACCTGACTAGCAAATTTTTAGTTTATTTTTAGTTTTTTTAGATTATTTATTTGGAAATTATTCTCTATTAGTTTTGGAGAGGCTTCTGAAAAACTTGAAGCTTTCAAGGGTTTCATCTTAAAGAAATTGGACTTGGGTCTCTTGGATTCTTCACTTTTGGCTTGTTTTAAGACTTAATCTTGCATACCCATAGATGGAAACTGATATTGTTATACATCTTTATCTTTTTTGCATGCGTAGGTAAAACCCCAATTCTTGGGGTACGATTTTGTGAATATGGGTTATATTAGTTGTTGGGTCTTGCTTGCTGATAGTCTATTTGTAGTTTATATGTGATTTCATTTAGTTGTTATGGATGAACTTAATGAGGTTGTAGTTGCAAATATAATCTCATATGTATTTTCAACTTGCTTGAGAGAGAGGTTATAAAACTAAGATCACTAAATTGATGGCCAGTGTGAGTGGGTCCACATGAGGTTCAGCTCGAGATAGTGAACCCTAGTCCCATATCCACACACTCAGCTCTAGAGAGTGAGTGGATTAAGGCATAGGCTAGACTTCATGCGGAAAATTGGTGTCCGAGAGGAACGCATTTGAAATAGGGTATGTTGGTCGAGAGAGAGCTTATCCCCCTTGAAGTCTACCCTAGTCACAAATACTCAATGAATTTACTATCAAAAGAATGTACCCAATGATTTAATCTATCCCATATTCATATCATATCCCAAAAATCCCATCTCCATACTTGTATTTTTCCTTATTTTCACTATATTAGTTGTTCGTTGCTTACAAACCCCTATTAATATTTTTAGCTTGCGTCACCCTTTTTAATCGGTTCTATTTTCATTCGCCAAAGTCTTTAGCTGCGATTAGCTTTAGCACTTTCGCACATAACCACTAATTCTCACGTCCACTCCCTTGGGAACGATCCCAACCATTGGTTGGGTTATTATACTATTGCACAATCATAGACACTTGCATCGAAAGTTGTGTCCTTGATTATGCAAAAATCAAAATGGTACCGCTGCTGGGGAGTGGTGTTATGTGAACGTTTTTGGTTTAAGTCGAATTCTGCTTCAATAATCGTATTTTACTAACTTTATTTTTAGTTTTGTTTTCCTTTGAATTTGTTGATGTAGGTTGGTACCCTAAGCATGGCTGGGGTAAATGGTGACAACTAGGCTGGTACGAGCCAAGAAGTCGAGAGGGACTTCGAGTTAATAGCACTGGTAACTCAGTTGAATGAGTTGTCCACCAAAATAACAGACGTGGAAAACCAGTGCAAGATTAAAGGAAAGTACATACCTTCTCACGAGAGGAAGCAATCCAGAGACAGGGAGAACAATCGTGTTAAGGACGCACTCCAAATCACTCTCCAAAAGATCACCAAAGAAGATCGAATGTTGGAAGAGATGAAGGAGAGTATTGAAGTGTTGAATCAAATGGTTAGCTCTCACTCTAGATTGATCCAGTTGATTAGGACACTCCTAAATTATGTGGTGCCTCCTATTTACTCAAACAAACTATTGGGGTTACCTAGTTGCATAAGGGCCAACCCAACCAATAGGGAGTGAGTAAAGACTCCCGTCATGCCATGACGTTAAATAAGGCACTTCTTGGGAGCCAACCCAAGGTGTTAAATGCTTTATTTTTCTTTTATAAATAATGGTGTGTTAGTGGTGCAGGTTTGAATGAGGAAAGTGGTGAAAAATACAGATTGGCGAGAAAATGGTTCGTCGGCGGATCTCCAAAGAGGTCTGTGAGCCTGACTCGACCTGTAGTTTGGCTGAATTCAAGGTTAAGTCAGAGCCTATAAAACTCGACGGACATACGAAGCAATTCGGCGTGTCGCTGACCTAGATGCAGATCGCCATCTTGACCCCCAAGAAACTGAAAGAACTTTAGCAATCGACGCGCAACTGATCACTTGGCAAATCACCGAGTGAATCACTGAGTACGACTAAAGTCACCGAACAGGCACGAACTGGATGGTTTGTAATGGCCAAGAGACTTTAAATTTTGAAATTCTTCACTTTCCCTCATTCTTAAATCTCCTAAACTCACACTAAGGTAGTATTTTCTTTATTTAAGCATTTTTCTATCATTCTAGTTTGTTGATTTGTGCTCGGAGTTGGAATACTTTGCCACATAGCTTTTCAATTAAAATTTAATCGACATAAAAGATTGGTTCCCGAACCTCATTTTATTGTTGAATTGTTGAAATCTTTTGCAGTAATAGTATCACGTTGATGTGTGCTGGTAGGATTAGAATCCTTAATTGCCTGTTTTAATTTGAAGGAAATCTTGCCTATATGGTTTGACTGTCAAATGCCCGTAATCTTTAAGTTTTTTAATGAGTTGGTCATTATTACGTATTGTTAGATTGATTGGGTGAAGTCTGAGTAGCCCACATTTGTGCTAAATATCAAAAATTTGCTCAACGACAGAGGGGGTGACACCGCTCTTAAGAGGAAATATCCTCAAATGGTTAAGTACGGCAAACTTGGGAGAAATATGAGTATCCCGAGGTAAAAGGTAGTATGAGTCTCATTTCAATTTTATTAGTGCATGCTTTGATTTGATTTTGAGGGTTGCGGGATTGAATTCGAAAAGATGGGTCAAAAATAGGCACGTTGGGTTGATTGGCGAGCTAGGTCAAGCTCGCCGAATGACTCAGCGGTTCCCCTAATATCCCTATCTCACCGATGATTTGGTGCCTTGACTAATATTTGATTCTGTAATTTTCAGTGAGAAGTCTTAGGGCGCCTAAATCACTCGACGACCCGCTGAAGGTATTCTTATCGCCATGTATCTGCATCTCTAGAACCCTTGTGCATTGTAACCTTTGGCGGACACAGCTTGCTCGCCGAAAGTAGTGGGCGATTTACCGAAAGACACTCCTTATCACCATCTTTTATTAATCATTGAGCCAATCCCTTTGGCAAGCTTGATTTAGCTCACCAAAGAGGTTTGACGACTCATCGATAGTACCAGCGAGTTTGTCTACAAGAAGATTCTCTGTTATTGTGCTGAGTTTCTCTTAATTTCTCTCGATCTTTTATAGGTATGATATGTACAAACATAAACAAGCCTCCTTAGAAAAAGAAAAAGGGCATTACGTTAAATGAAGGAGGATCAGTTCCTCCATAGAAAACAAAGCAAGATCTCCCACTGGGAGATAAAGTCAAATGAAGGAAACATATCGCTAAGAAAGGGGAAGCTATTGAGCCAAATTCTTCTTAACTAGATGATGAGGAGCTCTTGGTTGACTTTCGTTGCAGAGACCAGGCTAGATCTCAACTCACCCCCACCAGAGTTTCATCAGTTGCAACTCCTCCTGAATGAGATGTAGTGCCAGCTCAGGTACCCTCAGTAACTCCTACACTGCATATTTCTCCTCCACCTAGATTGCTCAACAAAATAAAAGGTGAAGGAGTCCAAACTATCATAGATATGTAGCTGCTATCTATGGAGGGTTTGGAAGGAAAGCATCCTGATGTGCTTGAAACTCTCCGATACCATGTATTCAAAAAGTTCACACGGCCCCGAAACCCTTTCATTCCCTCTTGGGTAAGAGAATTCTACACAACCTATGGGGAGTTAGTGCCTAAAAACAAGAAGAAGATAGGTGAGTTTCGACAACTGAAATCGGTCATGGTCAGAGGCAAAGAGGTGGACTGCCACAATGAGCATATTCATGTTGTATTAGGTAGACCGTTGCACTGTGCACCCCCTTATGGGGGGTTGCCGATTGTTTAGTCCCTGCATGACTTGAAGGGTTGGTTGGCTCCGATGATTTCTGACACCACCCCGAGGTGGATGGATGCAGGAGCTCCCATTGAGAAGAGGGACATGAACATCGCCTCTAGGTTCTTATTTGGCTTCATCAGCAACACTATCATACCATCCTAGAACAGTCTATTCTGCGCCATCCCAATGCCGCTTGCCTTGGTTCTATCATGGCTAGGAGGCGGATCGACCTAGGATTGCTGACTTTACAGGAGATGTCCATGAGAGCCAAGCAGAGACTTACCTCTTTGCCATTCCAAATTTTGATCACTGAGTTATGCAAGCATGCCGGAGTACCTGGGGATCCTGCGCAAAATATAGAGGTCATCCCTTTATCCTCCATAGAAATCCTACGTATAGAGGCCTAGTTCATATGAGAGGAGGTTGAAAGGAGGAGAGTAGCTCCAGCAGAGGTCAATGTTGACTCATTACCAGTAGAGGCATCCTCGCCTACTCCGTCCTCTAAGCCCTTAGGTATACCTGTTCCTTCTTGCTCTTCATCACAGGCTCTAGGTGCTTCTTTATCCTCCTAGCTTGCCAAGATCATTCCGTCCATAATCTTGGAGATGGGGCAGTTGTCCTATTCAACTGATATGAGAGCTACCCAACTGGAAAGGTCTATTTCAGAGATGATTGATAGGGCCATACTAGCAGCACTTATGCCCCTTCAGACTTTTGTTGATGCCTTAACAGTGAGAGTCATTGCTTGTGAGAGCAGACAGGGGGAGGCCTCAGAGGTGACGGCTTTAAAAGTCGAGATTACGAGTTTGTGGAAGGACGTAGACTATCTTAAGTCTACTGACTTCACTTCATTATTAGAGAGGGCAGATGATGAGGATGCTCTTGAGACCACCGGAGATATGCAAGGGGATGGCGCAGCACATGCAGAGTTAGATGCAGAGACCAATGAAGAGTTGATATTCAGACATGCTGAGGAGACTCAGGAAAGCAGAGATAAGGGCATATTCAGAGACTTGCCAGATCTTATAGAGACGGTTGTGCAGCCAGTGATCTGGCATTGCTATTCCATCTGAGGCTACTTCAGGCACTAATACCCATACACAAACTACTACACCAGCAACTGAGACCCCGACAGAGAGAGAGAGACTGCATAGACATGACCTTTCTTTTCCTCCCTTTTTGTCTTATTATATTTTTACTGTTGATACTTTTATTTGCATTTGAGGACAAATTCTTTTTAATTGTGGTTGGGTGAGGCCCACACCTTTTGTGTTGATAGTTATAATTTGTGTATATATTTGGGTTGTTCTGCTTTAAAATTGTGTTTTATCTATTTCTGTGGATGTTTGAGACTGTGGCTCCTTTTATTTTACCTTGCAAAATGATTTTGACCCTTCCGTAAAATTTTGAATTTTTCGCTCATTTTTTCCACCCCTCATGTGTTGAACATGGTTGTTTTTTCGCAAAATTTGAGTGTCAGTTTCGATCAATACCGATGACTTGAATAGTGCTTACAATCAAATGAACATGAATGTGCGGCTACGATGACGCCAAATGAAATTGCATAAACAATATGTGAACTCTTTGCATCTCGTTATGACTAGCCTTGTATCAAATTGATTCTCTTGTGATGATCATTGCACACTAGCGAAAGTGTGGAGTCTTGTTTAACTTATAATACCAATGCCTAGTGTGAAAAGCTTACCTGTGAACTATACATGATATATCCTAGAATTTTTCCTATTGGTCCGGTCAACTAAAGTTATGCCCAACTTCGAAGAGTGTGAACCAATTTGACATATACCTCTTTTGTGACCTACCTTGTGAGCTTAAGACTTTCTCCTGAACAACCCTTGAGCCTTACCTTTCTTTGGAAGAAACTTGATGAAAACTACACCTTTCTTAATCCATCACCCATAATCCTCATAAAGTTGTGGTTAGTTTGAATAGCCAACTTAGGCCAAAAGCCTAAGTTGGGGGTGTGGTGAAAAGAGAAGGCAAATCAAGATGTTCAAGAAAGTCCCTCCTACCCATGGTATTGAGGAAAATGGAACCCTTCCATATAAAAAAAAGAAAAAAAAAAGAAAAAGAATGATAAAGAAAAGTTGTGGAATAAAGTTGAAAAATGAAAGGGGGTTTCCAAACAATTATTGGAAAGTAAATAATAGGATGATTTATCAGCACTGATGAAAATGATGAAGGATAAAGGAAAAGAAGTGTTGTGAGCACCACCTCTCATGAGAATGAAAGTCATTGAGCCTAAATGACCATCCCTTTGCACTCAGCCCCATTACAAGCCTTGAAAAGACATTTTTGATCTTGAGTGAGCAGAAACAAATGTTTATTGGAAAATAAGGTCAAACTTATGGGTGACATTATGCATTATGTTCTTCTTTGTGAGTGTGAGCATTGCATCTGATTCCAAAGCTTTAAATAATGAAACCATTGTGTTAATATCGAAGCATTCTTTGTGTGAGGGCATTTAAACACTATAGTTGAGCTTGAACTTGCATTTCAAGAAAATATTGTGAGCATCAAATTTGTTTATATTGGTGCGTCACAACTTGAATCTTTGAGTGCACGTTATATCTTTGCATAAGTAAATTAAGTCTTGTTATGTGCATTCATGATTGAGTCTTGTGTAGCACTGTTCGAGACACCCTTTTTGAACGGCTCAACTTGAGTTCGCTTGAGGACAAGCAAAAGTTTAAGTTGGAGGTGTTGATGAGTCTATAATTTGGACTCAAATGTATGTTTTATCTCGATATCTAATGAAAACCTTTAAGTTTCATGTATTTGAAGTTTGATGGAAAATATGAACATGATCGAGCAGAAAGGAGCAAAAGAAGCTAAAAGAACGAAGAAAGGAAGGTCTGTGAATCGCCTAACCCATTCAGCGAATCGCCAACAGATCGAATATTCGCCTTTTGTTCCAATGTGCTGAGACCTAAAGGGAAGGAGCAAATTGGTGGTAAAAAGCAGCAATCGGTATCTTGCCAAGCGACTCTGTGAAGCAGTGCTACACCATCCAATTATCCAGGACACAAAAATGCTGAAGGCAGTTGATGAAAGGTGACGAAGTACACCAAAGGGCCGATCTATTCATACTATTCAGTTATTATTCTTAGCAGTAGAATTTTCACCTCAGTAGAAAATTTTTATTTTATTTTTAGTTTGCTTTAGGTTATTGAGTCGGAAATTATTTTCTCTAAGTTTTGGAGAGGATTTTGAAGAGCTTGGAGCTTTCGAGGGTTTCATCTTCATGAAATTGGACTTGGGTCTCTTGGATTCTTCACTTTTGGCTTGTTTTAAGATGTAATCTCACATACCCATTGATGGAAACTGATATTGGTATATGTCTTTATTTCTTTTACATGCGTAGGTAAAACCCCAATTCTTGGGGTGTGATTTTGTGAATATGGGTTAGATTAGTTGTTGGATCTTTCTTCTTGATAGTCTATTTGTAGTTAAAATGTGATTTTGTTTAGTTGTTGTGGATGAACATAATGAGGTTGTAGTAGCAAATATAATCTCATTTATGTGTTTTCGGCTTGCTTGAGAGGGAGATTGTAAACCTAAGACCACTAAATTGATGGCCAGTGTGAGTGGGTCGACATGAGGTTCAGCTCGAGAGAGTGAACCATAGTCTAATAACCACACACTCAGCTTGAGAGAGTGAGTGGGTTAAGGCGTAGGCTGGTGTTCATGTAACAAATGGGTGTCTGAGAGGAACGTATTTGTAACGGGGTAAGTTGCTCGAGAGATAGCTTATCCCCTTTAAAGTCTAGCCTAGTCACAAATACTGAATGGATTTACTATCAAAAGCATGTACCCAATGATTTATTCTATCCCATATTCCTATGACATCCCAAGAATCCAATCTCCATACTTGCAGTTTTCCTTATTTTCACTATTATAGTTGTTTCTTGCTTACAAACCCCTATTTGATACTTGACGCTTGCGTCACCCTTTTTAATTTTTATTTTTTCATTCGCCAAAGTCATTAGCTACGATTAGCTTTAGCACTTTTGCACTTAACCACTAATTCACACGCCCACTCCCTTGGGAACGATCCCAACCCTTGGTTGGGTTATTATACTATTGCATGATCGTAGACACTTGCATCGAAAGTTGTGTCCTTGAGTACACAAACATCAATTGGTTTGATCCTTAAGAGGTATGTAAGATTCCATAGTGTTGGGTTCATTCACCAATACGCCAAACAAAAATTCAATATTTGAATTCGTCCATAAAGATTGAATGATTTTAGTTCTTTAAAAGTGTTCTTGAGGTTTCATTCTAAAACTTTTTTTGTTGGGGCATTTATGAGTACCTGAGATGAAGTGAGTGTTTGGAGGGTTTTATTGAGTAGATTATTGTGTAATTATGTTAAGAAATCTAATCCATGTTATTGGGTAAGAAACCATTCGAATCTAGGCGAAATAGGGTGAGAAAACGAGCAAAGAAAGTCATTGGTGTTTTCTAGGTTGTGGCCTCGCGCCCCATGCCAGCCACTGTGCACCAACCACACATTTGTAGGTCAAGCGCTAGTGCCACACGCCACTTAGTGCGCTAGGGTCGCCTGCCCCTACCCGTTCTCTGTCGTTTCATTTGTTTGAGTTCTTTCGAAGGGTACCTTTACTCTCCTTTGATCGTAAACACTACAAGCTACTTCTAAACACCTATAAACCATTCATAACATGAATCATAACCTTGAATTCATAAATAAAATTCAAGGTAGAGTGAAGAGTCAAGCCTTGAGAGTTCTTTCGAACATTTTGAGAAAGTCTAGTTTGAGTCGTTTGGAGGAGTCTTCTACAATTTCTAATAACTTGTTTCAAGACTCAAGTATATGAACATGAGAGTGAGGAGAATGTATTCATGAGTCTACACTATCACCTAGATCCTTCATATCATGAACCATAACTATTGAATTCATAATTCACATTCAAGAGAGAGTTAAGAGTAGAGTCCAATAAAGTATTTCATTTCTATTGTGAATTCTTTGAGATCAACTATTGATTTGAGCTAAGTTTTGAGGAAGTAAGTACCAGAATGAGAAGAGTCATATAATCAAGTTCCATATTGTTATGTAGACCCTTTAGTCGAGTCGTTCATACCCATAAATTCGGTATGGACTCCATCAATTGAGTATCATTGAGAGGGGTAGTATCTTCAAATTCTTAGTTTTGAGTATTGAGTTCCTAAACTTTTCGAGATTATATCCCTAATCGTGGGACTATTACATGTTACCCATGAATTTCTTGAATTGAGTAGTTCATGCACATAATTCCACATGAACCCTATAAGTCGAGTAGTCTTGAGATGACAAGTATCTTTAAGTCCTTAAGTTGAGTAGTCCATGTCCATAATTCCATATGAACCCTCTGAGTCAAGCATTATTGAAGCAAGTATTATTATTGAAGTTCTTGAGTTCTGAGTTGTTGAGTCTCGAGTATTGAGTTCTAGTTACGGTTATTACCTTGAATTGAGTCGTTCACATCCATAATTCAGCATGAACCTCATTTTGAGAAGTCTTTTACAATATTTTTAAACTTGTTTTAAGACTTGAGCATTGAGTTAAGTAAGAATATGAGTGAATTGCATTACTTTAAAAGATTATATGGGAAGTAAGTATTTCCAAGAGTAAAATGATTTTCATATTTAAACAAGAGAGGAAACCCTAATTTCCAAGAGAGCTTTAAAGCTAGTTTTTGAGTAATATTCTCAAACCACAGAAAGAGTTATGTTTTTAAACATATGAGCTGGGTATATTTTTGAGAGTAGTATTGAGCACTGATATAGAGATGAATTCAGATAACTCAAGTCTCCATAGACCATGTAGCCAATGTGGGTAGAAAGGGTAATACTTTTTATATGATTCCTTAATGCTTTCTAGCATAGTTTAGTGGATCCACTTAGTTGAGAGGTTCTATGCTCCCGACAAAGTATAGGAAAGCTCTAGCAGCATTGGTGAGACAATGTATCATCATATAGCTTATAGTGATAGTTTTCGATTAGAGAATTTCCCATAGAGTTGTCTTATATTTTATCATATACAAATTGAGTTGTTATTCTATTCTTCAATACAATAAGTTGTTACCTACTATTTTGAAAGTTTTTCATATATTGCCTCTTTTATTGTTGCTTTATCTTGAGTTGAGTATCCAGAGGTTAGTATCTTGAGTTGAGCTATATTTCACAAAGTTGAGAACCTTATTATTGTGTTGGGTATCTTATCCTTGAGTACTTCTGAGTTGAGTAAGTTTGAGTAGTTTTGAATATCCTTGAGTATACCTTTGAGTTGACTATCATATCAGTAATACCCCGCTACTACAAACTCTTGGAATTAGAAATAAACCGAATTTTGGAAATAATCAAATTTGGACAGTTTGACAAAGTTAAGCTAAGTATGAGTTTTGGGTAAACTTCAAACCACCATAAATACTAGATCAGGATTAGTGAATTGTGCTACAAGATACCATAAGACATATCTTTGAAATATTTTTCCAACGCCACTGAGTTTGATCAATTTCGAGTTCGTATGAGGGAGATATGCCCATTTGAAGTTGGGTTGTCTAAATAAGGAAAGTCAAAACTTTATTTTAAAAGAGTATTATAGTCTTTTCACTACCCAATTAATTAAATTCATTTTTGGTAATTAATTTGTGGTCTCAACTGATGGGATTCAGTTTACACTTCATAAAAATAAGTTAGGGTTTTGAAAGAAGAGAAAAACAGAGAAGAAAAGAGCAGAAGAAGCTTAAAATCATGCATTCTTGAAGATTTGCTTGTGTATTTCACCTAGGATTGATCCCTATGAAGTATATGAGATCACAAAGCATTGATTAATTTACCCACACGCTAATCATGATTTTATTCAGTGAAATTGTGTTCTTGAAAGTAGTCGTTCCTGATGGATTCATTTGAAGTTTCTATTGGGTTCTTGATTGTTGAAGTTGTTGAGAAGTTCTTGATTTAAATTCACAAAATTAGATATTGTTTTGAATATAATCTTGCATATTTTTGTTATGTAGTTGTGTAACACCCCTAAATGTTAATAAGAACGTGTATATTGATTTACCTTTGTTAAACTATTTCAATTTGGTTTACTCTCATTTTGGGAAACTTTAAAGTTGTGAAAATTGCTAACTTGCGTAGCATAAATTGATATCGTAAGTTAAGGTTTTGTATTGGGGTATCTAGAAAATATTCTATCCTAATTATAGGAAATTAAATGGTCTTGAGGCACATACATATAAAAAAAATGTAAATATGCATTTTTGGGCAGCACAAATGGGATATATATAAAGCATGGCTGGCAGCACCTTGGCCAGCCAAGTGTCCCAAGTGATAAGCATAACTTGTGTGGCTATATATTGACATTTCTCTAGTGAATTTCGGTCCATTCAAAGCCACAAAAACTTTAGAACTTTAATTAACCCTTTATTCATCAAAATCACAAGAAAAACCTTGGTCTTTTGGCGGAAATTCAAGAGACAAACTACCTTGTTGGTAAGTGCTGAAAATCTGTTCCTGAACTAGGAAGTGGTTGGTAAATTGTGTATATCTTGTGATCTGGAAATCCGTTTTGGGTGAATAAATATGTTTTGGAAAGCTGATTCATATATCTACAACTCTTATGTTTATTTGAAAGTCTGATTTAGCTGTTATGGATGTGAAAACTGGGACGCAACACAGGACAAGTTCTGTCCAGATTTCTCTGTTGTTGTAGCTGAGTAGGTTGTGTTACGTTTAGAATATCTCAGTATCTAGAACTCCTTTTTGGGTGCATAAATATGATTTGGAAAGCTGGTTCATATATCTACAACTCTTATGTTTATGGGAAAGTCTAATTTAGCTGTTATAGATATGAAAAATGGGACGCAACACAGGACAAGTGTTGTCCAGATTTCGGGTTTAGAATTCCGGTAGGAACTACTGTTAGTGTATTGATGATATCTTTTTGTACAAAATGTATTTTTCAGTGATTCTTATTGCGTTAGAATCTTAAGCGATGTAGCTACAACTTTAATAAAGGTTACAAAATCTATTTTTGCTTATTTCCTATTCAAATTTAAGTTGCAACATGGGGTACTAAACTGTCCAGAATCACTGTTTTGAGAACAGAATTGTGTCTGTGTGGTAATCCTATTTTATTTCGATATTATTGAGATATGAGGAATTAAAGAAGTTATTTAATTGCATTTTTAAGGTTGTATACACTTGTGAACAAGTTGAGGAACTTGATACGTTGGTTGGCCTCCGGTTTGCTTGCAAAGTTTGTTGGACTATTGCTACACTAAAGTGTTGAGGTTTGTGTATAAACTTGTACTTGAACTCTTGTGATGGCTGGTTTAAATGAAATTTGATCTTGATACCTCAGCTACCTCTTGTTACTTTGCATTGTCATGTTGGTATGATGCTTGTGTAACTCGCCCACTTGTACGGATTGTTTGATCACTTGGCACTCTTGTTGGGACTATGTCCTTCTTGTGGCTGCGGCTTTGTCACTCTTGGCAGGCCTCTTGATTCAGATCATTTGCCATCTTGACTCTGGATTTGTAGTTCGTCTTAGGAATGGAAGTTATCCATTTTAAGTACGAACTAGAAAGCCATTTTTAATATGGTTCTTGGTCTTCTTGATACAGGGCTTCGGTCCTTCTTGATACAGGGCAGAGACCCTTCTTGATACTTGCTTGTGCCAAGTGTGACGACATGAAGTATATATTGGGCGAGCCTTGCTATTGAAATTCTTGGAAAAGGGTGCTATGAGCTTCTTGACATTGTATCTTTGAATATCGAATTTGATACTTGTTATCTATTGTTACTTGATTTATTTATTATATTTCAAGTATGATGCTCATTGACTTGGAAAAGGTGGCTTGATGAATATTGAGGATTTCGACCCTATAGTTTTTACACCACTAAGCTTTATGCTTAGCGATAGTTGTTTCTATCGTAGGGGCTGATCGAGAGGAGTGATGAAGATGGCCATGGGCGATGGAAATTTTGAGAACTTTAAAGAAGATCACATTTGCATATAGGCATATATATTTTGTATAAATCTTGGTACTTATATATGATATATGCTATGTATATTTGCATTAGATTTTGAAGGCTAACCGTATCATGTGCATGGATTGTAATCTAATTATGGCTACGTGTTTGGTTTATTTGGGGTGTGTAAGCCCAAGTTTTGTAATATGTTACATGTCCTACTTGTTTATAACGATTGTATAAAGCATGAACCCAATTAGTTGGGTACTCGAAAGTGGATAATATTTATTATCATTACTTACTTGCAAATAAAAAAAAAATACAATAAATAAATGATATATATATATATCATGAAATTTATGTGCATACGGTAAATGGAAAAGGGGTCGCTACAAGTTGAATCTAAGTGTTTTGGGAAAGAACCAATTGAATCTAGAGGGTTTATAGTTAAAAAATGAGCAAGAAAAATCGGTGATATTTTGGGCAGGGGTCTGGGGCAACGAGCCAGAAAGAGTGCCCCACTTGGGATTTTGAAGTTTAGGATCTAGGGTATTGCACCAGCGAGTGCACCCCAACCTAGGTTCTGAAGTTCTACCTTTGGCGCCCCCCGCCACTCAAAGCGCCAAGGACGCCAAGTTTTCTACCATTTCCCACTTCTTTCCGTACAAGTTCCCTTGAAACGTACCTATGTTTTCTAGATAATTCCTACACTTTAAGGTATGTATAAACAACATGAAATCATCCATATCATGAGATCATGAGCATTGAATCCATATTCAATTCAAGGAAAGTTAAGAGTCAAGTCAAGAGAAGTTCATAGAGACTTCCAACAGTCTTTCACAAATAATTTACCTTTTTTTTTTTAATAATTGACTTTTGAGTTGAGTAAAGAATAAATGTTGAAGTTCATTTCTTCAAAAGAATAAATCAGGACTATGTATTCTCATAGATTAGATGTTTTTACATTTAAACAACAAAGGAAATAAAGATTTCAAAAAGAGCCTTTGAGCTAGTTTTTCAGTAAAGAGTAAATGCTTTCACAATCAAACATAAGGGGAAACTTTGATTTTCGAGAGAGAGTTTGAACTGTGTTTTGAGAAATTATCTCAAACCGCAGAAAGAAGTTATGTTTTTAAACATAAGAGCTAGTATTATAATTGGGGAGTAGTATTGAGCACCGATATGGGGGAGAGTTCAGACAACTCCCAGCCCCCATAAACCATGTATCCATCATGGGTAGAAAAGGCTCATACTTTTTAGATGATTCCTTACTGATTTTTAGCATAGACTAGTTGATCCAATTATTAGTTAGGTTCTATACCCTCAACAAGGTATAGGACGGCCTGGCAATGTGAGACAGAATGTTGTATCATCATAATAGCTCATAACTGATTATTGTCGATTAGAGAAACTCCCTCATAAATATTTTGTATTCTTATATACACCAAAGTAAACTATATTTTTATATACATTCTAGAGTTTATATATATATATATATATATATATATATATATATATATATTTGCATACATACAGAGTTACTATTGTATTTCTAAATGCACATAGTTGTTATCCATGTTTTAAAAGATTTTCTCTATACTGCATTCATATCGTTGCTTTATATTGAAATGAGTTAAGTTGAGTTGAGGTGAGTTGAGCCTAGGTATGTTCTTGCAGTTCCTTTCAAGCTTATGTCTTATTTTAGTATTCCCATCGCATGCTCGTACATTTAATGTACTGACACTAGTTGGACTGCATCATTGTTATGATGCAGATACAGGTAACTAGGATCAACATTTAGTAGTTTGTTAATCCAATTGAGCATTCACAATCTTGTAGTGAGCCTCCTTTCTTTTCGAAGGATCCCTATTTATATTGCTTTAGTAGTTTTCAGTTGTTTGGATGATCGGGGGTCTTGTCTTGACATTCCTCATAGTTTTAGAGGCTTCATAGACTATCAGTTAGTTAGTTCATTTTTCATTATCTTATTATTGAATTATGTTGAATCTTGAGTTGCCCTTTTTGGCCAGTTGAATGTTGATCTTTAAAACATTCTAAATTATTTATTGAGACAATTTAGTATGATTGCATTTTAATACTTTCTTTTATCATGAATTAAGTCTTCCGCTAAGAGGTAAGCCAGGCCAATAGTTAGCTTGGGGCCAACAATGGTTCTCAAGTGCCAGTCCTGCCCAGGGTGTAGGCTCGGGTCGTGACATTATCCTTGAGTTGAGTATCTTATTCTTGAGTTGAGTTGAGTGAGTTGGGAGGAGGTAAGTATGTTTTCCTTTTTATCAAGTTCAAGCATATGTTTATGCTTTAGAATTCCTCTTACATGCTTGTACATTCCATGTAGTGAGTAATTAGGCCTGCATCATTTCATGATGCAGATATATGTACGTAGGATCATCAACATGCGCTTCGTTGATACCTCATCTAGTTCAAGTTAGCTATTTTAAGCCTCCTTGCATCCAGAGGGTTCCACTTGTAATTTCAGTTTTATTACTTGTTAGAATGTCGTGGGCCTTTTCCCAACATTCATCATTGTCAATTAGAGGCTTCATAGATAGACACTGGATTTTCAAAAGTCTGTTCATTTATTTTGTTAAATGTTTTAAAGACTTAAGTTGCCTTTTTTTTTTTTGGTGAGTTGAATATATTATTTTTATTCAGTTCTTAAGCTTTGTATGCTTCAGTTAGTCTTCCACTTGTAGTCATCTAGGATGAGGGTTTGCTTAGGTATCACGACCCAGGGGTACCCCCTAGATGTACCAAGGCACGTGGAACCACAAAAGGCACCATGTAAGCAACCTAGCGTATCATAACACAAGCATAGAACAGTAAAGAGTAAAAAACACATTTCAAGTACAAAATTTTTACAAAGGAATGTGGAAGTCTAGAATTGTCTCAACATAGCCATCTATTACAATACGTGAATCAAATAGGGTCACAGCCCATACAATATAATTCGGAAGGGAAATACATGAAAGGAACTGCAAAGATTACATCCATCCTCGAATCATGAGGACTCACCAACAAGCTAGGAGAATAAGCAAATACAAGCTTTAGCCACAATGATGACCACCTTGAGAACCGAACCTTACACTTGGGAAAATGTACAAAAAGCATGGGTTAGTACAAAAATGCACCAAGTATGATAGCCATGCATAAAATCATGAAAATATGTTAAAAGGGACATTTTAGTTTAGTGAATGCAAGTTACTAAGTTAAACCATCATTTCAAAGATAATGGAAACACATAAGTCATAAGCATATTCACTACATTGATCATCATATCATAAAGGGAACATATCATAAATACCCTCAAAGCATACTTGTGCAATGCATGAATAAGATCTCATAATCTCACCCATACTAAGTAAAGTTTCTTGAGAAATCATAGTTCATAATTCATACACTTTTTCATCCTATTGTAATAATGGGGATTAAGCCTTAACCGACATAGAATTTGTGAGCATATCATGGAATCTGATGTCTACCCCACACTGAAAAGGGGTTGTCTTACTTACCTATGGTAGAACCATACTCTTATCTTAGGTGGATCCACTAGATAAATAACCTATGAGGGAACATAGTTTATGGGATAAGAAGATGGCTACTACAACCCCAAACTCAACTAAGGTATAAGATTTCCATGTCATGCGATACATACTTTGGGAACTCGAACTCAACTAAGGTAGCCATTTGGAAAGTCAGACTCAACTAGTGTAGAATCTTTCATTAAGAAGTCGGACTCAACTAACGTATAAACTTCCATCTCATATTCATATCCACTTGGTGCTATAAACAAATTCCCACTTATTATACATTAAATCTTGACCTAAGTTCACAATCAGGGAAGAATGTCTTGACACTCAATCCAACATAATTAATGCTATAACTCATACATTCAATAGGTGAGAATAGCCTTTCAACCTTAGAATCATCATATTGTGAGAAAAACTTTTACATCATATCATTTTCATACATAGGTGTGTATATGAAGATAACCTTCAAACAACACAACAACTAGATCATAATCATATCACCTTACTCTCAAAGTGTTCTTAAAGCATATACATAAATCTCATAATCATGCATAATTCTTGTAGTTTTCCATTCAAGGATCAAATATCATATTCAATCAACACATCTTGAATTACTAGATTAGACATGGATAATAACATGATTCAAATAACTCAATTACTAAAAGAATAATCTAATAATGTCCTTTTTTTCATCAATTCACTCACATCACAAGGTCATAAATTTGAAATATGGGGATTTCATAGATTATTGGGTATTTCAACATAAAAACCATAATAAATCATCAATTCAATCATAATATGAAGTAATTATATCATTAGGATCCTTTTATAAAGGAATCCATGATTTGGAGTCAAACCCTGTTTGGGGAATTTCTATCTTAGAAATTGGGGTTTTGAAGGGGCTCTATGGATGATTTCTATGCATCGATAAAGATCTACAATACCTTATCAATAAAATCCAATGAATTTTAGTAGAAAAACTTACTCCTTGATTCCTACCTCCAACTTTCTTCTTCTACTTGCTCAAAGTTCTAGAGAGAGAATTTTTGGTGAAGAGTTGGTTTTTATTTGGGATTTTGGAATTATGAAGAAGATGACTTAATTTAGGGGTTGAAAATCATTATATATTTAGTATAAATTAGTATAAAACAATATCACTTAATATTACCTAAAATTGGAAAACCGCAAAGTGCCCTTAAACTTAATCGCCAAATTGCAGTTCGAGGCCTCACCTACGACTGACCACTAACATACCCTGGTTAAACCCACACCCTGTGCTGGTGAACCGTGGTTTGGTTTTGGGACTTGTTTCCTGTGACCTTGATCCACGATTGCCCACCCATAGGCGTGGATGGACCTGCGGGGTGTAGGTCCCCTTCGTGGGTCACTATCCAGGCCATTTTCTAGGGTCTTCCGCAATGACCTATGGTTGGTCCTTGATGGTCGTACCTTGATGTTCTAACACGAAACCCTTTATTTTTAAGTATGAGAAGTTATATTTATGAATCTATCCCTCATGTTACGCTCTATTTTTGTAAAACTTTAGAAATTAGTAGGCTAAACTAGAGCCAAAACGTGAGGGTTAATGTCAAAGGAGAAAGGCAAGACCCAAGGCAAAGGGGCAAGGCCCAAGCCAAGGGCCAAGGCTGCACCAAATTTTCCAAGACACTGCCCCACTTCATGACCATTGCCATGGCTCGTGGTGCGATCCATGGTGAGCTAGGCAATGTGCCTACTATGCTGCCCACGCGAGACCCTCTGCCACGAGCCACTTGACAGCTCGTGAAGCACACCAAGGGCCGTGGGAGTGGTCGTGGTTTTCACTTAGCCTCAAGTGGGCCAAGTCATGAAGACCTAGCCACTACCTCATGAACCACAGAGGGGACTACGGCTCGTGGTCATGACCATGGCTCGTGGGACCTCTCATGGTCCATGGGCAGGTCACTTAAACAAAGGGTTATATTAGGTAATTCCTATTTAGGTGGTTATTAAGTGAGTTCGTTTTGCATTAGTTTTATACACCTACATAAGTTATTTTAAGTCAAAATACACCCATTCACCCCCATTATTTCCAAAACCCTAAAATCAAATCCTAAAAGTTCATCTTCTCTCAATGATTTTCTCAGTAGAACTCAAGGAAGAAGGAAGTTGGAGCCTAGGGTTTCAAAGAGCAAGGGTTTTCTTCTCAACTTCCTGGGGTTTCTTCACTAAGGTATGGTAGTCCTTCATCCATGGAGTCCCTCAAAACTCAATTTCAAAAGATAGATATTTCCCCAAAAGCTAGGGTTTGTCTCTAAGTCATGGGTTCCTTTAAAAAATGATTCTAATTTCATTTAGTATCTATTATTTTTGAATTGATGATTTATGATGGTTTTTATGTTGAAATCCCCCCAAAACCCATGAAACCCCCATATTAATCTATTATGATCTTGTGATGTGAGTTTGTTGATTATAGATGAATATTATGAGATTATGCTTGTAGTAGTTGAGTTCATTGAATCAAGTAAATATCCATGTCTATTGCAGTATTTCAAGATGTTTTGATGGAATGTGATCTATGGTCCTTGAAGGGTAAAGTATGAGAATTATGCATGATTATAAGATTTATGTATATGCTCTAAGAACACTTTGAGAGTAAAGTGATTATGACTATGATCTTGTTGCGTGTTGTGTGTTGTTGAAAGGCTATTCTTAATTACACCACTATCTATGAATATGACATGTTGTGAAAGGTTTTCCCATATAATGATGATTCTAAGGTTGAAAGGCTTTTCTCACCTAAATGAATCAAAGAATAAGATTGATCATGGATTGTGATAGTTTCTCACGCATGATCTAAAGAGTTGTCTTAATTGATATACCTTGAATTGGTAGGCTAAGGGCACCCTTTCATGTGTAATTAAAGAGCTATCTTGATTGATATACCATGAATCCGTAGACCAATAGAACCCCTTCCATGAGTTACTAATGACGTATTCTAAGGCTTTCTCTTGAATCGGTAGGCCAATGGCACCCCTTTCATGAGGAGTCAGTGAGCTATTCTAATGATGTACCTTGAATCAGTAAGCTAAGGGGACCCTTTCATGAGCAATGATGTAAATTGGGAATTAACTACTCAGTGGGAATTTAATGCTTAGCACCGAGTGGATATTGTGAGGTGGAAGCTCTCCCTTGTATGGCCAGGTTTCTAGTAGAAATATCCTTATCCCATAAACTATGTGCCTCCGTAGGTTATTTACCTAGTGGATCCACCTAAAAGCTAAAAAATGATGGTCTTACCTTAGGAAAGTAGGACAACCCTTTTGGTGTGGGTAACACCGAATTCTATGTTAAGCTCACATGGTCTATGTCGGTTTAGGCTAATTCCCACTATGGCAAGAATATGAAATATGAACTATGGTTACTTAAGAAGCTTTACTTAGTATGGGTGAGAGTATAAGATCCTATTCATGCATTAAAGTATGCTTTGAGGGTATCTATGATATGTTCCTCTTATTCTATGATTATTTATATAGTGAATATGTTTATGACTCCATTCTTAAGTATGCTTGATATGAGGGCTACTTGTAATGATGGATGCTTAACTTGGGTCGTTGCTATAAGTTGCTTTCCTTGATATGATAGACCAAAAGGAATGTTCCCTTTTCTATAAAAACTAAGCTCAGAATGAGATCAAAAGATGGTAAACATGAATGAGGACCTTAAGTGACTTTCTTAGCATGGGTGGCATTATGGGATCTTATCCATGCATTGCACAAGCTTTCCTTGAGGTAGCTCATGAAGTGTTTCTCTTATGTTATGCTAAAATTAGATCGTATGGACAGTGTCTATGTCTATGATGTTATCTTTTATGCTCACTAGTTATGATTATTGCCTACGATGTTATAGCATATGTCTTATTATGATGTCTTTTATGCTTGTGACATGTGTTTTCCACTATCATCAAAATGATGATTTAACTTAGCAAAGCACATGCATCCAACAAAAATGTCCCTTTTAGCATGTTTTCAAGGTTTTTGTGCATGGCTATCATACTTACTGCATTTTTGTACTAACCCATATTTTCCTATATTTTTCCCAAGTGTAGGGTCTGGTTCTTAAGGTGGTCATCATTTGGTTCAAGCTTGGATTCAACTATTCTCCTTGATTGTGATGAGTCCTCATGATTCGAGGATGAGAGTATCACTTTGAGTTTCATTTCTAATAGTTTTCCCTTTCGGACTATGTTTGTATGGGATGTGTCCCTTTTCATTTGAACTATTGTAATATATGGCTATATTACGACAAGTCTAGATTTCCACTTGCTTTTATAAAAGAATTTGATTGTAAAGAATTTTTAAAAAATTTCCGCATCATTTCTAGTTACATTATGTTATGATATTCTATGTGGCTTGTTTTAGACCTTTCGGGGTCTAGTACGCCATGTTACATCTAAGGTGTACCCTGAGTAGTGGTAAATTTAGCCTACTAGTTTTCGGAGTGTTACAATATCTCCCTTTTAGGAACATTCGTCCTTGAATGATGATCTAGACACCTTACGAAAGTAAAGACTCAAGACTAGCAGCCCATCATGCATGAAACATCAAAATAATGCATAATTCAAAGGAGGAAACTTCTACTCCAACTCAAACATAAACAATGCATCATAAGGAAGTAGTAACTACATCTAACAATCCATTATGCATGAAACTCAACAGTTGTCATTTTCATACAAGGAGCTACCTTCTCCTACTAAAAGCATGCTCAACACAATATCATGGAACCAATATGCAAGTACTCTTAAAAGCATACTAAAGCATGTTCAACAACTCATCTCATGATGTCAATAGGAAACTCATACTCAATGCACAACAAAATGAGGAAAATCAATCATAAAAAACTTATTTTCTTACTACAAATGAATTTCATCAAGAACATGCATAACATAAGGAAATTATGGAAAAACACATACCACATACATGACTCCCAAAACACTAAAACACAAGAGGAACTACTTACCTCAAGATTGAATAGGAGTAGAAGGAAAGAGATGAGGATATCTGGACTTCAGAAGCGGCTCGGCCTCTCAATTAGAAACCTCGTCTAAGTGATTTCTTTATAAAACCTTCATGGAAGCTATTTCCTTGTTTCTCAATCTCTTGACTTGCCAGTCTCAGATCTCTACCAGAACCTCTTCGTATGAAAGACTTTCGCTAATTCCCAAACCTTGTAGGGAAATAATGGATGCCGGATCTCCAATACACTTCTTAAACATAGAAATATGAAATACCAGATAAACCGGGGCCAATTTATTTGTCAAATCCAACTCATAGGCAACCTTTCCAATTCGTTTCAAAATTTGATATGGGCCAAGGTTTCCTTTCTTGCCAAATCTCATCACACCCTTTATGGTTGATATTTTCAAATAGACCCAATCATTAACTTCAAATTCTTGATCCCTTCTTCACATATCGGCATAAGACTTTTTCCAACTTTGAGCCGTTCTCAACCTCTCTCTAATAAGCCGAACTTTCTCAATGGCTTCATAAACTAACTCGAGACCTATAAAAGAAATTTCACCCACCTCAAACCAACCAACTGGAGACCTACATTTCCTACCATAAAAGGCTTCAAAAGGAGCCATACCAATAATTGAGTGATAGCTATTATTGTAAGCAAACTATATTCATGGAAAGTGGTCATCCCAATTACCCTTGAAGTCTATTGAACATGCCGTTCACATATCTTCTAATGTTTGGATGGAATGCTTCGCTTTCCCATCGATTTGGAGATGAAAAGTCGTGGTAAGCTTAACCTTAGTACCAAACCCTTTTTGGAATGACTTCCAAAAGTGAGAAGTAAATTGAATGCCCCGATCGAAAATAATAGATAAAGGAACTCCATGCAACTTAACCATTTCCCTTATGTACAACTTCGCATAGTCTTCCGCCGAAAAAGAAACCTTGATGGGAATAAAGTGGGCTGATTTTGTCATTGATATATAATGACCCAAATAGAATCATGTTGCCTTTGGGTGCGAGGCAAAACCACAATAAAGTCCATATTTACATCTTCCCACTTCCATATGGGAATAGTTATATCTTGGGACAAGCCTCCGGCCTTTGATGCTACACCTTAACTTGTTGGCAATTAGGACATTTGACTACAAATCCCAGAATATATTTCTTCATACCATTCCACCTATAGACTTCTCGTAGATCACCGTACATCTTAGTGGCTCCTGGATGAATCGAACACCGAGAACTATGAGCTTTCTCTAAAATATGTTAATCGGAAAACATAACCAACCTTGGTACCTAAGCACCCCATCTCCCCCTTAGGAGAAAGCCTGAACGGACTTATTGAGTACTGTCTCTTTCAACTCAACTAATACAGGATCAAGGCCTTCTTTCGACTTCACATCCATCACAAAGGACGATTCAGAACCATTTTGGACCATGACACCACCCTTGGTGGAATGCACTAGTTGGACACTTAGTCGGGCCAATCTATGCACCTCACGAGCCAATTCTTTCTTTTCATCCTCTACATGAGACACACTACCCATGTACAATCTTCTAGGTTCTTCTACCACTATGTTAGCTTTGTCAGGGTGACAAATGACAGTCATATCATAATCCTTCCAAATTTCTAACCACCTTCGTTGTCGAAGATTCAAGTCTTTTTGACTAAACACATATTGAAGACTCTTGTGATCGGTGAAAACATCCACATTGACCACATACAAATAATGCCTCCATATTTTTAAGGCAATCACCATGGTCGCTAATGCAAGATCATGGGTAGGATAGTTCTTCTCATTGATTTTAAGTTGCCTTGATGCATTACATGAGGACACATCCCAACCCCACTTTAGAGGCATCACAATATACTACAAAATCATCTATACCTTCCGGTAAGGTCAATACTAGAGCGGAAGTAATTCTATCTTTCAACTCTTTGAATCATTTCTCACAAGCTTTTAACCAAACAAACTTAACTTTCTCTTTAGTTAAAGCCGTCAACGGAGAAGCAATAGAGGAAAACCCTTTAACAAACCTCCTATAGTAATCGGTGAAATCCAAAAGCTTCTCATGTTGGAAGGTGATAGAGGTCAAAGCCAACTCTTGATTTCATCTGTTTTCTAAGGATCTACCTCAATACCCTTGATTAACAAAATATGACCAAGGAAAGCTACAGACCTTAACCAAAAGTCACACTTGCTAAACTTTGCAAAAAGTCATTGGTCCGTAAGAACTTGTAACACAATTCTCAAATGGTCCACATGTTCATTATCACTCCTACAATAGATCAAAATATCATCGATAAACATAATCACGATCATGTCTAGGTATTGCCTAAACATGCTATTCATCAAGTCCATAAACGTCGTTGGAGCATTAGTCAACCCAAATGACATTACTAGGAATTCATAATGACCATATAGATTTTGGAAAGCCGACTTGGAAATATCAACCCCTCTCACCCTCAATTGCTAATAACCTGAATGAAGATTAAACTTAGAGAAATAGCCTGCCCCTTGAAGTTGGTCAAACAAATCATCAATTCTCAGAAGAGGATATTTTCTCTTTGATGGTCACTTTATTCAATTGACAATAATCAATGCACATTCTATGAGACCCATCTTTCTTTCTAAAAAACAACACGGGAGCACCCCATGGGGAGATACTTGATTGGATAAAACCCTTGTCTAACAAATCCTTCAACTATTCTTTCAACTCTTTGAACTTCGCCGGAGCCATACTATAAGGAGGAATAGAAATAAGTTGCATATCCGGTAACCAAAATCTATTTCCGCTCATGAAAAATACTGAGTAAATCATCGAGAAAAACTTATGAGAACTCATTCACTACCGGAATCGACTCTAGAGAAGGGGTTTCGGATTCAATATCCCTTACCCTAACAAGATGGTAAATACACCTTTTGGAAATCATCTTCCTAGCCTTAAGACAAGAGACAAATCGACCTCTAGGCATATAGTTTCCCCCATTCCACTCTAATATAGACTCATTTGGGAATTGGAATTTAACCACCCCAATCCTACAATCAATAGAGGCATAACATGCATGCAACCAATCCATAACAAAAATAACATCAAAGTCTAACATGTCTGACTCTACCAAATCCACCAAAGTAACTCTACGGGACAAGGAAATGTGAAAAATTCTATAGACTCTCTTAGCCAACACTAAGTCACAAACTGAGGTAGAGACTGAAAAAGGCTCTAATAACACTTCGGGGAGCATATCAAACTTCATGGACACATAAGGTGTCACAAAAGACAAAGTAGCACCGGGATCTACCAAGGAATATAAATTAATAGAAAAGACTTTTGACATACCAATCACCATATATGGGGAGCTCTCTTGGTCACCTTTGGATTGAAGAGCATAAAAGTTGTTTTGCTTTGAGGCATTGGAGTTTGAGCCGCTTGGAGGAGCTTGCTTATCTTCTCTTCTCTTAACCTTGAGCATCGGAAAATCTCTCATCTTGTGGGCAATCTTTCCAGATCTAAAACACCTATCGGTGCCAGCTAGGCACTTACCATCATGTATTTTTTCCACATTTTGCATAATTAGGCCTAGCTAGATAAGAACCACCACTATTACCTCCTTGAGGTTTAGGGTTGGAAACCCTATCCTTGTTGAACCTTGGAGAACTAGAGGAGCCTTAGTTGGAAAACTATTGCCTAAACCTTAGTCGATCTTGTCCATCAGACTTAGCATTGGAGAAGGTCCCATCTTTGGTTCTAGCTCTTTTCACTTCCCTATTCTTTTCCTTGAGTTTTAACTCCTCAATTTGTTGAGCAAACACCATAAGCCTTGAGATATCCATGTCATGATGGAGAGCTTTCGTACGACTCTCTTTTTCAACCAAGTCGAACACACCCGTTAAAAACCTTCTCATCTTATCCCTCGAATCTGCTACCATAGTCGAAGCATACTTGGACAATTGAGTGAATTTTACGGCATACTCTTTCACAGTCATACTACATTGACGAAGGTTAATGAAATCTTCCACCTTAGCTTCCCTCACCTCATGGGTAAAGAATCTATCAATAAATGTCGATTTGAACAATTCCCATCCTATTGGTTTCACTCCTACGTGTCTTCCATCCTTCCACTGATCATACCATACTTGAGAAAATCTTTTAGTTGGTAGGCGGCTAACACCGCCTTCTCTTCCGAAGTCACCCCCATAATAGCAAGAACTATATAAACATCATCAATAAACCTTTGGGGATCCTCTTCCACTTTGGAGCCATAAAATATGGAAGGGTTCATTCGAGTAAAATCTCTAACCCTTGAAGTAGCCGGATTCACATTAGGATTCACCAGAGCTACAACTTCTCTATTGGCTTGAGCCGTCATGACTTGAGCCAAAATTTGGATAGTAGACCTAAACTTTGCCTGAATCACATTCTTAACCAAAGGATCAACCAGATCTGGATTAGCTTGAGGAGAAGCTCCTTGATTGACATTGTCATCCTCCATCCTTCAATCATTAGCCCTTTGTGTATTCATATCTTGAAGACACAAGAGAAGGATTCAGAGTAATGAAATAAGTGTAGTTTTCTTATCATCTTGTAGCCTCTCATTCATAAATGTGGCGCACTTCACACATATGAACAAGACTCTACTGGACGTGGCTTATAAGACATCATCCTAGAATCATTCTAAACTTTGTGCTATGATTACCAAGTTTGTCATGACTCAGGGTACCCTCTAGATGTAACAAGGTACATAGAACCCCGAAAGGGACCATGTTAGCCACCTAGCATATCATAACATAAGCATAGAACAATAAAGAGTATTAACGAATCTCAAGTCAAAAATTTTTATAGAGGAAAGCATAAGTCTAGACTTGTCTCAACATAGCCATCTATTACAATACTTGAATCAAATAGGAACACATCCCATACAACATAATCCGAAAGGGAAATACAAGAAAGGAACTACAAAGATAACATCAGTCCTCAAATCATGAGGACACACCAATAAGATAGGAGAATAAGCAAATTTAAGCTTTAGCCAGAATGATGACCACTATGAGAACCAGACCTTACACTTGGGGAACTGTAGGAAAAGCATTGGTTAGTACAAAAAAGCACTAAGTATGATAGCCATACATAAAATCATATTCTAAAAGGGACATTTTAGTTGAATGAATTCAAGTTTTTAATTTAAAGCATCATTCTAAAGAAAGTGGAAACACTTTAGTCATAAGCATATTCACTATATTGATCATCATATCATAAAAACCCTCAAAGCACACTTGTGCAATGCATGAATAAAATCGTATAATCTCACCCATACTAAATAAAGCTTCTTGAGTAACCATAGTCCATAATTCATACTCTTGTTCATGCTATTGTCATAATGGGGAATAAGCCTTAACCGACATAAACCATGTGAGCTTACCATGGAATCCAGTGTCAACCCCACACCAAAAAGGGGTTGTCCTACTTGCCTAAGGTAGAACCATACCTTAGCTTAGGTGGATCCACTAGCTATTTAACTTATAAGGGAATATAGTTTATGGGATAAGGAGATTTCTAGTAGAAACTCAGACTCAACTAAGGTATAAGGTTTCCATCTCATGAGATACATACTTAGGGAACCTGGACTCAACTAAGATAGAGTGAACCCATTTGGAAAGCTGGACTCAACTAGTATACAAGCTTTCACAGGGAAGCTGGACTCAACTAATGTATAAGTTTCCATTTCAAATTCACATCCACTTGGTGCTAAACAATAATTCCCACAGATTATATATTAAGTCTTAAATTAAGTTCACATTCATGAAAGAGTGTCTTGACACTCAATCAAAGATAATTCATGCTATAGCTCATAGATTCAATAGGTGAGAATAGACTTTAAAACTTACAATCATCATATTGTGAGAAAACCTTTCCCATCATATCATATTCATACATAAGTGTGTATATGAGGATAGCCTACCAACAACACAACTACTAGATCATAATCATATAACTTTACTATCAAAATGTTCTTAAAGCATATAGCTAAATCTCATAATCATGCATAATTCTCATACTTTACCCTTCCAAGATCAAAGATCATATTCAATCAACATATCTAGAATTACTACATTAGGCATGTATAATAACATGATTCAAATAACTCAATTACTACAAGCATAATCTCATAATATCGTTCTTTTCTCAAGTCACCCACATCACAAGGTCATAAATTGGAAATATATATGGGGATTCCAACATAAAAAACATAATAAACTATCAATCCAATCATAATATAAATTAACTAAATCATTAGAATCATTTTTTAAAGGAATCCATGACTTGGAGTCAAACCCTAGCTTTTGGGGAATTTCTATCTTTGAAATTGGGATTTTGAAGGGGCTCCACGGTTGAAGAGCGACCATTCTTTAGCAATGAAATCCAATGAATTAGATTAGAAAAATTTTCTCCTTGAACCCTAGCTCCAACTTCCTTCTTCTTCTTCCTCGAAGTTCTTGAGAGAGAAGTTTTTGTGAAGACTCTGTTTTGATTTGGGATTTTTGAATTATGAAGAAGATGAATTAATTTAGGGGTGTAAAATCATTATAAAGTTAGTCTAAATTAGTACAAAACGACATCACTTAATATTAACTAAAATTGGAAAACCACAAAGTGCCCCTAAACTTAACTGCTAAATTGATATTACAGGCCTCACCCACGATTCATCACTGCCGGACTGTGCTTGGATCCACGGACCATGCTGGTGAACTAAGGTTTGGTTCTGGGACTTGGTTCCTGAAACTTTGATCCATGACTTCCCACCCACGAGCATGGATTGACCTACAAGGCGTACGTCCCCTTCATGGGTCACTATCGAAGCCATTTTCTAGGATGTTCCTCATGGACCCATGGTTGGTCCTTGGGGGTCGTACCTTGATGTTCTAACATGAGACCCTTTATTTTTAAGTACGTGGAGTTACATTTAAGACTCTAACTCTCATGTAAAGCTCCAGTTTAGCCTACTAGTTTTTGAAGTGTTACATTGGGGACCAACAATGGTTCTTGAGTGTCGTCCACATCCAGAGTGTAGGCTCGGTTCATGACATAAATTTTTGTTTAAAAGTAGTAGAATTTGGAAGTTTTGAGTTTGGAAAGTTCAAAGTTGTTAAACGTGGTGTTTGATAAAAAATGATGTTTTGAGTGTCAATATGAAATTTTGCTACTTCCATCAGCTCCAGAATGTGGAATTTTTTCTAAGAGTGTTGTCGTTTTCTATTTCGAGATTGTTTCATTGATTTATGCCTTTGAGTTTGAAGTTTTCACTAATTTTGGACCATGAGTTGAATTAGGTTAGTAGTTGGAGTTCAGAAACTCAATATTTTTAATTGAATAAACTAATTTTTAATTGGCTTTCACCGGTGACTTCCAATTTCTCAAGATAACATGATTTTATATGAATTTCCTTATTTAAAACTAGTTTTCTAAAATGGGGTTTTATGTTAATTTTGGCCCAATTCCAAAACAATATGGGTGTTGTTAGTTTAAAATTCTTATTGTGATTCCCTAGTTTATTAGATTTTGTTGTCTTGGAGGCTTACTGGAAAGAAAAAGCTCAAGTGTCCAGTGATTGATTGTTTGTTTGAGGCAATTGGTCTTCATGACTTTTTGTTAAGCATATTGAATCGTGTATTCCTTATTGTGTGTGCTAAGGAGTAATTGGAATTGTTGAAGGGCTTGACATTTGTGGTGACGTGTTCATTTTGAATGATTCTAATGTTGATAAAGGGAAAATGAAAAGGAAACTTGATTGTATATTGATGTGTCATGTGTTGTAAATTATAAAGACAGAGAAATAAAGTAAAATTAAGTATATTTCTTTCATGAGACTCTTGTAATGTTTTTATATGGATGGAATAAACAAAATCAGCCTAAACTAACTCCTAGAATGCAGGAACAAATAACGAGCACAAATACAACTAACCCCTGAATAAATCGAACTAACCTAATCCTAATCATACTGTGTAAAGTAAAACAATTTTACAACACTAGTGGAACACTAATGCAAATGCATTATTATGCCCCACTCAAGTTAGGTGTGAAGAGACAGCGCGTAACTTGGGAAACATTCATTGGAAACCTAGTTTGGACAACGGTTTGGTGAGAGGACCTGCAAGTTGTTTAGCAGAGTGTATGTGCCACATTTGGACCAGTCTATTACGAACCTGGTTATGAACGAAGTGAAGATCAAGTGGTTGCTTACGAGAATTTGATTTCATGTATTAGGACACTTCATCCAATACTAAGTGTCAACGATCGTTAGTCAGTAATATAACCCAACTAAGTGAGTTGGGGTTGAATCCCATAGGGGGTGGTATGTATGTGAGAATCAATAGAAAAGCACAAATATGTTCAAGTCAATCATAGGTAAAACCATTTATGAATAAAAGCATGGTTCAAGTTTGGGGTGACAAAAGTGTCAAATAACAAAGGGGTTTTTTTTTCAATAACATAAATAAATAAGTAAAGAGACAGGTTCTTGGGATGTGATTGGATTATGGGCAAAGGTAGACAAGTGGGTGATTGCAATTAACAGTAAATAGTTGTAAATCAGTTATTAAGCATGACTTTAGTGGGGATAAGCTTTCTCTCGAACAATTTACCCCAAATCAAATTGGTTTCTCTCAAACACAAACAAGAAGCAATTAAGAACAACCTTCAGTTTAGTCCATTCACTCTCTTGAGCTGAACGTGTGGAAAAGGGCTTAGGATTCACTCTCTTGAGCTGAACCCAAGACAACCCAATATCCACAGGCAATCAATTCAGTAATCTTGGTTTTAAAACCTCTCTCTTGAGCAAGCCAAAAATGTGAAGGTAGATTTGCTTTGCAACTACAACCCTTTAGATTAAGCCACAATTACTAAATGAAATCACTTTTAAACAACATTTAGACTATCAAATAACAATACCCACCAGCTAAATCAACCCATAATCACATAATCACACGCCAAGAATTGGGTTTTTAGTTAGACATCATAAAAAGATAGAAATCATTACCAAATTCTTTTTCCATCAACTGGGTAAGATTAATATCATCTTTACAAAGGCCATGGTTGAAGTATGTCAAAGGCCCACTTCCAATTTCTCAATAATGGAACTCTTCAAATATTCAAAGTTGAAGGAAAATATTGTCCCCAAACTAAGTTCTCAACTCTCCAATACATTCTAATGATATTGAAAACTGATTGATACTAAACTAAGAATTTAAAAATGTATTTATATTCACCCAAAATGTGTTGTGAAGGACCATTCGGCGCAATACGTTGGGCCGCCAATCCACTTGACGATCCCCACTTTGGTCAATTTCATCACCTTTTTGTTTTGGCCTTCAGCATCTTTATGTTCTGTAACTTTGGGCGATCAAGAACTGCATCGTGAAACCGTTCGGTGACTCGCCGACTACTTATTTCTATCGCCGACTTGATTTTCAACTTTATCGCTTGAAACGCTAAAACTTTAGGCGAGATCATGGCCATTCGGTGACTCGCCCAATGAGTTCGGCAATCATCAATCCTTCTTTTCTTCGATCTTTCATCTACCTTGTTCCTCTTTTCTCATTAGTGTACATGCTTTGTTCCTCAATCCAAATACCTGAAAATCAAGGATTAATATCAGTTATTGGAACAAAATATGCATTTGAGGAGACTAAATATATTAAAATAAAGCCCCAAATGAGTCCAAATAGTGGACTCATTACAACTCAAGGAAATTTATTTCCTGCCTAGATAAATAATCTAACCCGAGTTAGAGCGCTGATCCTTGATGTCAGTTTCTCAATCAACATCAACATATGCATAGAGAGCAGTCGATTTTTGTGGGGAAATATGAATACCATATTGGAGTTTTCTTTAAGGTATCATAGGATGCACTTAACAAGAAACTTGTTGACTGAGTATGTGATATTAGGTCGGGTAAATGAAAGGTAATGAAGCTTACCAAGCACACTTCTGTATTCTTTGCCATCAGTTTTAGGTGCTCCATCATTAACAAGTAGGGTCTCAAATATGCTATTATGTGACTGAATACCTATGTAGTCTTGCATATGAGTGTCATGTAAAATCTCCTATATATATACTTGGATTGACTGAGAAATAACCCATCAGCATCCTTGTGTACTTGAACACTTAAATAATAGTGTAATAAACCAAGGTACTTTAGAAAAAAATTAAAAAAGAGGAAAAAATATGGTTAACGAGAGTTTTATAACTGACTGTTATTATGAGGTCATCCACATAGATCAGAGTAAAAATAGTGAATAACAAAGAGAGAATGATCACACTCAGACATCTTGAACCCCATTAAAGTCAAGGAACTAGTTTGTGCATCCTACCAAACCTTAGGAGCTTGTCGGAGTCTTTAGAGTGCCTTTTTGAGATGGAAGATGTTACGCCCTGAGCTACCCCAGAGATGCAGACATGGGACCAAGAATCTTAAGTGACCCCAAGCTAACCATGCTGGGATAACATGAGCATACTAAGAATAATAATAACTGATGCAGAAGCTAAATAATGAGTTAAGTTTGAAATGATGGGGAATACCCATATACTAAAACTAAATATATGGAATATGAGAGTTTAATACAAGAGAAATATCAAACCCAAATACTAAGTTGAATCTAACTATGTCTGAAATAAGCCTCTAAACTGACTAGAAATGTTGGGACATGCCCCAACTAGATCTAACAAAATTGAAACTAAAGCTAAAAGCGATAAAAGATAAACATGTCACTAGTCCCAGAAGAATGAGGAATCACCACCTGATGCTGTTGAACTAAAAATCGAGAACCGATATATGCATGATCTGATGGCTGGGGACCTGAACCTACATCATGAGAAGATGTACCACAAAGTATGTGTCACTACATGAAAGGTATTGAGCATGTAGGACAGAGTAAAGTTGAAATAAACATAAAAGTGAACAAGCAAAAAAAGCAAGAAGATAATATGAACATGATATATATAATGAATACTGAGCTAACTGAATGCAATGACCAATTTATAACATGCTAAGACTGAATAGTGACAATACTAAAATGTGGTCAATGCAATAGAATTTGACTGGACAGTAGGAGCTATCAATTACCGCTAATAAAACCACATGAGTTAAATATGGATTCCAATGTATACGCCCTATTGAGAGGACCCAATATACCCTGCTAGAAGTATAGAGGCATGATGGCATGACCACTAAAATAGTACCCACAAAGGGGACTTACACCCTACGTGGCTTCTAGTTTCAGGACTATATGAGTGACTGACCCTAGTCCAACTCAGTAGTATCCTACTCCGAATATATTAAGTTCACTAACATATTATGACTGAGTTTCTGTAATGTACTGGATAGCTCGAACTAACATGCAAACTGAGAATGTACATTTATATATTTATAGTGACACATTCAAAACTAAGGCATATATATCTGAAATAATTGAAATATCGGGCCTAACCTGTGCAATTCAAGAACTAAAGAAATACATAGCTAGTGTTATGAAATTCATGCAAGAAATGACATAATAACATGATAATCTAATTTGGAACATTAAGTTAACTAATTCATGATGATATGCTGGAGTTATAAAAAACACTAGGTCTAGTTATGATAAGGGAATCAAGAGTCTGACTGAAAACTAAGGACCTAATGGGTTAAAGGAGCCAACTAGTGAAAATCCACATACCTAATGATGAATTCCATGAAGAAATCTTTCGATTTTGGGGCTAGAACTGATGGAATATTTTTGCGTTCTTAAATAGGGTTGCTCGACCTTTTCTCCTCTTTACGCTCTAACTTTCTAAGTTTTTCATGAAAGATCTAACTTAGGTAAGTTCTAGTTATGTTTTAGGCTAAAACTAATCAAAGCCATATTGTTTAGGGTTAAAATGACGTAGTTTAGGGGTCCAACAAAATAGGAAAAGACCAAAAGACCCCCGACTTAAATTGCAGATGTGGCTGACCACGACAACTTCCACGGACCGTGAAAGGGACCACAGACCGAGAAGATGGTCATGGTTTAGGGTCCAGGAGCTGCGGGTTCTGGGGTTTGATGCACGATCCCCTACCACGGCTCGTGTGGAGGACCACAGACCGTGAAGGTCCCCGTGGTCCTCACTTATGTTTAGGTCTGGAGGTCTACTAGATAGCCTTCACAGACCACCCCACAGCTTGTAAAGAGGACCATGGACCGTGAAGGTCTTGGTGCTCTTCACTTGGGTGTGGGGGTCTAAGAGACTAGCTAGGGGCGCTGCTGCCTCAACTATATAGACACCTCCATAGTCTGTCATCAAGACCACGACCCGTGAAGGGTCTTGTAGTGTGATGTCGGGCCTGGAGGACCCAAGTCATGACCACGGGTAGGTCAATAGACCGTGGACCCTATCACGGTCCGGTATTCCTTCCATGGTTCACTACTTCTGGTAAGTTTTTGCAAAAAGAATTCTAGGTTTGATTTTCGAGGTGCTACAATATCTCCCCTTTAGGATCATTCGTCCTCTAATAAAGAATAGACTAGCTGAAATGGAGGGGCTGAGCTACAACCCTACTACTTAAGACTGGAAAATGATTTTTGACTGAACTAAGCGCTGAAAATGCAAGTACATACTGAAAGAACATGATACAAAGACTGATTTTATGCATGAATGATTGGAAAACTGAAGAGGAACTATCCTCAAGCTGGAGTGGAATCGGAAGGAAAAAGGAGAGGATACTTGGCTTTCTTGGCTACTTCTGCTTCCCAAGTAGCTCCTTCTATAGACCGATTCCTTCACAAAACCTTGACTAAAGTGAGTTCTTTGTATTTCAACCTTCAAACCTAACGATAAAATATTTCCGCTAGTACCTCTTTATAAATGAGACTATCTTTCACAGCCACACTTTCTAAAGGTACAATAGATATTGGATCACCCACACACTTCTTCATAGCGATATGTGGAAAACTGGATGCACTGCTGCTAGTTCTGTTGGCAACTCTAACTCATAAGCCACTTTACCATTACTTTTCAAGATCTTGTAAGGGCCTACATATCTGTGACTGAGATTGCCTTCCTTTCCAAATCTCATCACACCCTTCATAGGTGACACATTTAGGAAGATGCAATCATCCAGTTGGAACTCTAGTTCCCTTCTCCTTACATCTGCATAATACTTATGGCGACTCTAGGTTGTCTTAAGTCCATCTCTAATGAGTTGCACTTTCTCCATAGCATCAAGAACCAAATCAGGTCGTATCAAGGTTGCTTCACTAACTTTAACCCAACAAATAGGAGATCTACATCTACGCCCATACAATGCCTCATAAGAGGCTATCTGAATGTTGGAATGGTAGCTATTACTTTAGGTGAACTCTATAAGAGCAAGGTGATCATCCTAACTACCCTTGAAGTCGATCACACAAACTCTCAACATGTACTCTACGGTGTGAATGGTACATTCTGCCTAACCATCCGTCTGTGGATGAAATGTTGTGCTAGGATTAACCTGAGTACCAAGACCTTTCTGAAATGACTTCCAGAAATGAGAGGTAAACTGAGGACCTCTATTTGAGATGATAGACAAAGAAATCCCATGCAATCTAACTATCTCCTTAATGTAAAGCTTGGCGTAGTCCTCCGCCCAATCTGTAGTCTTGACCGCCAAAATGTAAGAAGACTTAGTAACACTATCAACTATCACCCAAATGGAGTCATGTTTTCAAGTACAAGGTAATACTGTAATGAAATCCATGTTGATCACTTCCCACTTCCAAGTAGGAATATTGATATCTTGAGTCACATCTCATGCTTTCTGATGTTCTACCATAACTTACTCATAATTGGGGCACTTAGACACAAAGTCTACTATATCCCTCTTCATTCCATTCTACCAAAAAACGTCCCGCAGATCACGGTACATCTTAGTGGCACTTGGATGAATAGAATACCTGGAGTTATGGGCTTCTGCAAGAATCTGCTGTCTCAACTCTTCCACATTAGGAACACAAATTAACCCTGATAGCGAAGCACACCATCTCCCCCTTGGGAGAATACCTCTACTATGTGATGATTGACTGCACCCTTGAGTTCGAGCAATTTCGAATAACTGTCTTGCTTTTCCTTAACCTCCACAACTAATCAAAATTCTGATCCATTTTGAACTATCACACCACCATATCATATGCTCATAAGATGAACTCTTAAACGAGCAAGCCTATGAACATCCTTTGCTAGCTCTTTTGTTTCTTCCTCACCATATGCTACACTACCCATAGATAGTCTGGTAAGAGCATCTGCTACTACATTGGCCTTACCAGGATGGCAATGCATACTAATATCATAATCCTTGAAGAACTCAAGCCATTTTCTCTACAGAAGATTCAACTCTTTCTGATTGAACATATACTAAAAGCTCTTGTGGTCTGTGAACAACATACTAGTAGTGTTAATAAATCTTAAGCATAAACACAACTTCTACAAGCTTGAAGTCATGAGTTGGATTGTTCTTCTCATGCACCTTAAGTTATCTAGAGGCATATTCTATAACCTTACCTCGCTACATCAACACACTACCTAGGACGATTGAGGAAGCATCACAATATATAACATAACTGTTTGAACCCTCTGGTAGAGTCAAAATAGGAGTTGTAGTCAATCTAGTTTTCAACTCTACAATGTTTGTCTCACAATCATCCGACCACTAAAAATTGAATTTCTTCTGTGTAAACTTAGTCAATGTAGAGGCTATGGATGAAAATCCTTCCCTGAACCTTCTGTAATAATCGCTAGACTCAAGAAGCTTCTTATATCTGTAGGAGAGGTAGGTCTAGGCCATTATTTCATTGCTTCTATTTTTTTGGGATTCTACTCGAATCACATCACTATACAAAATATGCCCAAGGAAAGCAATTGATTGCAACCGAAATTTGCACTTACTGAACTTAGCAAATATTTGAAAATCTTAGAGAGTTTATAGACCAACGCTCAAATGACTTGCATGTTCTTCCTTATTCCTATAATAAATGAGGATATCAAAAATAAAGACGATGATAAACAACTCCAAATACTGCTTGAACGCTCTATTCATCAAGTCCATGAAAGTCGCAAGAGCATTGGTTAATCCAAATGACATTACTACAATTCATAATGACCATACCGAGTTGTGAAGGTCACTATCTTTGACTCTAAGCTGATGATAACCGAATTTGAGGTATACCTCTAAGAAATGACTATCACCCTGAAGTTGGTCAAAAAAGTCATTAATCCTGGGGATGGGATACTTATTCTTGATTGTATCTTTGTTGAACTGCCTATAAAGGTGCACATTCTAAGAGATCTATCTTTTTTCTTCACGAACAGTATTGATGCACCCCATGGCGAAATACTAGGTCTGATGAAGCCCTTATCCAGAAGGTCTTTCAACTTCTCTTTCAATTTCTTAAGCTCTGTTTGAGCCATTCTGTTAGGAGGAATAGAGATAGGTTGGGTATCTAGAAGGAGATCAATTCCAAAATCTATTTCCCTTTTAGGATGAACTCTGGTAAAGTATTTTGGATACTCATTGACTAATGGGACTAACTCAAGAGTTGGGGTTTCAGAGCTTGAATCCTTAACCTAAACTAGATGATAGAGATAACCCTTAGAGATAATCTTTCTAGCCTTAAAGTAAGAAATGAATCAACCCATAGACGCTAAGCTACTACCCTTACATTATAATATTGGTTTATGTGGAAACTAAAAACGAACAATCCTAGTACTACAATCAATTGAGGGATAATAGGAATGTAACCAATCCATGCCTAGAATGATATCGAAGTCTACCATTTTCAACTCTACAAGATCTTTTGTGGTGAGTTTCTATGAGACTGTGACAGGGCAATTTCTGTAAACTCGCTTAGCCATAACTAGGTCACCAACTAGCGTATAGACTATGAAAAATTCTAAAAGAGTTTTTGGGCTAATATTTAATTTGACCGCTATATGAAAAGTTACAAAAGACAAAGTAGGGCAGGATCTAACAACGCATAAACATCAAGGTCAATGATTTGTAATGTACAAGTGACTACATCAGGAGAATCTTCATGATCCTGGCGAGCCTGGAGAGCATAAAAACTGTTTTGGCATTGTCTGCCACTTGTACCAGAAGAGTTACCCTGCTGAGTCGGAAGGCCTGTTGGTGCTGCTGATGTGGTAAATTGAGCTCTACCATTGTTACCTCCTTGACCTTGTGTAGAAGGACAATCTTTTAACCTGTAACAAGACTGACCACACCCAAAGCATCCTACCTTTCTAGGAAGACACTCACTCGGATGGTTCTTACCATACCTAGGACAAGTTGGGTATGTTCTAGTGCCTGAAACACTACCTTGAGTCTTAGAGCTTAATGCCCTACACTTCTGATCATTACCATACTTAGAGGATGAGACACTAGCTGATAAAGGTCCTAGAGTTGAATAAATCTATTGAAATTGCGAGTGATTTCCACCACCAAATTTTTGTTGAGAATAGTCATTGTTCCCATTTATAGCCTTCTTGTTCTCCTTGGCCTGTTACCTAAGCTTATCACCCTCAACCTACTGAGTGTGAGTCATAAGCCTAGAGATATTCATATCACCTAGCAACATCGCATTCCTAGATTCTGGTTTTACCAAGTCTAACACTCCATAAAGAAACTTGTACACTTGGGCCTTGGAGTCAACAACCATGTCAGGAGCATAACTGGAGAGTTGGGTGAACTTGAGTCCATACTCTTGGACAATCATTCTACCTTGCCTTAAGTTCATAAATTCCTGATCTTTCACCTCCCTTAGCTATCTTCAGAAAAACCTATCCAGAAAGGTCTCACTAAAGCAATCATAATTGTTAGGGGCGGCATCAGTACCCCTGTTCTCCTTCCACTGAGTATACCATATATGAGCTACATCCTTAAGTTAGTAAGATGCTAACTCCACCCGATCATTCCTAGTTACCTGGATCACTTCAAAGATTTTCTTGACCTCATCAATGAAGTTCGTGGGATTCTCACCAATATGTGACTCTAATAACTCTAGCGGATTCATCCTAACAAAATCTTGAACTCTAGATGCACCTTACCCAACATTAGCATTTGCCAAAAGTGGAGCCTGTTGATTGTTCTGGTTGGCATTCTGGAACTATGTAATCAAAATTTCTTGATCTTGGAATGGAGGAGTTGCATTTGCATTCCTGGCATTCGTATTCCTAGCATTAGCTCTATGAGGAGACATGATAAGAAACGTAGAACATTGAGTTAGAATGGAGTTAGATCATACGTTATGCACGATAAGAGTAACAAGAAAATGATGACTTTCCTAATACACTTTGTAGCCTCCCTCTCATTAGATATGGTGCGCACTACACACCCACGAAAACGACTCTACATAGTGTGAATTTTCAGACATCCTAGGAAACTTAAAGCTAGTGCTCTGATACCATGTTTGTAACGCGCCGAGCTACTGTCGAGACGCAGACACGTGACCTAGGATCACAAATGACCCCAAGCTAACCCTGCTGGCATGACATAAGCATAGTAAGAATAATAATAACTGATGCGAAAGCTAATAATAATAGAAGTCTCAAATGAAAGGGGAGTTCCCATATACTAAAACTAAATATATGGAATCTAAGAGTTTAATACAAGAGAAACATTGAACCCAAATACTAAGTTGAATCTAACTATGTCTGAAATAAGCCTTTAAACTGACTAGAAATTTTGGGACATGCCCCAACTAGATCTAGCAAAAGAGAAACTAAAGTTAAAAGTAATAAAGATAAATATGTCACTAGTCCCAAAAGAACGAGGACTTAGTTGATCCTACAGAACTGAAGATCGAGAATCGATCTACGCATAATCTGACAGCTGGGGACCTGAGCCTACATCACGAGAAGATGTAGCGTATAATATGCGTCAGTACTTCAAAGGTCCTGAGTATGTAGGACAGAGTAAAGCTAAAAGAAACATATAACTGAACAAGCAATATATGATTAACATAATTTGAGCATGCTATAGATATTGAATACTGAGCTAACTGAATGCAATGACCAATTTATAACATACTAAGACTAAATACTGACAATACTAAAATGTGGTCAATGCAATATAGTTTTACTGGACTGTAGGAGCTACTAATTATCGATAATAAAACCATATGAGCATATGTGGAGTCCGATGTATATGCCCCATCGAGAGGACCCAATATACCCTACCAGAGGTATAGAGGCATACTGGCATGATCACTAAAATTGTGCCCATAGAGGGGACATACAACCTACGTGGCTCGTAGTTCTGGGACTGTATAAGTGACTAACCTTAGTCAAACTCGGTAGTATGCTAAGTTTATTAACACATTATGACTGAGTTTCTGTAATGTAGTGGATAGCTCAAACTAACATGCAAACTGAGAATGCACATTTATAAAATTATAATGACGCATTCAAAACTATGGCATGTATATTTAAAATAACTGAAATATCTAGCCTAGCAAATGCAATTGAAGAACTAAAGAAATACATAGCTAGGGTTCTAAAATTCATGCAAGAAACAATGTAATAACATGATAATCTGATTTGGAACATCAAATTAACTAATTCATGATGATTTGCTAGAGTTCTAAAAAACCCTAGGTCTAATTATGATAAGGGAATGAAGAATCTGACTCAAAATTGGGGTTGAACTGATTGAATCATGATGTGTTCTTGAACAAGGGTTGCTCGACCTTTTCTCCTCTTTACACTCTAATTTTTTAAGTTTTTGATAAAGATTTGACTTAGATAAGTTCTCGTTATGTTTCTAGGCTAAAACTAATCAAAACCATGGAGTTAAGGGTTAAAACGACGTAGTTTAAGGGTCCAAAAAAATAGGAAAGTACCAAAAGACCCCTAACTTAAATTGAAGACGGGGCTGACCATGGCCACTTTTACAGAAAGTGAAAGGGAGCACGGACCGTGAAAATGGTCATGGTCTGGGGTCCAGGAGTTGGGGGTTTGAGGTCTGATCCACGAGCCCCTACCACGCTCGTGTGGAGGACCACAAATCGTGAAGGTCCCCAAGGTCCTCACTTGGGCTGAGGTCTGGAGACTCACGTCTAGAGGCCTACTGGATACCCTTCACGGTCCACCCCACAACCTGTGTGGAGGACCACAGACCATCAAGGTCTTCGTGGTCTTTACTTGGGCGTAGCGGTCTAAGGGATTGGTTAACGGGGCCTACTACCTCGATTATATGGACGCCACCACGGTCAATCATGAAGACCACGGCTCGTGAAGGGTCCCGTGGTCCGATGTTTGGCCTGGAGGGATCTAAGTCTTTACCACAGGCAGGTCAAAAGACAGTTGACCCTGTCACAGTCTGTGAACCCTGTCGTGGCTCACTACTTCAGGTAAGTTTCTGCAAAAAAAATTCTAGGTTTGGTTTTGGAGGTGTTATAGAAGACAAAGTTGGGATGATCAGTGTCTTCATATACAGGAGGTTAAGACATATACACATCATCTTGAATCGTTCCTTAACGAAAAACATTGTTGACATGTAGTTGATGTAGTGGCCTATTCATCTGTACAACCACTGTAAGAACTATTCGAAATGTTGTTGGTTTAACCACTAGACTGAAGGTTTTGTGAAAATCAATTCCAGGCCTTTAAGTGAATCCTTTTGCCACTAAATAGGCTTTGTACCTATCAGTGGAACCATCAACCTTAGTTTTAATTTTAAAAAAATGACTTACAAGGGACAATATTTCGGGTATGGTCTAGTGGAACCAAGTCCCAAGTCTGGTTCTTTATTAGTGCATCAAATTCAGCCTTCATAGCGTCTCTCCAATATGGAATTTTTTTTTCTTGCTTGTGGGTTACAGGGATAGATGGTGCAGGTTGGTTCATTTGGAGAGTGTAGTCAACGTTTTTCAATGCTTGAATATATGGTTTGGCAACTTCGTTACCATAATATGTTATTCTATGGGTGGAATATTAATAAATGGTTCAGACGGGGGAGGTAATCTGAGATATAAGGGTGCTAGAGTAGATGATGTGGGTGGTCTACGCCGATAGATGTGAGTAATTAGTATACGATGATTTATGGAGATAGGACAAGTGGAAGGGACTGGGGGTTGGCTCTAGAAAACAAAATAAGGCTAAGGGTGGCCTACCGGGGATTGTATATACTTATTAGATGCAAAATGTAAGGAAGTAATGAGGGTATTACCTAGTTCCTGAGTGTTAGAGTGATCTTCCTTCAGGTAGTTCTTATGTGCGGCACGAATTGAGCATGCATCTTTGCATGTATTGCGTACTAGTGGAATAGTAGGGGACAACTGGGTGGTGTTAATATCAAGGGTAGGATCTGAATGAGCTACAAGGTTAGACTCATTTGGAGAACAAATGTTTTCCCACGTTAAAGAAGAAAATTTCTAATTCAAGTGAGAAAACATACTATCTAATGAAAAAACATTTTCACAAATTTTACATCTCAAGAGAGAAAAAGTTTGGAACTGGTAGGTTCAAAGCACTAGTGGGAAGGATCGTGAGTTATGGAGAAACTTAGATACACACAAGGTTTGGAGTGTCGTTCTAACTTCTTATGGGCATATGGTTCAAGCCTTGGGGTAGCACAAACAACCAAAAATTCAAAGAGATGTGTAAGCTGGTTTGTCATTAAAAATAACTTCAAATGGTGACCTATTATTAAGGGTGCTAGTGGGTAAACGGTTGATGAGATACATGGCATGATGACAGTCAAACGACAAGAAATCGGATGGTAAGGCAGCTTGATGAAGTAGTGTTTTGGCTGTCTCAACTAGGTGACGATGGCATCTTTCAACAACGGCGGCCTGTTGAGGTGCGTATGGTGGAGAAACAAGGTGTTGTATGCCATTGGAATGAACATATGCGCCAAGCATTTTATATTTGCCTCCTCCATCAATGTAAAGGGTAGGTATTTTTGTATCAAAGTGGTTTCCAAGCACACGATGTAAGTGGTGAAAAATTTGTTGAACTTCACTTTTGTTTTTCACTATGTATAATCAGATGTACTTTCTATACTGATAAACAAAAATATGCTAATAACTTTTTTATTAGTCAAAATCACAAGGGAGGGTCCCTACAAATCACCATAAAGTGTTTCTAATGGCGCTTTACTGGACAACTTCATTGAAGAAAAAGGAAATATATGGGCTTTATTGCAACAACACGAATTACAATAAGTGAATTTATCTATCAAAAATAAGAAACACTGAAATTATTGAGAATGCAAAATAAAGCTCAAGAATGGGGGTGACCCAATATTCGATGCCACATATGTAAGGAAGGGTTGGTAACAACAACATTTATGGTTTGGCATGATAGTGATGGACGTTAATAGAGTCCTACTTTATTCGGGCTGCAGAGAAGCTCACGCTTGATAGGAGGAGCACATAAGTTTGAAGGCATTATTTAATGTAGATAAATGAGTAGTGCCACTTTGAGTAATAGGAATCAAATGACCATTACCCATCATCTTGTCCTCCATCCCTTTGAAGTCCTGAACATTGTGCAGTGAGTTGGCATCAGAACTAATGTGGTGAGATGCACCCGAGTCGATAATCCATGGGTTCTGCCCCGGTGTAGGGGCGACAAAATTAGCCTTTGCATAAAAGTGGTTATGGGATCAGGACCTACAAACATTTGTCGTATGCCTAAATATATCAGTGGGAAATTACACTATTAAGAACTATTGTTCGAATCTTGGGGAGTGGCATTTTAAGTGGGTTGTCTAGTTGGGGGAGTTGCTATTGGTTGGCGGGTGCTGAATATTATGTGAGGCTGATTGGGAATATGTGACGCGTTGATCAATTGCTTTGGTCACTTGAGTAGTGGTCTTTTTTAGGTTCTCTTGTTTGAGGAAAACTTCATGATCAAGAACTTTGTCGAAAAGTTCAATGTAGCTGATGGGAGTATCACGTGAACGTATTGCTGCTCAAATGTCATGAAACTCCGAACCGAGGACACTCAATATTTTCACCACTAGTTATTCGTTATGGACTGGTTAACCGTCTGTCAGGCAGAGATCAAATCTCATGAAATATTCAACAATAGATTTGCTACCCTTGCTGACTCTACTTAGATGGTGATGGATGCTGAAGATGCGAGGTTGAGAGTTGTTCGCAAAAGAGGTGTGAACGTGATCCTATTCAGCTTTTGAGTTGTCAGCAGAAGTGACAATGAATGTGATTATGGCATCTACTGAGCCATAAGAGCGTTTTAAATAATTTTATCTTGTCGAACTAATCTTGTTACTTGGGATTGGCAGTTTTAGTTGCATTAGTAATGATTGTTTTCAGAGAAGACAATGTGGTGCCGACAAAATGACAATGAGGTCATTACCATGAAGTAGCATGTCAATTTGGGCTGTCCAAACTTTAAAGTTGTGGTTGCCAAATAGTTTAATGGGAAGTTGAGAGGCTGGGTTAAACTGAATCAGGTGTTTAACGATATGGGAAGCATCAACATTCATAACTAGTGTGTGAGGAGCCATTGATGAGGAGGAAAACAAATTACTCATTAGAGTATTTGTGGCTCAAATACCATATAAAGACAGAGAAATAAACTAGAAGAAACTATTTTTCTTTAACAGTACTCTTGTAGAGTTTTTATACTGATGGAATAAACATAATCAACCTAAACTAACTCTTGGAATGCAAGAACATGACGACAACTAATACAACTAATGCCTGAATAAATTGAACAGACCTATCCTAGTCAAATTGTGTGCAATTAAACAATGTTACAACGCTAGTAAAACACTAATGCTAATGAGTTATTATAAATGATTGGAATGGTTACACTGATTCATTATAGATGATGCTTCATGATTGTATTGTTATAGGTTTTGTATTGATATGAAAATTATCATTTTCTCAACATTTGTTTAGACATGCCTATTTGAATTTGTTCTAAAACATAGTGATGAGATTTATTGGTGACGTTTATGCCAGGGAGAAACAATTTATCGATGCTGAGGGAAAATAGTTTTGGCAGAGACATGAACCTTGTGAGTCCCCCAATGGGTCCCAACCTTATATTAAGTGGGTGTATATCGCTAGGAAAAATATACATCACAATATTTGACATATCATTTATTTGCATCACACATCATTACAATATGTGAACTTCATGAGTCTTTGTTATGGAACTTGTGGTTGATGAATATGAACTTATGTATCGGTCATCGGTATACATTGAAGTTTTTTTTACATGTTATGTGTTATATAAATGAGAAATGTTTAGTTGGATTGATTTCTGTGTAGATTCTAGATGTTGACGTTTGGGTGGAAAGTTGGGAGTATATGTATTTTGTATTGATTTACCTTGACTAGATCGTTTACATGCTGAGAACCCTGTTATTTGGTACTAGTTTCCTTGCTTCTACACGTGTGTAGGTGAAAAGCTTGTATCATCGGGATTCTCCATCTTCTCTTCTACGTCTGAGTCTTATTGTGGAGAGTTAGTTAGGTAGTTGTATATCATCTCACCGGATACTTCTTACTTTTTCATTACGTTCTTGTTTTGTTCTAGAAAGAAACATATTCAAACTTGTACTTCTTTCAATCTATTGTAATACTTAGAGGCTTGTACAAGTGACTACCACATTTTAGGATTATAATTGAGTTATATTATTTTATATGTGTTATTGTATTATTTTTGTCTTTGTATTCTATTTTATTTCCACATTTATCTCTTTAATTGGGTTTTAGGCTTACTTGTTTTGGTGGGATAAAACAAGTGACATCACTTCCTTTTGGATCATTTAAATTTTCCACCTTAATTTTCTTGTAAGAGTTACGGGACATGCAAATTTGATGTCGTAGGGGTTAATATGTCCTTTTTTGAGAGTACAATGGAAAATATGACCCTATTTGAGAGTACAAGGACAAATATATTGATGACATGATGATAAAATATTGTAGGGGTAGATATGACCTTTTTGAGAGTGCAATGGAAAATATGACCCCTATGGTTTGCTGAAAGGGCAAGTATGTTGAAAAAGTATAATAAAGGGAAAATATGACTTATTTGTGAGAGTAGTAGGGCAAATATGACCCTTTTCTATAGCCAAGTATATAAGCGGAACGCCATGAGAGACCCTTGTACTTCGCTTCATTTGTAAGTTGGACCCTTATACTTACGAGTTTGCCAACAAAACCCTTAAAGTCACATAAATACAACATTTTAAACTACTTTCTCATCCTATGTGTGTGCGTGTAGTATATCTCTTACAGATGGAATTCCACATCATTTTCATGTAATTATCAATAACACATAAGAAATTAAATATAAAAAAATAAAAAGCTACTTTTTCATATTCTGGAAATTTTGAACATCATTTCTCCATATTTGCTCCCAAATTGATCACCATATTCATGTCAAATAGGTGAATTTGTTATCTATTTGACTTGAAATTCACACTATATGTGTAACACCCGCACCTTCTATTTTTTTAAATTTCGGGGACATCCTCGATTAATTATAAATGAAGTATTATATCATTCCTATATTGGACATATGGCTCGCGTTGTTGTTGCCAAAACAAAAACAACAATAGGAAAGTGGACATCAAGGATATATATCACTTTGAAGATAAACATAAAGCGTGGCCACCATTTTTGGGGAAAGTAGTGAAGCAACTCACCATTTGTGTTACTAAAATAGGACAATTTTAAGTAGTGAAAAATCAAGAGTTGGGTGATTAATTTTAATTTCACAAAGGTCTATATATTCATGTTCAAAAATCACAGAAGTATAAACCACCATTAGCTCTATTGAGATTTTTCAAGGATGCTCTAAAAGGTAATTTTGTTGATTCAATCTCTGTGTTGTCTGCAAATTAATAAATTGAAAAGGATTTAGTAGAAAAACTTGGGATTTATTTTTGTACTGATTGAACCCTAGAAGTGTTATGACAATGATAATGGATAGTGACTAGAGTTAAAGAATAATATGGGTATTGTTGTATGATCTTCAACAGGTGTTGATTGAAATTAAATATCGTGGTGAAGATTTTAATTGATGATGTTGGAGCATTATACTAATTTTGAAATAACATAGAGTAATGGGAGCTTGATATTAAGGTAAGCTTTCTTATATCACTATTCATCTATGAGCTTGTAGGAGTATTCAACATGTGTTTCAGTTAGAACTCATAAAATGGTTATTGAAAGTCGTGAGTTCACCTATTTTCTTGTTGTATAAAGAAGTTTTTAAGGGTTGCTCATGTGCTGAAAAGCACCGGGAGTGCTTGTAGTTGTTGGAAAAAAAGGGTCGTGCATTATTGTTGCTTTACTTGGTCGAAGAGGGGAAGTATAGATAAACATCATTGGTTATGGTTATATGAGCTTGTCGCTCATCTTTTAGTTGATATATCGTCTATGTTACCTGGGCTTATTATTGACCTATTGTATTAGTAGTTTTACTCATTGTCCTTGTAGATTTAATGCCTGAAGGAATGGGCTGGTTCGTTGCAATCGTTCAAGGTATGTAAACCTAAAACCTTCTTTATTGTTAAGGCAAACCATGAAGTCACTTGTTTCTTCTACAAGGGTTGACATATGTTATTTGGCATATGTAAGTTGAGCCTTTTTTGGAATATGTTAAGAACATGCTGACATGCCTATCATAATAGTTACCTGTACTCTTTTTGCACTCGAACCAACTTGTCTCCACATTTTACACGTCTTTGTGATTATGTCATAATAATCATCATTCCTTCTAGTCGAGTATCCATAGCATTTTGTATGACTGTGTTTTAACTTAAAATACCTAAAACAATCACATGATATTCTGGTCAAGTGTTGTAAATAGGAATAATATGGCACAATATAGTTGAATTATTACTGATCACCTGGAGACATAGTTATACGTACATCAATTAGTTAGATGGATATTTATGTCTTTTTTAAAAAATAAAAGTTACTTGCAAATTGATATTACTACATGAATGGAAAAACAATATGATCATCATGTCATATATATTTAAAGGCATTGCTTAATAAAAGTTACACTTAAAGATGGGTCCAGTCCATCAGCAGAAAGTTGAGGTATTCTCCCAAAGGGGAGATGGTGTGCTTCGCTATCAGGGTCGATTATGTGTTCCTAAGGTGGGTGAGTTGAGACAAAAGATTCTTATAGAAGCCCATAACTCCAGGTATTATATTCATCCAGGCACCACTAAGATGTACCGCGATCTGCAAGAAGTCTTTCTGTGGAATGGTATAAAGAAGGATATAGCAAATTTTTTGGCTAAGTGCCCTAATTGTCAGCAAGTGAAGGTAGAACATTAGAAACCAAGAGGTATGACTCAAGAGATCAATATTCCTACTTAGAACTGGGAAGTGATCAACATGGACTTTATTACAAGATTACTACGTACTCGCAGACAACATGACTCCATTTGCGTGATAGTTGATAGAGTTACTAAGACTGCGCTCTTTTTGGCGGTGAAGACTATAAACTCGGGAGAGGACTACGCCAAGCTTTACAGTAATGAGATAGTTAATTTTCATGGAATTCCTTTGTCTATCATTGTAGATTGAGGTCCTCAGTTTACCTCTCATTTCTGGAAGTCATTTTAGAAAGGTCTTGGTACTCAAGTTAATATTAGCAACATTTCATCCACCGAACGATGGTCAGGAAGAGCATACCATTCAGACCTTAGAGGACATGTTGAGAGCTTGCATGATCGATTTCAAAGGTAGTTGGGATTATCACCTTCCTCTTAAAGAGTTTGCCTACAATAAAAGCTATTATTCCAGCATTCATATGGCCCATTATGAGGCATTGTATAGGTGTAGATGCAAATCTCCAGTTAGTTGGTTTGAAGTAGTTAAAGCAGCTATGATAGGGCCAGATTCGATTTATGATGCTATGGAAAAAGTTCAGTACATTAGAGATAGGCTTAAGACTGCCAGAGTCGCCAGAAGTCCTATGCAAATGTAAGGAGAAGGGACTTAGAGTTCCAAGTTAATAATTGTGTTTTCCTGAAAGTGTCACCTATGAATGGGGTAATGACATTTGGCAAGAAAGGAAAAATTAGTCCTAGATATATAGGCCCTTACCATATCCTAAAGTGAGTTGGTAAAGTGGCTTACGAGTTAGAGTTTCTAGCCGAACTAGCAGTAGTGCATAGATTTTTTCACATTTCGTTGTTATAGAAGTATGTGGGTGACCCAACATTTATCATACCTCTAGAAAGTGTGGCTGTGAAGGATAGTCTCACTTATGAGGATGTGCCAGCTGAGATTCTTGATCGCGAGGTTGGAAGGTTGACAAACAAAGAAGTCGTGTCCGTTAAGGTTTTGTGAAGGAGTCAATCCGTAGAGGAAGATACTTAGGAAGCAGAAGCAGCTATGAAGGCCAAGTTTCCTCATCTCTTTCTTTCTTATTCCACTCCAACTTGAGGTAACAGTTCCTCTTAAGTTTTTCAGTCATTCATGTGTAGTTTCAGTCTTAGTATCATCTTACTTCAGTTTGTACTTGCATTTTTAGCTTACTTGCATGTTTGTGGAACTTAGTTTTGTCAGAAATCAGTTTCCAATATTTAGTGGTAGGGTTGCAGCTCTTCCCCTCCATATTAAGCCAGTTTAGTCTTTATTAGAGGACAAATGTCCCCAACGGGGAGATAATGTAACTCCCTATATGCTAGAACTAAAAAAATGCAGATGTCAGAAATTTCAAGTGGCACCGACTGACACCACCCACAAACCACAGGGTAACCCACGGTCCGTCCTGGTTGGCCGTGGTTCACCACCTGCAACCTTCCCTAGAATTGCCCCAGAAATTTCTTCTAAGGGACATCCTACGCCAGGACCCAAGGATCATAGGTCTGACCATGGTCCATGGTCCAAAGCCATAGGTTAGACCCCCAGTTTCTAGCTTTCAGTCGTGAACGATGGGCGACCAGAACTAACCATTGGCCTATCCACGGTGCATCACTTTGGTCTGTCGGAGACCCTGACTGCTTCTAGTCAGGGGCTGTTTGGTCTTTTCTCTAGCGTTGTACCCCTAAACTACATTGTTTAACCCCTAAACTACGTAGTTTTGGTCAGTTTAATCCTAGTAACTTAATTAGAATCTACCTTATGCGATTCATTCGCCAAAATTTAGCAAACTCAGAGCAAAAGATGAGAAATGAGTCGACAACCCCTAATTCAAGAATATAGCAGGCCTTCATCTGTTTCAGACTCGAAATCGAAATATTTCTTTGTGGAATTCGTCACCAGGTATGTGGGATTTCACTAGTGAGTTCCTTTCACCCATCATGTCCCAAGATTTCAATCAGAATCTTGATTCCCTTAATATTATCTAGACCTAGGGTTTCTTGAATGTTAGAAGTTGATGGGTTTTAGCTTTTAGAATGATCCAAATTAGATTATCATGATTTTTGTATCGTTTTGTGTAGATTCTTTCATAAATTCAGAAACCTAGCTATGTAGTTCTTTTAGTTCATGAATTACACATGCTAGGCAAATTATTTCAGATATACATGCCTCTGATTTGAATGTTTCAATATTAGTAGATTAATGTTGCATTTTCAATTAGCATGTTAGTATTTTGATTTATCTCATATTACAAAAATTCATTCACAAATTGTTAATTGCATAATCAATTGGAAGTAACTTAACACCAAATGGACTAGGGTCAGTCACCCTCAAGTCCCAGAACTATGTGCCCCCATAAGTTGTAAGTCCCTTTTGTGGGTATCAATTTAGTGATCACTGTAGTCATGCCTCTATACCTCTGGCAGGTTTTATTGGGTCCTCTCAATGGAGCGTATGTGGTTTTCTGTCGGTTATTAGTAGCTCCCTTACAGTTAGATTCTATTGCATTGACCGTGTTATTAGTTAGATTTCAGTCTCAGCATGTTATAAACTTGGTCATTACATCCAGTTAATTCATGTCCAGTATTTTCAGTATAGCATCATGCTCATCTCATATAATTTCTCAGTTATATCTTTTGTTTAGTTATGTATATTGCGCAGCTTTATTCTATCTTGCCAGCCCAATACCTTTCTAGTACTGAGGCATACTCTGCACTACATCTTCTCGTGATGTAGGTTTAGGTTCTCAGCATTCAGATCACACATAGATCGGTTCCCAATCTCCATTTTAGCAGCATCAGTGGTGAGTCATCATTCTTCGAGGACGATTGACATGATTATATTTTCTAGTTTTAGTCTTTAGTTTTAGTTTTTGCTAGATCTAGTTGGGGTATGTCCCAAAATTTCTAGTCATTTAGAGGCTTTATTTCAGATATAGTTAGATTCAGTTATAGCTTCTGAGTTTGATATTTCATTTGTTGTTAAACTCATAGTTCTCTTATTCAGATATTAATGGGCATCCCCAACATTTCAGTTTTATGATGATTTAAGCTTCCGTACATTACTTTCTTAATTCAGTTATCATTAAGTATGCTCATGATATGCCATCAGGGTTAGCTTGGGGTCACTAGTCATCCTAGGTCCCATGTTCGTGTCCTAGGGTAGCTTTGGGGCATGACAGAGAAAGTGGGGGTTCTTTTTGGAATAAAGGGTGAAGAGATAACTATTGATGAAATCACACATATCTTGATTGAAGAACCTTGACTTGAATTCCTTTAATGGAGACTCGAAGCTTGGAACCCTAGTTCTTGCTTAGGAGAAGACACGACAAAGAATCACTTAATCCCACTTAAAATAGTCCAAAAGAGAATATTGTGGTGATTGAAAAAATGGCACCGAAATGACCCTCGTTAAAAAAATTGGATATAATCCACTAGGGGCATCTAAAGTCCTTGATTCAATTAATAAACTATAGAACCCTTTCCATAGAACTCAGAGGAAATTCCTGAGTTTATGAAGTTTGAGGACTTTGGTTTTATGAAACCATCTACGACCCATGCAAGAGTCTAAAAACTGTAAACCTTGTTCATCATGTTCAAGTAGATAACTAAGTTTCCTGAAGTTGATCTATGACCATAAAAGGGTTTACGAGCCGCAAGTCTCACTCATAAATCTTAGAATTACATTTGAGTTTCTAAAGTCCCATCTTCTACTGCTCGTGGTTCAATTTACGATTCGTAGGTTGGTTCAATTTACTTCTAGTTTTGGTCACATACACTAAGTTGTGACACTGCATTCCCCAGTTGTAAAGTTGTATCTCAGGTGTTTCGATTATATTTTCATTTGCTTAGAACTGACCAAATCACGTGTTTCCTTGCAAAGTATTGTGTAGATATGCCTCCACTTAAAAAGTTCATTACCAACGTATAATTATAGAAAAGATTGGATTTCGTACTACATGACGGGCGGTAAAAGAATGAGAAAAATCGAAGAGATTGAAGAGAGGTTGGGTAATACCTATGTAACTCCCACTCATGTTGCACCGTTGGACACCCAATAAAAAAGGGAAGATGTTATGCGCTTCCCCACAAATCAGGTTTTGGCTTCATACTCGCTTAGTAGGAGCCTTATTGTTGAGTGACAACTCAACAACCTAGGGATATTTGAGTCTTTTCCATGGAGTTTTGAGGAGATCAACAGGTGGGGTTGGCAAATATTCGCCAAAGATCCTGACATGTTCATTTCGGCCCTAGTTCAAAAATTATGTGCCTATATAATGGGAGAGATAGGTGTAGACAAGTGATTTTCGACCTTTCATGACTTTCAATCCTTTTTTTTAGATTTAAATATATATTTTTAAATCTAGTTTTTATTTTTACTTTTATAACATTGTAACGTAGAATTTACTTGACAAAATTTAAAATGACAAGAAGTCTTGTTTTTTAGATAATGCTTTTATTTTTGATTTGCGAGGAAAAATAAAAAAAATTACAAAATATGTTTTTTTAACTTACATATATGTGATATTTTGGTATTACTTTATTGTTGAATATTTTCAAAATAAAGATAAAAAAGATCGAACCCAATAACAATTGCCACATGTTCAATTTCATCACAATCTCTTTCAAAAGCATATTCCATTAGGAAAGACAATATTCCACTCATACTCTTCAAATATTTTATCTTATCCAAAATCCATATAAGGTGATTTTAAGAAAATTAGATCCAAAAGGAGAAAAAATAGACCATACTACCCCTAAACCTAGTTTATAAAACCATAAGAAAAAAGAGTAGACGTAGCAAGGAAAACTATTAACCAAAAGAGGAAAAATATTGGTCTAAAAATTAGATGTATTTATTTACTCATCTATAGACATGTCTGATTATCAAGTCGGATGAGGATCATGAGTTGTTTATTTGATTTTCTTTTTTGTCATGGATTCTTATTTACATCACCAAGTTGTAATTTTCTTTAATTTTATTTATGGAAAAAGACAAAAGTCCTCTTTTGAATAGTTATTGCAGAATTATTTTTTGTTTTTGTGTTGTCCTGCCTTTTCATTTATTTTTTCTTCATTCGGTCAAATTAATAGCAAACAAAAAACATTTCAGATTTAATTCAAAACTCGCTGCAAAAATTAAAAAAAGGACATATTAATTATTTTGGTTAAGTATAATAATGTATGAAATTGTAAGCTCTTTACAATAGAGCGCATAATTTATAATTTTAATTCTGGTCATGATTTTGTGATTCAACAATGCTCCCTAGCCAATTATAACCTTTATTAAACTAGTCCTTTTGTTTTGTTACATATGTAATTTAGATAAAACTTGCCCAAAAACTGTTTTAGTTTATATTATATTCATTGTTTCTTGAAGTTCCTTCTTTTTTCTCTTCAAATTATTCAGTAGATTTTTTTTATCTTTAGAAGCTTCTTATTAAAATTTCGGACAATAACAAAGATAGAAGTCATTCGATTCTTTTTGATAATGTGCAACATTTAATAAATTGGAGGAGGAGGAATTATTAGTGGAAATTGAATAATAGGAAGGAAAAATTCTTCAAAATGTCTTTAAGAAAGCAATGGACTATTGTTTACTTAAAATGCTATTTACTAGATTACTCAAATAGTTATAGTTATTAAATCTTTAGTTATTTGTAGTAGGTAAGAACTCCTAATATTTATAAGGAAAAATGATTTGATTGACCCCTATAGTTGTATGAGTTTGTATTATGGACCCTTCTATTTAACTATTTATTAGCTAAACCCTTAAACTCATTAAAACACAAAATATCAAACTCCTTTGACGATTGACCATGCTTATGTGGAATTAAGATGCATGAGTTGGCGAGAGAGTGTAACCACACACATGTAAAGACAAGTGAATAACATATTTAACTTTTAAAAATATAAAATAATAATTTTTTTAAAAAAAGAGTCATCTGCTTTCCCTCACCTCACCTTTTTTCTGTTATCCCCATCCCCGCCCCAACCTTCTTTTTCAGCCCACCCACCATCCTAATCCCCCTTTTCAGCCATCCCCAACCCCTTCTTTTAGGCTTCAGCTACGCCCCACCCATCTTTGCCTCAACTTTCTTTTCAGTCACCCCCACCCTTGGTAGACCCAATTCTTTTTTTTCTTTCATTTTTTTGTTTTCATTCTAGTTTCATCAAACACTACTATTTAAGAATAAAATTTTCGAATACAAAAGGCTTACAAAGGAAGTAAAAGAAAAGGAAATAAAGGAAGGTTAATTTAGATCTAATTTAAGATTTAATATTTTCTTTTTAAGACTTTGATTTTTGATAACCCTCTTTTTTTGGTATGAAGACAAGTTTAAAAATGGTAGGAAAAAAGACTAGAGGATGGAGATAATGGTGGTTGTGAGGATGGTGGTGATGGTGGTTGTTGGTCGCGAGAGGTGCACGGAAATTGGAAGAAGGTGAGAGAAATAAGAAATTTACTTCAAAGAATTATTTACCTTTTATTTAATTTTTTGATTAATAATTTTTAAAAATAGTTAATGAAGATAATTATGATATGTTATTAATTCATGTGACATGAATTTGACATGTTATCTATTTGAGGGAGAGTGAGCTACACACATGATAAGAAGGGTTTAAAAATCATCTTTTGATGGAGTTTAAGGGTTAGTTGGTAAACTGTTAAGTAAAAGAATCCACAATACAAATGCATACAAGTATAGGGGTACTCCATTAGATCATTTCACCTATTTATAACTTTAAAACTCACTCAAATTTTATTTCTTAAATATTTTCTTATTTTAACTATGTTAAAAGTTCGAACATTAAGACTTCAAAATCAATGTTTTAAACTTATATATAGATATTATTTAAATTATGAAAAACAAATTAAAATATTAAAGAAAGAGTTTCACATTTTTTAAAATAACTTTTACAAGTTCCTACATGAAATGCTTATCATCTAGATACATAAAATATCTATTTTAACATCTACTTCTATTTTAATATAATTTTATTATTTTAATATATAATTTTACATGTGAAAATGACATACACTAAACTAATTCTAATGAAAAGCCTTTATTAAAACTCAATCATACTCAATATTTTCTTGAAAAAGAAGTTAATATTAGGAAAAAGAACTATGCCAAGGATTGGAGACTCTTATCCATCTAAGGATTTGAGATCTTACAATGATAATCCACTTGAGACATAAGTTGATAGTTGTTATAAATCAGAGAAGGTTCTAAAAATCTAACTAAAGATAACTTACTATTAAAGTGGAGTAATATGTTGGAGGAAAATAGAGGACATAATTTCAATGGAAAAAATGTATTCCCTAAAACTAGAGTCAAAATGAATTAAGGGTTGTAAACCTCTAGGAAAAATACATAGTATGCAATTTATTTATTTACTTAAAATACTAAAATGAAGATGATAGGGTTAAAAATGAAACACACTGTAACTTTCAAAATGGGAATGTATAATCTTTTCAAGATATCATGTACTTTTTATTACAATGAGAACATATTGTTCTTATTCTTATTTATTCTTGAAGTGGTAAACCGTATTTTAACAATTCCTCAACAATTTTAACGAAATAGATGATTTCCAAAATAAAATTTAGCTATTGTTTTCGCTAATCCTGCTGATGTGAAGTCTTATGCAGTTAATTAATTTATAAATCAATAGAGTTAAGTCATTGATTTTATTGGCACTGCAGAATAGTTTACCATCTTCTTTTTATTTACTTTTCAATTATGAGTGAAGTCTGTTTGTTTCAATGTGTGAGCCATTTTATTGAAACAAAAAGACTCATATATTGCAATTAGGGGTGTCAAATGGCGGATTGGGTTGAAATTGGAGATATTAGAATGGGTTGAAATACAAATCGAGTTGGGTTTTGACCCACCCAAGTTTACTTTGGGCTTAAATGAGTTGGGTTCAAATGGACTAAAAAACAGGTTGGGTCATGTCCTGCCCAATTTATCCCGATTAATCTCAATAATTTTAACATAGTGATATTTAACTTTTATAATGACAATTCAAATTTCAACTCAAGATTATTTTTTAATAAAAAATTACAAATGGATAGATAAATCCTAAAAGATGTTAAAGAGAAAATAATTCATACCTTTAATAAAGAAAAATATAGTTTTAAAACAGGTTGAAATTGGAGATTGAATAGGGCTCAATTGAGAATTCTTTTTAAAATGGGTTAGACTTGAATGAGTTGAGATTGAACCCAAATCAAATTATCTTGAACCCAACCCCTAAAATTTTGGGTGGGCTACCTATGTTTGAGTTCATTTTTGACACCCCTAATTGAAAAAAACAAACATCACTGACATTTCATAAGTAAATAAATGGATAAACTCTTTTCTAATGACAATCCAATCAATCACCTATCTATATTTAATTGCAAATAAATGAATCCTAGAAGCCTGATTAGGCTCAATACTCTCTAAATTTTTATTTAGGAACATATGTATTGTGTTAAAACTATTAGATGAGTCATAAGAATATGGTTTACCACTCAGGGAATAAATTAGAATAACAACATGTGCTCCCGTTGTAATTGAAAGTTTCTGTGCTTACTTGATAAGACTTACCATTTCCTTTAAGAAAGTTGCAATGTGTTTTGAACTTGAGTCTATCAATTTCATTTCAGTCTTTTATCGGTGTATAATCTATTTCTTGTTGGGACAAAACATCTAAGCCTAATTAGGACCTGTTAGTCCAGCTTATTTAGGATACTTCATTAATTAGTTCAATAGTCATTTTTTATTTAGATTATGTTATTAGTTTACGATTATGAGTCTTCTTATTCTCTATAATTTTATTTAATACCTTTTTACGTTCATTAATAAAGTATTTTATTTCAGCACTTACTCAATTTTTATATGGTATCAGCATTTTATACGCTCTAACGAGAACGAATTCTTTTCTCCTTGTGTGCATTTCTCACGCAGATCAGCAAACAATCAGTTTTTTTCTCCATCTTCTATATATAAATCACATAGATCAACAACAATAACCCATCACAACAACAATAACAAACCCGGATTTATTAATGCTGACAATAGAGGAGTACAAAGATTATTATTCAATTCAATTTCACATCTTATTTACCCATCAAACTCAGTTTTAGTTACCAACACTTTTTTGACATAGAAAGCCCAATTCTCCATTCATATGTATGGCTAAAACTTCTTTGTCCATCTCGATGGAACCACAACAGATCCCAGTCACACGATTGTTGTCAGCATAAACATATTTCTCCATCCTACTTACTTAACTTGGTTCCATCATGACCAACTCATTCAAAATTCCTTCATGGCTTCTGTCAAACCCCACATTGCCTCTAACATTGTTGCCCCCAAATCATCCAAATCATCTTGGGATGCTCTGCTTACCACTTACGCAAACATATCCCAAACATGAGTCTCCAACACACATGATCAATTGTCACAACCCAAAAGTGGATGCTATGGCACTCGTCTAAACCCATGGAGACAAGTCAGCCTAAAACCCAAATATCACAAACTTTGAAGAAGTAGGACATATTAAAATCTCATAATATCATAAGTGCGGATAAGTATGTCAACTTAATATAACCCCCAACACCTAGTTGCCATATGTATAGGCCTTTAATGTGTTATAACAATGTTGAAAGAAAATACAAGTCTCAAATGACATTGTTTCTAGAATAGAACAAGATCATAATTAAGGAGAAAGAAGGTCCACTGAAAAGACAAGCAGCTACTGTAACACCCCGCTACTGGAAAGACTTAGAAGTAGAAAGAAGTTGTTTTCTAGAAATAATCAAAATTGGAAAGTATGACAAAGTTAAACTAAGTAGGAACTTTGGGTCAACTTCAAATGACCATAACTCCTAGGTCAATATGAGTTAGGTGTTCTACAAGATACTATAGGAAATATCTTTGAATTATCTTTGCAATTCCACCAAGATTGATCCATTTTGAGTTCGTATGAAGGAGATATGCCCATTTGAAGTTTGGATGTCTAGATAAGGAAAGTCCAAACCGGATTTTAGAAGAGTATTTTGGTCTTTTCATGACCCAATTAATTAAATCCATATTTAGTAATTTATTTGGGGTCTAGCTAAATTGGTTAAGTTTACACACTCAAATTTTACGCTAGGGTCTTTAGAGAAAGAAGTAAAGAGGATAAAATAGGAAGAAAGTCAAGGCGTTCTTAGAGATTTCTTGCGGAATCGAAATTGTTTTGCCAAGGGTTGATCCCTAAAGAGGTATGTGAGACTTTCATAGCGTTGGGTTCGTTAACCCTCACGCCAATCATGTTTAGTTCAGAGAAATTCGTTCTAGAAAGTTGAAAGTTGATGATTTTGAATTGTATTCTTGTATATTGACTTTCATTGTTGAGTTAAGTTGGGATTGTTGAGTTCTTTAGGAAATTGTGTCGATTTTAGAGTCGTTTATGAATAGATTCTTGTGTAGATATACTAGGTATCTGAATCTAAAGAGGAATTGAGAAAAATAATCCAATTTAGGTGAATTTTTGTAAGAATATGAAGAAGAAAGAAGTCGGACAAATATGGGTACTAGGTCCACGACATGGACCTGTTCCTCAAGATTAGAAAATTTTCTCCACGTCGCGCAGCTGTCATGGACCCTTTTACCTAAAAAATTAATTCACGAACAAATATTAAAATGCATCTCCGCGTCGTGGACCTACTACTAGACAGTGATTTCTTGATCATTTATCATGTTTAACTATCTAATAACACTCCTAAACATCATTAGATCTTTCCTATTAGAAATCACAACTTTGAATCCATAAATTTCAAATTCAAGGAAAGTTACGAGCCAACCCTAGAGAGTTCTTAAAGTCCTTTCAAAAGTCTTTTGCAAATGCTTTGAACTTGTTTTAAGACTTGATTTTTGAGTTGAGTAAAGAGTAAAGAGTGAAGTTCTTTTCTTCAAAAGAGCATATGGGGACTATGTATTCCCAAAGAGTTAATGTTTTCAATTTTAAACTGTAATATCCCGGAAACTAGTAAGTTGAACTAAAGAGTTCTAAAGCTTTTAATAATAGTTTTAGAGTGTGGTATGAGGATTAATAATCACAAAAATAATTACCATACATAGAATGAAGGTTTTAGGGACTAAACGTCGAGGTATGACCAACCAAAGGGGTCCTTGAGGAGGACCCCAAAGTAGCCCCCAAAACTGCCAAATTTAAGTGACCTACGCTTGCCACCTACTGGTTGTAGGTGGACCCACGCCCAGTGGGTTGGAGTCGTGGGTCAAGGCCTGAGTTGTCCTACAACTTTGAGCCATATCATCTCACCTATAACCTTCCAGTATGATCCTTGAACCCACTCACGGTCCGTGGGTTGGGGTTCGTAGGTCATGACATATTTTAAGTTTTCATTTTTAGTTAGGGGCTTAGGGGTTAATTAGTAATTACATAGGAGTTAAGGGAGGCCGGTTAGTTACTTATTAAACCACCTATATAAGCTTAATATGCCCCTAAACTAAGTCATTAACTAATTGATCAAAGAAACCCAAATTCTCTCCAAATAATTCTCTCTCGAGAAGTGAAAAAGAAAAAGAAGAAGAGAAGGAGCAGGGGCAGATTTTCCTCCATTGTTTCAAGCTTGATTAGGGCTATGAATTGAGGTATGTTAGCTTATTCATCTATGGGTTCTTCCACCCATAGAGGCCCACTAGGTTTTGCCCCAATTGTGAAGTCAAAAACCCAATTCTAGCTAGGTTTTCTTTCTACATTGTGGGTAAGGCTTAGGTATGATTCCAATCTAGTGGATAATAGCTAATTATGATTGTATTAACATTGAATTATGATATTATGATGAATTAATTTCTATGGTTAACCCTAGTCTATTTGATGAATGTGATATTTTGTGGCTTTATGCCATTAGAGGTGAAATTGAAGGTTCATAGGTGATCTTCCTAAATCAATGTCATGTGTAGTAATTGTTCAAAGTTAGAAACATATAATCATGAGTTGAACTTCACATTATTGAATATGATTGATCTTGACATATAATGTTGGAATTGAACCTTTATGATCAATTATGACTAGAATCGCCTAGTAATAAAGAATGTGATTAAAATACCTTGAAATCTAGGTATAATGAAGTGAACAAGAAGTAAAGCTTTGAGTATAAGGCTTATTGTCATGAATGTTGATCACTAGGTGATACGCTCAAATTACACCTCCCTAAAGAAGTATAAGTGATCGTTGTCAAATAAAGAACCTAACTTGTAGGTTGGGGTCGATCCCACGACGAATATGGTTTAAAGTTAAACTTAACTCACGATTATGTTCATTTAGTCAACTTATTTCTGGGACAAGAATGTAAAGGGGGGGAGGGGGTTTGAAAAAAATAAGAGAAAGATTCAAACTTCGTTGTTATTAATGAGAGAGAGAAATTAGGGTGTATGTGTTCCCCATAAGCTCTTAACGCGGTAATCCTAATAATAGTAATTCTTTCCTAGTGTATCACATTCAAAGTTGTAAGTTAGGTTTCCCTAAGTGTTTCACCCCCCACCTTGGTCCGGCTACATGTGTATAATTTACTAACCCTTACCTTTACCTCATATTAGACATTATATCAATGTATGACTTAGTTTTCACCCTCGCACCAATTGACACTAGATTATTAGATAGTACCACACTAAATCTCAGTTGATAATTCTTTTCTTATTAACTACATCCTTGGTACGACAAGTAGAAACAAGGAAAGTTCTAATGTTGGCCACCATTAAAAAGACTTCTGAACGAAATAATTATCAATACATGCATCAACACTATTCAAGAATTACTTAGTTATTATTCATCTGTTGTTAATTGCTCATGGTTCCCACAACCTTAGTTGTGGATTTAGCTACTCATGCTTGAAAGAACACAACTCATATTGATAGTAGAAGAATTCATCAACTTGCGTATTGAGTAGAATAAACCAGTAATCTCCAGTTGAAATTCAAAGTAAAAATCTTATAAACCTAAATTAGGAAATCAAATTCCCAAAGTTTGGAATTTTATTCCCAAGAAAATACCAAGAACTAACAGTACACAATGGTGTCTAACCCCAAAAATTGAGGTTTACATACACTATTTATAGAAAAACTTGTCCTAAACATAAAAGAAATGAAATAAGGAAATAAAACTTCTGGACGTGACTTCGATAGACAAGACTTACATACAAAACGTGGATAATCCTACGGCTCGTAGATCCCTTTGGTAGCATCATACTTAGAACTTTTTCCACAGAGGTTGGAACCTTGAACTTCCAAATACAAACGACGAGTATGCAGTATGGACCATAGGATGACCTACGGTCTATGGTCCCCTTCCGTGGCTCCACACATAGAACTTTCCATCAGGTATTGGAACTTCAACTCCCAGTGATCATTGATGGATGTGCAGGATGGACAATGGGTCAACCTAATTACCCACAACAAATTCATGCTTTTCAATCGTTTGATCATGATACTTCTTCATCTTCTCCTTGTACATGGATGAACTTTCACACTCTTTTAGACGAAACTCATCAAGCTCATTCATGTCATTCTCTCTTTGACTCAAGATGGCACCCCAATCCAAATTCAACTACTTTACCGCCCACATAGCCTTATGCTCTAGCTCTACCGGCAAATTGGATGACTTCCCATATACAAGTTGGTAGGGGGACATACCTATGGGAGTCTTAAATGCGGTGGGATAAGCCCATAGAACATCATCAAGCCACCTTGACTAATTAGTTCTATTTCCATTCACAGTCTTAGCAAGGATTTGCTTTATCTCTCTGTTAGACACTTCAACTTGCCCACTAGACTACGGATGGTAAGGAGTGGCTACATTGTGACCGACTCCATACTTCTCTAGCAACACCTTGAACAACTTATTACAAAAGTGGGAACCTCCATCGCTGATAATTGCCCTATGTGTACCAAATCTAGAAAAGGTATTCTTTTTCAGGAATGCGGTGACACTTTTACCTTCATTGTTAGAAAGTGCAATTGCTTCCACCCATTTCAACACACAATCAAGTGCAACAAGAAAATAGTTCATCCTATATAAAATCAATGCCCCATACATGAAACAAGTCAATCACCAATATCGGATTCATAGGTATCTCTTGCCTCTTTGAAATTCCTCCTTCTCTTTGGCAACAATCACAAGATTTGGCGAAATCATGAGCATCTTGGTGGATGGTAGGCCAGTAATACCCAAACTGGAAAATTTTATGAGCACTCCGAATACTACTATGATGCCCACCAACAGGCGAAGAGTGACACGCCTTTAGTATATTCATCATCTCAGCCTCGACACACAATGACAAATAATTCCATCAGCACAAATACTGAACAAATAGGGCTCATACCAAAATAACTTCTTCACATCATACATGAACTTTTTCCTTTGGTGAAAAAACAAATCCGATGGAACCAGATCACTTGCCAAGTAATTAGCAAAGTCTACGAACCAAGGAATAAGATCATGAGAAGTTGCTAATACATGTTCATTTGGAAACGCATCATTAATTTCAGCCCCATCTCCTATATTAAGCATAGCTTCTTGCTCTAATCTGTACAAGTGATCAGCAAGTTGAGTTTTTATCCCCTTTCTATCTTCAACTAAAAATAGAACTCTTGCAGCAACAATACCCATCTAATCAACCTTGGTTTTACATCCTTCTTAGCCATCAAATACCTCAATGCAGAATGGTTAGTATGCACTATGACCTTAGTACCAAGAAATTAGGATCAAAATTTCTCTAATGCGAAAAACACATCAAGAAGTTCCTGTTCAGTCACTGTAAAGTTCTTTTGAGCTATATTTAGAGCTTTTCTGGCATAGTAAATAAGATGAAGAATCTTCTCTCGCCTCTGTCCCAATACCACACCAAGTGCCACTCCACTCGCATCACAAATCAGTTCAAATGGTTGCCCTCAATCCAGTGAAACAATGAGTGGTGCGGAAACTAGATTTTCTTTTAACTCTCCAAATTCTCTCAGACAAGCATCATCAAAATTAAACTTACACTCCTTTTTGAGCAACTTCCAAAATAGGTGTGCAATTTTGTAGAAATCCCTAATAAACCTCCTATAAAAGCCTGCATGCCTAAGAAAACTTCTAACACCTTAAATAGAGATAGGTGGTGGAAGATTTTGTATTACCTCGACTTTCGCTCTGTAAACCGCAATACCCTTCTTAGAAATTCGATGACTCATAATGATCCCCTCTTTCACCATGAAGTGGAACTTTTCCCAATTGAGCACAAGATTGCACTCTTCACACCGTTTCAGTACCTCGGCCATATGATCAAAACAACCATCAAATGAGTCACCTACCACAGATAAATCATCCACAAATACCTCAATAGAGTCCTCTACCATATCAGAAAATAACGACATCATGCAATGCTGGAAGGTTGCTGGAGCATTATACAACTCAAATGACATTCGTTTGAAGGTGAAAGTCCCATAAGGACAAGTGAATGTGGTCTTCTCTTGGTCTTCCGAAGCTATGGAGATCTGATTGTAGCCTAAATAACCATCAAGAAAGAAATATCAACCCTTACCAGCAAGGAAATCCAACATCTGATCCATGAACGACATAGGGAAGTGTTTTTTTTCTGTCCAAGAATTAAATATCTGATAGTCTATGCATACTCTCTATCCAATCATGAGCCACATCGAAATAAGTTCGTTTCTCGCATTAGGTACCACAGTAATCTCACCTTTCTTGGGCACACACTGACCAAGACAAATCCAACTACTATCTATAATGGTATAAATAAATACAACATCCAACCACTTGATGATTTCCTATTTCACTACCTCTTGCATAGGAGGATTTAGTCTCCTTTGTTACTCAATACTCGGCTTGTGATCTGGTATGAGTTGGATTTTATAAGAACAAATGCAAGGAGCAATTCCAATAATGTCCGTAATAGTCCACCCAATAGCCCACTTGAACCTCTTCAATACAGAAACCAAAGCCTCAACTTGTTCTGCATTCAAATCGGCTGCAATGATGACCAGTAAAGTATCATCTCTCCCCAAGAATACATACCTCAAATGTTATGGTAGGCCTTAAGCTCCAATTTTGGAGCATCTTCAACAGAGGGTTTTGCGGGTGGAGAGTCGCGATTACTTATATCTAACTCCAATCTTTTTGGTTTGGAATGAAATTCAAACCTATCAAGTGCGGCAACTAACTCATCATAGTCTTCAATACCATCATCCTCAAAATTCATCATCACCGCTGCAAGTGCATCAACACCCAACCACTCTTCAATAAACACATCAGAATCTAGCTCCACAATATGATTCACCACTGACAATGACTTGAGATCGCTTTCCTGCTTCATGGACCTACAACTATTAAAAGTTATATTTAATTGGAACTTCATTTGCCCTTTCTCCATATCGACCAAGGCGCGCCCAGTAGTAAGGAATGGTCTCCCTAAGATGATGGGAACCTCCAAATCAGCCTCACAGTCAATTATCACAAAATCCGCTGGAAAAAAAAATGACTCCATTTTCACAAGTACATTTTCGAGAACACTAATGGGCCTCTTCACAGTTCTATAAGCCATGACTAAACCCAACTTTTTGTAAATAGACAATGGCATTAGATTAATACTAGCACCCAAATCACACAACGCCTTCGCAATATGCAATAACCCAATGGTATATGAAATACTGAAAGCACCAGGATCCTCTTTCTTCTGCACAAGCGACCGAGTAGCAATAGAACTACAATGTTGCAACCTATCAACATCTTCAAAACTCATGATCCTCCTCTTAGTCACCAAATCTTTCATGAATATCGCATAGCAGCTATTTGCTCCAAAGCTACTATCATGGAACATTGATGGAAAGCTATTTTAACGTAGTGCAGTATTTCCCTTCTTCATTCTTCTTTACCAACCTCTGTGGGAATGAAGGTGGAGGCCTAAACATGGGGACAACTTTTTGGGATATCTTCGCTTCTTTCTCTGTAACATTATTGGACTCTCGAGTAACCTCAATCTCATCATCATATTTTTCAATCACAATTTCAACCTCAGACGACATAGGTGGATCAATGGTTTGTTTACCCCCTCAAGTAGTGACTGCCATACAATGCCCATCGTTCTTGGGATTTTGGATGGTGTTGCTAGGAAGTGTGCCAAGCTGATGTGGGTTTATTGTAGTAGACAACTGATTCATTTTCTGCTCAAATTGCTTGATCGACAGTACATGGGCATCAACTCTTTGGCCAATTCTAGACAAGTCATTCCGCATCTCTTTCACATTCTCATTCATCAAATCAAACCTCTTCATCATCTTCTATTTCATTTCCTTAATCCATGACATACTACCCCCAACTTCCCTATTGCTAGATTCTCGATTTGTAGGAGGAACATAAGGACCAACCCTATCATTTTTGTTACCATAGTTGTTTCAGTTGTAGTTGTTGTCATGGTTGTAGTTCCCATCCCGGACATACTGACCCTCTCAATTGTAGTTTCAATAGTTTCCTTGCCCTTGGCGCCAATTATATGAGTTAGAACCTTGGGCATTGGCTCAGAAACACCCCATCTGATCATTCACCAAGTAAGCATCTTCCTCATAATAGCATTTCTCAACCGGTGGTGGTGGAGTCCTAGTCAAATAAGTCACTGTATTTACCTTTTTTGGACCTCCACTTACATGGTTCAATACCAACCCAAGTTCTGTCCTTATCTGAGCCATCTCCTCATGAATGTCATCTGCAGATCGACTAGGTGCATATTGCACTGCAAAAGTGCTTCTTCTAGTGTCTGACTTTCGAGTCCTCCATACTTTATTGTTTTAGGAAATCTTCTCCAGTTTCTCAACAATATCCTCTAAAGTGCACTCACCATATGACAACGATAGTATCAAGCACAACCTTACCATTGTCATCTTGACCTCTATAGAAATACTTCTTCAGTGACTCATCATCAATGCGGTGGTTCGGAACACTTCATGTGAATGTAGTGAACCTATCCCACGAACTACTCACAGACTCTCCAGGTAATAATACCATGAAGTTATTATGTTTATCTTTGTGGTTCAGCTTTTTTTACAATGGAAAGTACTTGTCTATGAACACCTTGTGCAAGTGATCCCATGTATGAATCAAGTTGTACGAAAGCTCAGAAAACCATACAACAACATCACCAGTCAATGATAAAGGGAAGACTATCAACCCTATGATGTTCATATCCAACTACAATCGCCTCACACAACTCTTACAAACACTCCTCAACTTGGCCATGTACCCATGCGGATTGTCTGAAGCCATACGAGAAAATAACCCTGTTGTTGTAAACATCTGCATCAAACTACTAGTCACCACAAATGTATTCCCCGAAGATAGAGGAAGGAGAACAATGGGTCCTTCAGATTCGATAGTATTGAATTCGACCAAGTAATTATCACGCAGTCTTGGTTCTGGTGGATCTTGGTCCCTCAACGCATCTCCAAGTAGATCATCACCATGAACCTATACATTCTCATTATTCATTTGTTCCTCATGATCCTTTATGACTGGATTATTACGGACCCCTTAATTGTTCATCTTTCTGAAATTTTTTCTCAACCCAGGATCGTATGGTGTCAATGGTTCGCTTCGACTCCGAGTACTTGACATACACTTGAGTTGAAACCTGAAGAAAATAAAAAACAAAAGAAAATGTAAAATTAGGAAATAATTGACTAAAGTTCAATAATGTCGTTAAATTTAATCTAAAAGCCTTATTCCCCGGTAGTGGCACCAAAATTTGATATGCTCAAATTACACCTCCCTAAAAAAGTATACGCGATCGTTGTCAAATAAAGAACCGAACATGTAGGTTGGGGTCAATCCCACAAGGAATATGTTTTAGACTTAAAGTTAACTCACGATTATGTTTGTTTAGTCATCTTATTTCGAAGACTACAAAGTAAAGGGAGGGGGGGGGGGGTTTGTGAAACAAATAATTGATTGTTTTTAAGTAACAACTGAGCAAGATTCAAACTTTGTTGTTATCAATGAGAGAGAGAAACTAGGGTGTATGTTTTCCCATAAGCTCTTAATGTGGTAATCCTAATAATCGTAATCCTTTCCTAGTGTATCACATGCAAAGCGGTAAGCTAGGTATCCCTAAGTGCTTGGTCCACCAAATAAGAAATTTCACCCATACCTTGGTCCAACTTCGTGTGTATAATTTACAAACCCTTACCTTTATCTCAAATTAGACATCACATCAATGTATAGCTTAGTTTCCCTTTCACCAATTGACATTAGGCTATTAAATAGTATCACACTAAATCTCTGTTTATAATTATTTTCTTATTAACGACATTCTTAGTCCGACAACTAGCAACAAGGCGAGTTCTAATGTTGGCCACCGTCAAAAAGACTTCTAAACAAAAGAATTACCAATACATGCATCAACACTATCCAAGAATGACATTGTTATTATTCATAAGTTGTTAATTGCTCATGGTTCCCACAAACCTTATTGTGGATTTAGCTACTCATTCTTGAAAGAACACTATTCATATTGCTAGAAGAAGAATTCATAAACTTATGTATTGAGTAGAAGAAACCCATAATCTCCAATTGAAATTCAAAGTAAAAATCGTATAAACAAAAATTAGGAAATCAAATTGCCAAAGTTTGCAAGTTAATTCCCAAGAAAATACCAAGAACTAAAAGTATACAATGGTGTCTAACCCCCATAATGAGTTTTACATACTCTATTTATAGAAAAACTTGTCCTAAATACACATGAAATGAAATAAGGAAATAAAACTTCTAGATGAGGCTTCGATCGACGAGACTGACCTACAGACCATGCATAGACCTACGGTCCATAGATCCTTTCTGTAGCTTCATACTTAGAACTTTTTCCACAAAGGCTAGAACCTTCAACTTCTCGATACAAATGACGGATGTGCAGTATGGATCGTAGGTTGAAGCACAGTCCGTGAGTCCCCTTCTGTGGCTCCACACTTGGAACTTTTCATCAGGTACTGGAACTTCAACTCCCAGTGATCATTGATAGATGTCCAGGACGGTCCGTGGGTCGACTTACAATCCATCACTCACCTCTATAGTTTCACACTTTGTCAGACTTCCCTGATAATTATTCCATGTCTACCCACGACAGACCGTGATTGGACCTACGGTCTATAGGTCACCTCCATGGGCTGGTCCCTCTATAGAATTTTAGCTGTCATCTCTCTCGACCTTGTCCAAGCCTATTTCCTGCAAATATAACACAATAAAAATCAGTTATAATACAAAATAGCCCTAGACACGCATAACTCTTAAGTGAAATATATTAAAATTACAGTAAACTCACGGTATATCACTAGGGTTTTGAGAGTAATGTCAATGTTATGATCTAGATGTACTAATGCTTTGAGAGTAAAGTCTAAATGAGAATAAAAGCTTAGATGGATAGAGTGATGGTGGAAGATCTTTGCCTACCTAATGTACTTAATAAATGCTTGAATATGTGAAGTGATAGATTTACTTGAGTCATGAGGATACCAATGTCTAATGTAGAATTCAAGATATGGTATTATGCATGAATATAGCATGACATGAATGGTCCTCTCACACAGAATGATTCTAGGTTGGAAGGTTTTCTCACCTAAAATGAATCTAAGTCCTAGGACTATAAAATGTGATGAGGCTTGTGGTGATTCCCCTAAATAAACTTTACATGATAGGAATGTGCGGTGAGTTCCCTTACTCCTAATTAGTGAAACATGAGGAGTGTGAGGTGATTACCCTTCACATATGTGTGACTCCCAAAGCAAGCAGTGAATACCCATTATCCTTCAGGTTAATCATGGAGGCGATTACCTATGATCCTTATGTGATGGTGTGGAGGCGAATACCTACATTACACATTAAATATTGATATGGAGGCGAATACCTATATCACCTTAAAATGGACATGGAGGTGAATACCTATGACTCATTAACTTGTATGACTTATGGAGACTCCCCTTGTCCTTATGATTCACTAGTATGTGTGACTAGAGGTGATTACCCTTATTTGTATGATTCCATGATATGTATGGCTTGAGATGATTCCCCTTGTCTTTCATGATGAACTTAACATTTATGCTTTGAGGTGACTCCCTCTTGCATTTATGAACATAAGCATGATTATTTTGGATTGTAGCTTTAAAGGTTTCTCCAATACATACATGACTAGTGGTGACTCTCCTTGTCTTTATTATGTTAAGAGATGGTGAACATAAAGTTTCTAGCTTAGCATGAGTAGGATTTCATGCATGGCACAAGCTTGCCTTAAGGTGACTCATGAGATGTTTTGTCTTGTATGATGTATGCTTAGATAGGATTGTGCAATAGTTTCCTTCCTTAACATGATATGATTGACTAGGATGACTTTAAGGTTATGCTTAGTGTGGATGGTATTATGGGATGCCTTTCATACATTGCACAAGTGTGCTTTGAGGTTACTTAGGAGTATGGTGCCCTTTTGGTAGAAAAGCTTAAGACTTGACCATGCATATAAACTATAATTAAGATGCCAAAAAGGGATACTTCGCTTGGGTGGTATTATGGGATGCTATTCATGCATTGCACATGTATTCTTTTAGGTTACTTGAGAATATTCTATTATTGTGTAGATGACTAAGAGTCAATGAATGCTTATGTGATGCTTATGTTGGATACTTTGCTTATTATGATGATATTGTCTCTTATGCTTATTACTGATGTTTCATGAAGTATTTCATATGATTTTGGACTATGTCTTATATTGACTAACCCTTGTCTTATGCTCTTATGGTTATGCTAGCTAAGATATTTAGTAAATTTTGTATTAATGCATACTTGCCTACATTCTAATCAAATGTAGGGTTTGGAGACTTGAGTTCTATATTGAAGCTAGGTTTCTAAGGAGCTAAGGAGTTGAAGGTTTGTGTGAGTCCTCAAAGCTTCGAGGACAAACCCACAATTTTCTTTATGTCTTTATTTCATGTTTTTAAGACTATTGTATGGGTTGTATCCCAAGAGTTTTATTCTAAAGTAGTATGAGATGGTTTGAGACAAAGTATAGAAAGACTTCCGCTTGCTTTTATGAAAATGATTTCGATTGTAAAAAGTTTTAATTTTACGTATTTTATATTATCTTATGTTCATGATATGCTAAGGGCTTGTATGAGACCCCTTCGGGGTGACGTACGCCGTGTTACTTCTAGGGTATACCCCTGGGTGGTGACATAAACAAGAAAGGAAACACCGACTTTCCAATGAGCTTTTGAGCTAGTTCAGTAAAGAGTAAATGCTTTAACAAGTAAGCAAGAGAGGAAACACTGATTGCCTAAAGAGCATTTGGGCTAGTTTTTGAGTAATTATCTCAAACCACAAAAAACCTTATCTTTTTAAACATATGAGATAGTATTATATTTTGGGAATAGTATTGAGCACTGATATGGGGGAGAGTTCAGACAACTCCCAGCCCCCATAGACCATGTAACCATCATGCGTAGTAACGAGTCATAATTTTTAGATGATTCCTTAGTGATTTTTAGCACAGACTAGTGGATCCACTTAGTAGTTAGGTTTTATGACCCTGGAAAGGTATAGGACCACCCTGGCAGCATGAGGCAAAATGTTGTATCATCACGTAGCTCTTAAGTGATGGTTGTCGATTTGAGAAACTCCCACAGTTATATTTTGTATTCTTATATACACAGAGATTACTTGTATTTTCACATAAAAATAGAGTTATATTGTATCCTTTCATACAAACTAAGTTACTATTGTATTTCTAAATATACAGAGTTGTTATCCATGTTTTAAAATCTTTTCATTATATTGCATTTAAATTATTACTTTATACTGAAATGAGTTAAGTTGAGTTGAGACCAAGTATGTTCCTTCAGTTCCTTTCAAGCTTATATCCTATTTTAGTATTCCTTTTGCATGCTCATACATTCAATGTGTTGATGCTAGCTGGCCTATATCGTTTTATGATGTAGATACATATAACCTAGGATTAACATCCAGCGCATCATTGATTCTAATTGAGCTTCAGAGTTGTTGGTGAGCCTCCCTGCTTCCAGAGGATCCTTTCTTTTATTACTTTATCATTTTAGTTTGTTAGGATATTGTGGGTCTTGTCCTGACATCCATATCAATTGTTAGAGGCCTTATAAAAAGTTAGTTGATATTAGTTCTTGAGTCTTTCTATTTCTGTTTTGATGTTTGAGCCTTGAGTTGCCATTTTGGCTAGTGAATGTTTCTTTATGCATTCTAAGTTATCTAATGAGATTTTAGTTTACTTCTTAAAGTATTTTATCATAAGTAAGTCTTCCGCTGAGTAGTAAGACAATCCAAGGGTTCGCTTGGGGCCAGAAATTGTTCTTGAGTGTCAATCCCGCCCAGGGCGTAGGCTCGGGGCTTGACAAAATTTGTATCAAAGCACAAAGTTCAAGAGTCCTAGGGAGTATGAAGTTGAGTCTATAGCGTCCTAGTTATCGATGTGTAGCACGTCACATCTATAATGAGGAGGCTCCGAAACTTAGGAACAATCGCACTTCTTTCATACACATTTTGTGTGATAGAGTGTATCTCTATGAAAGTTTCTTTCTTACTCATGCTTGCACGTGTCTTTCAGATCATTCCTCCACAAAGAACTATCAGAGTTCGTTCGGCTAGAAAAAATGTTGAACCACAGGAACAAAGGGTACCTAATGCACCAGAAGTGCAAATCCAATGAGAGGTCACCAATGCTGAGTTCCGTGAGGCCATTCGGATGTTGATCCAATTTGTGACTAACCAAGCTGGGCAACAGAAAGAGAATCATCAGGAAGTGACTGATGCTTCTAGAGTCCATGACTTCTTAAGTATGAATCCTCTAAGATTCACAGGTTTAAGTGTCACTAAGGACCCGAAAAACTTTGTTAAGGAGCTTCAAAATGTTTTTTAGATCATGTATGTTGCCGATGCTAAACGAGTGGTATTAGCTGCATACCAAATGAAGGGTGTCGCTAGGATTTGGTTTGATCAATGGAAGAAGATTCAAGCTAAGGATGCACCACTTGTGAGTTGGGTTGTGTTTGAGGAGACCTTCTTGGGGCCTTTCTTTCCCCGAGAACTGAGGGAAGCAAACGTACAAGAGTTCCTCTCTCTTAAGTAGCATTCTTTGAGCATTTATGAGTACAGCCTGAAGTTCGCACAACTTTCTGTTTAAGTTCCGGAGATAGTTAATGGCATGTGGAGTAGGATGAGTTTATTCGTTGCTGGGTTGTTTCGCCTGTCAAGCAAGGAAGGCAAGGTAGCTATGCTGATATGGGATATGGACATAGAAAGACTAATGATCCATGTGCAACAAGTTGAGGAGGACAAGATAAGGGATAGAGAAGAGTTTTAGAATAAGAGGGCTAAGACATCAAGGAAGGAGTCCAGGCAACAAAAGGGTAATGCTAACCAATTTTTCTTCTAACAAAAAAAAAAGGGACATGCTCCATCATCTGCAAGTACATTTGTACCGAGAAACAAAGATGAGTACAATAGTTAGAATTCACAGAATTTTAGAGCTAGACCTTCCCATTCTCAAGGTAGTTTGGCACAAGGGGGTAGTAAGCCTCATACATGTACTAAGTGTGGTAAAATTGTTTCAAGTGTGGTCATAACGGTCATTTTATGAGAGAGTGTCCAAAGAACATGCAGGGTAATGGTAATGGGGGCAATAGAGCCCAGTCTTCTTAAGTTGCTCCACTAGATAGAGATGCATCTAAAGGAGCTACTTCATGGGAAGGCGGAGGAGAAAACTGTCTTTATGCTATCACTAGTCGCCAAGAGCAAAAGGTTTCGCTAGATGTTGTAACTGGTATGATCCAAGTCATTAACATTGATGTTTATACTTTACTAGATCCAGGAGCGAGTCTATCTTTTATGACTCCTTATGTTGCACTAAATTTTGATGTTCTTCTTGAGAAACTTCTTGATCCCTTCAGTGTTTCCGCACTTTTTGGTGAGTCTATTATAGCAGAGATAGTCTATTATGATTGAACCATTTTCGGCAATCACAAGAACACCATGGTTGATTAAGTTGAGTTAGACATGGTAGATTTCCATGTCATTCTAGGTATGGACTGACTTCATGCTTGTTATGCCTTAGTTGATTGTAGAACTCGAGTTGTTAAGTGTAGTTTCCTAATGAGCCAGTTATAGAGTGGAAAAGTAGTTCAGCAGTGCCTAAGGGTCGTTTTATTTCGTACTTTAAGGTAAGGAAGTTAGTTTCCAAGGGGTGTGTCTATCACTTAGTCTGATTTAATGACTTTAGTGTTGAGATACCTCATTTTAAGTCAGTTTCAGTAGTAAAAGACTTCCCAGAAGTCTTTCCAGATGATCTTCCCAAAGTCCCTCCTGAGAGAGAAATGTACTTCGATGTAGATATTCTTTTTGATACCCGTCATATATTTATTCTGTCGTATATGATGGCACCAACAGAGTTAAAAGAGTTAAAAGAGTAGTTGAAAGACCTCCTAGAGAAGGGTTTTATTCGACCAAGTGTCTCACCTTAGGGAGCTCCGGTCTTGTTTGTGAGGAAGAAAGATGTTTCACTTAGAATGTATATAGATTATCATCAGTTGAACACGGTTACTATCAAGAATAACTATCCCCTTCCGAGAATTGAAGATCTCTTCGATCAACTTCAGGGTGCCACTTGTTTCTCTAAAATAGACCTCAGATCGGGCTACCATCAATTAAGAGTATGGAAATATGATATTCCAAGGACAACTTTCAAGATCCATTATGATCATTATGTGTTTCTGATCATGTTGTTCGGTTTAACTAATGCACATTCAGTATTCATGGACCTTATGAATAGAGTATTCAAGTCTTATTTAGATATGTTTGTTATCATATTCATTGATGACATACTAATCTATTTGAGGAATAAGGAAGATCATTCTAGTCATCTCAGAATAGTTCTCCAAACTCTAAATCATAGAGAGTTGTATGCTAGGTTTTCTAAGTGTGAGTTTTGTCTTGAGTCTGTGGCATTCTTCGGCCACATTTTTTCCAGTGCTGGAATTAAAGTTGGCAGATAGAGGCAGGTCAAATTGGTCTAGACCCACATCTCCAACTAATATTATGAGTTTCTTGGGGTTGGCCGGATATTATAAAAGGTTTATAGAGGGGTTCTCATATATTTTGTCCCCTTTGACCAAATTGACTCAGAAAACAGTGAATTTTCAATTGTCTAAAGCTTGTGAGAAAAACATTCAGGGATTGAAAAAAAGTTTGACTACTACCCCATTATTGACCTTAACAAAAGGTACGTAAGGATTTTTGTATATTATGATGCAGTCTAGAGTCTGTTTGGGTTGGTTGTTAATGCAGAATGGCAAAGTTATAACTTATGCCTCTAAAGAACTTAAGGTTCACAAGAGAAATTACCCAACCCATGACGTAGAGTTGGCTACCGTAGTATTTTCTTGAAAATATGGCGTCAATATTTGTATGGTGTTCATGTAGATATATTCACTTATCAAAAGAGTCTTTGGTATGTATAGTCAGAAAGATCTTAATCTTAGATAGAGAAGGTGATTAGAGTTACTCAAAGATTATTACATGAGTATTCTTTGTCACCCAAGTAAGCCTGCTATTGTTGTTGATGCCTTGAGAAGATTATCTATGGGTAGTACCGCCCATTTTGAGGTAGATAAGAAATAGCTAGCAAAATATGTGCACAGACTTGCATGATTAGCAGTTTGACTAATGGATTCCACAAAAAGAGGAGTAGTACTGATGAATGGGGCTGAATCATCATAAGTGTCAGAGGTGAAAGAGAAACAAGATGATAAGTCCGAGATTAGGACTCATTTAGGGCCTTATTTAGATAGATTTAGTGTCCTCAAATGCTTAATTTATGCCATAAACTGATGATAAATCCTTGATTTTTAGGTATATCGATTGAGGAACAAAGCAAGGACACTAACATGCAAAAAAGAACAAATCAAATTGAAGAGTTGAAGAAAGCCAAGCCTGGTGATTGCCAAGAGCATTTGGTGAATCACTGAATGGCTAATCCCACTGCCTACAGTTCCAATGTGCAAGCCTTGAGGGAAGAAACCAAGTCGGCGACAAAATGGAGCAATCGGCACATCGCCGAGCAGTTCCACGAAGCAGTAATAGATTGCCCAAAGTTACAGAACCCAAGGATGTTGAATGCCAAAGCGAAAAGGTGATGGAAGAGATCAAAGGGTGGCTCACTGAGTAGTCAGAGAGCCCGACTTACATTGCCAAATGTCAATTCGTAGCTTACCTTTTGGCGACTATAAATTAGATTTTGAACATTAAGTTTAATATCTTTTTGCATCTATTTTCCATTAAAACGTTTTAGAATATTTTCTCAATGTTTTAATTAGTTTGTTGAAGAACCTGAGAGATTCAATTTGGAGATTTTGGGAGTGGGTTTCATATTTTCTTCAAATTGAGCATTGGAAAGACTAATCTCTCTTACCCGGTTGATGGCTAATCAATTCGGTAATAGTTTTTACCTTTTTATGATGGTTTGGCCAAAACCCCAATTCCTGCGGTGTGATCATGTGATTATGGGTTGATTTGTTTAAGGGTATTGTAAATTACTAGTGTAAATGCTGAATTAAAGTGAGTTTTATCATTAATTGAGGTTTAATTTATGAATTGTAGTTGCAAATGCAGTTCTACTTTTGTGTTCTTGGCTTTCTCTAGAGAGAGGTGTTACAGCTAAAATTATTGATTAATGATTTGTGGGTATTGGGTTAAGTTGGGTTTAGCTCGAGAGAGTGAATCCTAAACCCAATCCTATCCATCTAGCTCGAAAGAGTGGATGAATTAAGGTATGGGATGTTCATACTTGATGATGTTAGAAAGAAATCACATGATTAAGGGTAGTTGTTCGAGAGAAATCTATCTCCCTAATAGTCTAGCCTACTCACTGATTTTCAGTTGTTTATTAGTAGTTTCAATTACCTATATATCGAATTTCCCTTTAATTGATCACATCCCGACAATCTGTCTCCCTATTGTTATTCTGAGTTGTTTGTGACTGCTGTGAAGTTGATAATTGAAAATGAAAACTCCCCATTTGATATTAATGTCATCCCTTTAATTTGTTTAATGTCTTTTCAGATAATGTTTATTCCTATGGTTGATTAGACAATATTCATACTTTTTAATTAAATTCTAAACACGTATCGCTCCCCGTGGAATTCGACCCCAACTCATTTAGTTGGGTTTTATATTGATTTACGATCATTGACACTTAGAATTGGAAGAAGCATGCTTGAAACATTAGATTGAAATGTTGTTGCTGACGAGGAGTGGTGTTGTTTGAAATACTTTTGGTGAAGTTGAATTGTGTTCTTATTAGTTATAGTTGAATCTATTTACTTTTATTTTTTATTTTTGTGTTGATTGTTAAAACATACAAGGAAATGAGAATTAATGGAAGTAATGGTAGCCAAGTGGGCCACCAAGATGATGTTGGAAACCTCAACGATGTCAATGACCCAAAGATCAATGACCCAGTCCAAATGGGTGGTGTAGGGGCCATTCATTTTCCTCCAACTTAAGGAAATGTTGTTTTCCACATTACAAGCACCATGATTTAGCTCCTTCAACTAAAGGGTTTGTTTGGACAGTTAGCTCATGAGGATCCCCACGAGCATACCAGGAACTTTTTAGATGTAAGTGGACCGTTCTTATATAAGAACATATCGCATGAATCGTTCTAGTTGAGGTTGTTCCCATTTTCTCTGATGGGCAAGGCAAGCAAGTGGTTGGCTGAGTTGCCAAGAGATTCTATCACTTCGTGGGATGAGCTTATTACTGCATTTCAAGTGCAATTTTTCCCTTCTTCAAAGATGATGGCACTTAGGGCTAGTGTCCAAAGTTTTAAGCTCTTGGAGGGTGAGCCAATCCAGGAGATATGGATAAGGTTCAAGAAGTTGTTGCTACAATGCCAACTCATGGATTGCTTGACAACCTGCTATTGCAATACTTCTATAGGAGTCTTGACTCGGTGAACAAGGGAGTGGCCGATAAACTTTCTCCGGGAGGTTTAATGCAACAACCCTATGCTATAGCATCCCAACTCCTTGATTGTATGACCAAAATTAACCGGGCATGGTACACTCACGAAGACAAAGTCTCTTCTCTTACTTATAAAATGACAAAGCAGCAGATTGAAAAAGATCAAGAGAGAGACCAAAACATGGAAAAGATGATGACCCAACTAGACCTCTTGGCCAAGATTGTCATGGGTGCTTATACAAGGAGTGTTAAAGTTGTTGGTGGTGGTGGAGTGAACCCCGATGAAGCACAAGTTAAAGCGCTATACAATGAGGAAGTGAACTTCCTCGCCAATCAAGGATAAGGTTATCGTTCTAACTATCCAAGACAGGGTGTAAACCAATGTTGGAATAGAGGTGAGGGCTGGAGAGACCATGACAGAGATTTGCATGATTGTAACGCCACTTGGAAGGAAAGAGAAGGGGAGAAGGATAGGTATGTTCCTCCCCATGAGCATCAAAAGCCCAAAGATTCTGAGGGTGGCCGTACAAAAGATATGCTCTCACATATTCTCAACAAGTTTGAAGGGTCCGACAAGCTTTTAAAGGGAATGAAAGAGTATGTATGGAATCTCAACCAGACGGTGACTTCTCACTCATTCTCTATCAAGTAGTTGGAGACCCAAATGGGTCAAATTGCTTTGCATCTAAACCCAAGACAACAAAGGGGGTTGCCTTGTGATACTATGGCAAACCCCAAGAATGAAGCTTGAATGGGTACTTGCGTCGTGCCATGATGTTAACTAAGGCACTTCTTGGGAGGCAACCCAAGTTTTTACAGCTTTATGTTTGATTTTGAATAACAGGTGTTGATTGTGTAGGTTGAAAATTTGAATGTGTTTGAGAAGGGAAGTTTGGCGAGCCAAAGAGTCCTATCGGCGACTCACCGAAGAGGTCGGCGAGCCCAACATGGACCACCGTTGGACATTCAAAAATTGTGCCTAATTGTTTAAAATAATGATTTCCCGAGTTTTGTGTGTCAAAATTGATCGTTAATTTTTGGGTTGTGGTTATTTTTCATTGGATCAAGTTGGGTGAAGTCTAAGTAACCAAACAATTGTGCTAACGTTTGACGTCATTCTTAAGAGCAAAATTCATCAAATGGCCAATTTTTGCCTAAACGAGGGAAGTTTGAGTACCTCGGAGGCATGGGTCAATTGGGTCTGGTCTTAAATGCATAATGTGTGTGTTTGATATTGTTTTCGGGGGCTGCAGACTTGATTTTTGAAAAAGGGGTTGAAATTTGGTATGTTGGGCAGTTTGGCGAGCTAGGTCGAGCTTGCCAAACAGTTTGGCGGTTCGCCAATGTCCCCCTTCATGGTTTTTAATTTTGTAATTTGGCTAGGTTCGAGTCTGTAACTTTTGGCGGGAAGTTGTTGGAATATCTTCCAAGGTTCTTCTTTTCCCTAAATATCTGAGTTTTCTAAAAGAAATATCATTTCTTTCTTGGATATTTTTTCATATGATATGATATCATCAACTTCTTCTTTTGCTACGGATGCAAATGTATCCCTTTGCTTTTACGATAGATATTCTTGCAATTGTGCGTATAACGAATTATTTTCTGGAATATCTTCCAGATGTATTAGAAGAAGAAGCCTCCTTTTGATAGGTCTTCATGTTCACCAAACTCATTCCTCCCCTTTGTATAATTGGAGAGTTGGAAGAAGATCCAGATCCATATGACAATCCTGATGATCCTGGGGATGATCTTCCTCTTCCTCTGGTATAACCTCCTTTCCCCCTAACCTTGGTCACCCAAGGAGGATCCATCCTAACAAACAAAACATTTACTTTTATTCAATCTCATAATAATCACTATAAAACCTCCTTTTCCCCTAACCTTGGTCACCCAAGAAGGGTCCATCCAACAAACAAAACATGTAGTTTTATTCAATCTCATAATAATCACTATAAAAATCAATGAGTTGAAAGAAGAAGAAAAAGAAGAAGAAGAGGTTCCATCCTACAAACAAAACATGTAGTTTTATTCTATCTCATAATAATCACTATAAAAATCAATGAGTTTAAAGAAGAAGAAGAAGAAGAAGAAGAAGAAGAAGAAGAAAAAGAAGAAGGAAGAAGAAGAAGAAGAAGAGGATCCATCCTACAAACAAAACATGTAGTTTTATTCAATCTCATAATAATCACTATAAAAATCAATGAGTTTGAAGAAGAAGAAGAAAAAGAAGAGGATCCATCCTACAAACAAAACATGTAATTTTATTCAATATATCAATGACGAGAATGAGAAGGAGAAGGAGAAAACGAAGAAGAAGGAGAAAGAGGAGGAGGACGAGGAGGAGAAGGAGAAGAAGAAGGAGAACGAGAAGGAGGAGGAGGAGAAGGAAGAGAAGAAGAAGAAGAAGAAGAAGAAGGGGGGGAGCATGAGGAGGAGGAGGAGGGGAAAGAGGAGGAGGAGGAGGGGAAGGGGGAGGAGGAAAAGAAGGAGAAGAAGAAGAACAAGGAGAAGAAGAAGGAGAAGAAGAAGGAGGAGGAGAAGGACGAGAAGAAGAAGAAGAAGAAGAAGAAGAAGAAGAAGAAGAAGAAGAAGAAGAAGAAGAAGAAGAAGAAGAAGAAGGAAATGAAGAAGAAGAAGGAGGAGGAGGAGAAGGAGGAGGAGAAGAAGGAGGAGAAGGAGAACAAGAAGGAGAAAGAGAAGCAGTAGCAAAAGGAGAAGTAGAAGAAGAAGGAGGAGGAGGAGGAGGAGGAGGAGGAGGAGGAGGAGGAGAAGGAGGTGAAGAAGGAGGAGAAGGAGAAGAAGAAGAAGAGGAAGAAGGAGGCAGAGAAGAAGGAGAAGGAGAAGGAGGACGAGGAGAAGGAGAAGGAAAAGGAGAAAGAGAAGAAAAAGAAGAAGAAGAAGAAGATTTCGTTCAACAATTTATTTTCATGAATATCACAAAGAAGAAGTCTACTGTTAAAAACAATAGAAAAGAAGAATATGACATACCTCAACATTTGGATCTACTTAATAAGTGGACTATTCCTAAGATTTCACCCAGAATTATATATCAAATGGGAACTTTTGAGAAATTAGGTCTCAAACAGGTGGTTAAAACCACTGAAGAAACTATTACTATTGATAGTGATCATCAGACTTTTCAACTTATATCTGAAACTAATCTTGCTCCTTATAGTGATATTTATAGATATATGCATATTGACTTGGTTCAGGTGGAATTTAAGCCCCTTACTTTGCGTGGTCTACCTGAAAGTTTTATAGCAGCTTTACGTGACGGTAGAAATCAAAATTTGAAGAAGTCTCTTATAGGGACTATTCAGACTAGTTTGGCTTATGGTCCAGTTTATTTCAATGCATATCCTAATTTATAAATTTCCTTGCAAGATGAGAATTTATTAAGTTCTCTTATGTTAAATGTTAAACTTTGTGGTTATAATTATATGCCTGGCACTGAAGTTGTTTGTATCTGTTATAGAATTTATTATAAATTATTGCATACTTTAAACCCTATGTTTAAAGTTATTGATTTCAAAAATGAAACAAATTTTGGAATATCTAAAGTAGTCACTCGAAGATCGATTAAGTGGGAAGAAATTGATTTCCCACAAGAATAGGTTATTGAGTGAGCTACTCTTTCTAAAAATAATATTAATGAAGAAATTTCAGAAATTAAACAGTTGAATGATGGAACTGTTAAAATTAAATTTGTTTATCCTATATACTAGAAGAATTGATTATGATAGTATGTCTTCAAAGATTACCAGATCTAATTCTTCGTATATATCTCCTGTGGATTATATTGTGCAGCTACCATCTAGAGCTTCTACATCTCAAATTAGAGAAAGCTATAGATGTGATAATATAAAAATTGATAAAGATAATATTGCTAGACCTGGCTCAAATTTAGATATAACTGAATCTGAAATGAATTTCCCAGATGGGTTATCTACATAAATTATTTGTTGAGGTCTGACAAACCTATTGATTTTAGTCCAGTATCACTGGCAAGAGCAAAGATTGCTAAAGAATTTCAAAAATCCAGATGGAAACCTTTTATAAAATGGATCTTTAAAAGCTTTAATAAAGCAGAACAAATTATTTTCAAGAAGAACTCTATAAAGATCTTATTGAATCAGGACGAAATGTTTTAATTGCTTTTGTCCCTTGGTTTATGAGTAAACATGTTTATAACTATATTTCAATGTTAGAAAAAGATTTAACTTTGAGTAATGAAGAAATTACTAAATCAGTTTTTCCACCATTACAATCTTTCCAAATTAATAAGGATGATAAGATTGTCCATTTTAATGTTTTTTCAAAATTATTTGAAGATAATACTGCTTTAGTCACTACACAACATATAAATATCATGATAAAGCAGCACAATTATACAAATATTTATATGAGCATGTTAGGTGATCATATAGTCTCTCTACATGATAAAGTTAATAAACTATTATCTCAATTAAGTCTTGATAAGAAAGGTAAAGGTAAGGTTGCTCAACCTAGTATTCAACCTCCACCAGATATTGAAGATTTCAAGTTGAAAGATTTTTCTGATTTAGAAAATTTCTTGGAAAAAATTTTCTAAGGTAATAACTTTACACCTCTAAATATTAATAATCTTTCAGGAGGAGAAAGTAGTGGTGGTCACAACGATGAAATTAATAAAATCTCATTAAAATATGCTAGAAAGCATGTTCAAAGGATGTACTACTATCCTAGACCGACTCCCCAAGATGTTCTATTGGAAGAACATGAACATATTATAACTAATAGTTATAATGGAAAAGAGATATATAAATGGAACATAGATGGATATACAGATAGATAGATTTATACAACTGTACATAGGATGCTTATGTACTGTACTATCTATAAGATGAATAAGAATAGTGATAAGACTATTATTGATATGATAACAACAGGCTACACAGGCCAATTAAAAGGTTGGTGGGATAATTATCTCAGTCAGGATCAAAGAGATAAAATTCTATTAGCAGTCAAACAAGAGGATCAAGGGATGACACAAAATACAGTTTATACTTTGGTCCTAAATATTAGAGAACACTTTTCAGGAAGATGGTCAGATAATAGTGAGACCATAAGGACTTTACTCCAGAATTTAAGATGTAAAACTCTTACATCTTTCAGATTTTATAAGGATGTATTCTTAAGTAGAGTCATGGAGCTACCAGACTGTAATAGTACTCACAATTTATTGATGGTTTACCAGATCTTTTTGCTGAAAGAGTTAGGAAAACTCTTAGAGGAGATGGACATTCCATTGATATTAGATAACTAAAAGAAAAGAAACAAATAAAAGCCTTAGGTAATTTAAATTCAATACTCATTTTGCTGCCATTTGCAGATCTTAAACTATGAGTAGTTTTATGAAAATATATTGAAGGAATAAGTCCTTCTTGAATACAATTGGATTGAATCTTTGCTTTAGAAAGGCCTTATAAGGCATTCTAAATCTCCATGGTCTTGTACAACATTCTATGTTAACAAACATGCTGAACAAGAAAGAGGTGCCCCGGGGTTGGTTATAAATTATAAACCTCTTAAAAAAACTCTTCGATGGATCAGATATCCCATCACCAATAAAAAAAATTATTAGATAGAGTTTATGATGCTATTATATTTTCTAAATTTGATTTAAAATCAGGTTATTGGCATATTCAAATAAGTGAATCAGACAGGTTTAAAACTGCTTTTAATATCCCCATGGGTCAATTTGAATGTAATGTTGTGCCTTTTGGTCTAAAGAACGCTCCATCAAAATTTCAAAAGATTATGAATGATATTTTTATATCTTATAGTAATTTTATAATAGTTTATATAGATGATATTCTAGTATTTTCAAAAAAATATAGAAACTCATTTTAAACATCTTGAGTTATTTAAGAAAATTATTATACAATGTGGTTTGGTTATATCTACACCAAAAATGGCTTTATTTCAAACCAAAGTTAGATTTTGGGTCATAATATTGAAAAAGAAAATATTAGTCCTATCAATAGAAGTATTGAATTTGCTTCCAAATTTCCATATGAAATTACTAATAACACTCAATTGCAGAGATTTCTTGGCAGTCTTAACTATGTAGCACCTTTTATAAAGGATTTAGCTGTGGATTCAGTTATTTTATATGACAGGCTTAAGAATAATCCAAAAGCATGGTCAGCTAATCATACTGAAGCTGTTAAAAAAATTAAGGAGAAGGTTAAAAGCCTTCCATGTCTCACTTTGGCTAACCCAAGTTGGGAAAAGACAGTTAAAATAAATGCTTCAAATCTAGGATTTGGTGTTGTTCTGAGAAAATATTGTCCTAATAATAAACATCATCATATTGTTCAATTTTATTTAGGGAAATGAAACCCAACTCAGAAGAATTATGCCACAGTAGGCAAAGAAATCTTAGCTATTGTGAAAAGTGTTTTAAAGTTTCAAGGCGATCTTTATAATCAAAAGTTTGTTACAATAACTGATTGTCAAGCAGCTAGATTTATGTTTAATAAGGATTGTGAACATGATGTTTCTAAACAAATGTTTGCTAGATGGAAGGCTTTATTAGCGCCTTTTGATTTTGAGATTCATTATAAAAAAGGAGAAGATAATAGTCTTCCTAATTTTCTCACTAGAGAATATTTAAATTAATACATGTTTTTATGGTTTTAGGAATGAGGCCATCATGGCCCCCTTCAAGAGGGGGAAGAGGACACAACAACAGGGGAAGAGGAGGCCATATCCTCACTTAACTGGAAAACAAGCAGTTAGTAGCAGCATCTAGTTCATCAACTAGTACAGGAGGCTTAAATATAAATCATCCTATGTACGCAGAATTTATGGATTTCATGAAATCCAAGCAAAAGAAGGAGGATGATCCACCAACTTATTCCACTATATTAGTGGATAAAGAAAATATTGAAGTATTTGATCTAAATGATAGAAGGGAAGTCATACTTCTATTAGAAAATCATGATCTAAAATGGAAAGATGATCCCTGAAAGTTAATGAACAGGTATTTGGATTCAGTATGTTATACTACTACTGTTTATAAATACAGGATGCACTATGAGATGATATTCTCAGCAACATGGTCGGAAGAATTCCAGCATTTTTACCCTGCTAATACAAAGAAAGTTTATAACTTCTCAAAAATTATTATAAAAAGAATTATTTCTCCAGAAGAATAGGGAATGAGTCCTTTAAAGGAAAGGGATTATATCTATCCAGAGCAAAAAATTGCAGTAAAATATATTTACTGGGATTACGTTGATAGCTTTAATAAAGCTCTGTTATATGAGAATGTTAATAGAAAGCATTCATGGTTTATCAAAATATGTTCAAATGTTTTTACCCAAAAAATTTCAAATTGGTTTTGTAAATGGTGGATGTTATATGGTCCTTCCATAAAAATATTTCCAGAACAATATAAACAATTATATTTAGAATGGTTAGACATATCTCCAAAAATAATAAGCATGGAGCAAGATAATACTATTTTGATGGTATGTCAGTAATGTATTTCTTTATAGAGTTCTCAATTCCATAGATCATGAAATCGAATGTTGAAGTTAATACTACTTCAGAAGGATTTCCTTGCTTACAACGAACTTTTTATACGAAGTTTTGGAGTAAGTTAATAAATAAGGATGTTGATGGCAAGATACATGGCCAGGAAATATTGGACCTCATAAATGAAACAATAAATAAATATCGTGTTCAGGAAATATCCAGGGCTCAAGACGATATTATTAATCCATTTAAACAAATCACCCGCAGACTTCAGATGAAGAAAGGTGTAATGACCAAATCAGAGATTATAGCCTTCTAAATGGAAGAAGCTAAAAAGGACTTAATAAAAAACTTGGATATAGAAATTGGGGATGACATATCTATGCCATCAGCAAGTCATACTAATCAAGATGATGAAAGTTATTTGGCGGGAGAAGCCCAAAGTGATTATAGCACTGAGGAAATAGATCTTTGATACTCTATTCAAAAAATTCCAAGAACAAGTGGAGGAATCCTTCGACATGCTCACATGCAAAGGGAAAGAAAAGATATGAAGACAAGATCATAAAAGAACAAAAGACTTTAATAAAGATTTCATCTTTAATAAAGAAAGATAGTGCCAACCAAAAGACTTTGTCGGCCACATGTAATAGGTGTGAAGAACACGTTTATTTGTCGGTATTATCATGTTGTAATTGGCCAATGTAAAAAGTGTGGGTCATATTTTGATTTCTTATGTTTTATTTTTCCTCTATATAAGAGGATGCATGTTTGAGTAAGGAAACAGGTTTTGGAACCCCTTCTCTCTCTCTCTCTAAATTTCCTGGTAATATTTTCTTTGTAAGTTTTAATTTGGATTTTTAATAAAAAGCTTTCAGTTTCGTTTGTACATCGATTGGTTTGGAGCTCCGGTATAGGTACTATTTTTGTTTAAGAAATTTCTTTATGAACTTAGCCTAAATGATAAGCTAAATTACTTGTGTTAAGCTATATCATACTAAACTATTATAATTAAATAGAGTTGTAACTATAAAAGATGGTTTAAACAGCTAAAATTAAGGTCTAATTAGAGTAATTCAGGCATATTAATAAAAGACTATTACGTTGATCCGTTGGATTATCCTATAAAGGGCAGACCCAAATGTATCTGTTAGATTACCCTATGTTGTGGGCGGACTCGGTAGAGGCCGTTGGATTACCCTAAAGGCTGACCTGGATACGGTGGAAGTCTTTATTATTATGCTGAAAATTACTTGAATTTATAAAGGACCTTATAGAGGCTAGGCGATCCGTTTTTGATGGTATCAGAGCCATGGAATTATAATAATTATAGGTCATTAGTCTCTATTCTAAGTCATTCATTTGTGTTTGTAAGGTTATTATTCTTAGATTAGTAGTCTAGTCCTTTGTTTGAACTTGTTCTTGTTGTTTAGCTATTGTTTGCTTTAATTTATTTTCTATACAACTTACACATGCTTCCATATAACAGTTTTTACATTTAGCCATGTTTATTTTACTAGGATACCATTTACAAATACTACATTGGTTGCTATCTATTCCCTTTTGTCTTTCGAACTCATGATTACAGTCTTGTCAGATATTTATGATAGTACTTATTAGTATATTGTCTAGGTCTTCTTCATTCCTTTCTAATACTATCTCATTAATTAAATTATCATCTTCTGAATCAGATGTGTTTGATTGAATTTTTCTTTCTTCTTTGTATCTATGCTTACAACAGAGTATATACTTTATGTATCTGACATAAATTCATCTACATTTAATAAGGTTTCTTGAAAGTATTCTATTAACTGAGAATTTCTAGTTTTCATATTATCTTTTTTAGGGCATATATTTGCTAAGTGTTCTGTATTCCACAAGTATAACTTTTTAATTTATTTTTTATAATTCCTATCATCTCTGTATTTCTAACATGTCTATCTTTATTTAAGTATGGCTTTCTAGCTAAGGATTTTCTTAAGAAATTTTTTTTGTGGTTGTATGGTTTTTGTCTATGGGTTGTTCTTCTTTTATATTTTCTTGATTTACTTGGTTCTCTATCATAATTTTGGGTCATATATATCATTATTTTAAAGAATTTCATTTCATTCTGTTTTAACTATTTTTCTATTTGTATGTTAGTACATTTTTCTTGTAGTATTTCCATTATATGTTGTATTTTTTGTCCTATAGACCATAAGAATGTGGGGTTTTGAACCACCCCTTCTCTTTTATACCATCTTTCTTCTATTTCTCATCCTAAAGCTCCTGGTAATTTATTGAATAGTTTTTACCTAATTCTTCGTTAAATGTCTTTCCACTAATAATACAATAGTAAAAATAATCTTTAAGAAAGTTTTTTATGTGCATCTAATTTGATATACTTAATTGTTCTAACTTTATTACAGCACTTCTTTGTAATGCTACTAATCCACTATTTGGGTCTTCTCCTGTTAACAACACATGTATTTTGTTTGTAAAATCATATGGGTTTGGTCCTAACTCTATTAGTCCTTGAAATTTTTGTGGATAAGTTTGTTTATATGATTCTCATACTACTTTACAGGATTCTCCTAAAAAGGTTTCTAAGTATTTATACATAGTTTCAGCATCTGTTTCATGATAATTTTTAATAAAATCTGCTAGCACTATTCCTTTCCATAAATCTATTACTGTATTCCACATTTGTGGATCATGTGCAGCTATATTTAATATTTTTTCTTTATTTCCTCCTTCTTGTAGTCTAATAGGTTATTCTATAGGTATTCTTTTTCCGACTGGTTTGATATTTGCTTTTATTTCTTGATCAGGTCTAACCTATTGTCTTCTAGGCAAATTACCTATACTATAACTAACACTTGGAGCTGCGGTAGTTCTCTGGAAAGGGCTTGCACTATGTGAACTGGTTGTTTCATCCATTAGTTCTGCATGACTAATTATGGATAAAGTGCCTTCGTTTTCTTCATTCATACATTCTGATTCAACTGTTCATCTATTCTGTATGCTAAATTATCATCCCTTTCTTTACATATTCTAAAATATTCTATTATTTCCTTTATATCCATTTTTCCTTTCTTACATTCTCTACATTTAAAAACAGTAAGACTATTGTCTTTACATTGTCTTTTTGCCTCTTCTATGGCTCTATCGACCTCGTATGCTTCCTGTATTAATTATATATTCATTAACTCTTCTTATTTTGTTTCTATAGTACTTTCTATTTCATTATCGTCTAATTCTCTTTGACTTGTATAATTATAAACTGCAAACCTAATTGATGTCTCACCTTTTGAGCTAGTGTACATTAAATGTTGTTCGGAAGCAAACACTTTTGGTTACTTAATTTGTCTAGATTCCATTCTAATACTGACTATTCTTCTGGGTTTATTTTTATTGATTTTATTAGTTTTATTCCTTTATTACCCACTACTTCTACTACATCGTTTACTTGGAGCTTAAATTTTGTATTACTACTTAAGGTCATTTTTCCTATAAAACCTACGCACATTAATAGGTTGTTTCCATTATTCATTTCTTCACACCCTTTATTCTGGATTCCTATTTTAATATGTTTTCCAAATTCCTTTAAATAGATTAAAAAGTTTGGACTAATATAAAATATTCCGCCATTACTAGTCATGCCTACTTCTGTTAATCCTATGATAGATTTCTTTAGGTCTGACCAACGATCATCATATAGTACAATCAAAACTTTAGATCCTAGATTTTTTTCTCATTAGTCCTTTTATCCCTATAACTATTAATCCCATATGCATTAGCATTAGTTTGGGGTTTTTAATTGTCTTTATGAAGGCTGAGTTTACTAAGTTTAAGATTGCAAAGTTTTCTCCTATTGCTGATATATGTTCTTCTCTATAATGTCTGTATAATTGATTGTCTCTAGAGAAATATTTTACGTTGTATAATGTCTTTGGATTTAATAATTTTAGTTGATTTTGTTGAAAAATCTGTAGATCTCTGTCTATGTCTATGATTTCCTTTAATTCTTGATTTTCATCTATAGTTGATGGTCTTCTAGATAATATTCGAGAAATCATGTTATTTCCTATTCTGTTTTCTGAGAAGCTTGGTCTGTTTTGTTGGATTGCTTGTTTATTTGAAAGAATGTCCATTTTTGTGGTTTTCTAGTTACCTTTTGTTTTTCTTGTTGAGGGGTTATTTCTACTTTCTTAACTTGGTTAATTAATTCATCTCTTTCTGTATTATTATGAACTTGTTGCTCAAGTTGTTTTGCTTTTAGTATTTTATTTATTTTTATATTTAATTCTATTAGTAAGGCTATTATTGTATTTTTTTGTTTGAGTACTACTTTATCTGTAAGGCTGGAGGGGATATGGTTAGAATATCCTACTGATTCTTGATGGAATTTTGATGTATATTCTAACGTTTTTTTGTAATTTATATCTTCTTCACTCATGAAAGTGAAATATGTTCAAGTCTTGTAATTATTTCTTGTAAATTACTGATTTCAGTAGTTATTTTTTCTACTTGCTCTATGATTTTTGTTACTACTTGGGTATTTTTAATTTCTAATTCTTTAGGCTTTTCGATTATAGTTTTTACCAACTTTACTATTTCGATTTTTGTAGGTATCTTTTCCAAATTAAATTTCGTATTTAGGTATTGAAGTTTTCTATCTATTTCTAGTTTTTGTACTTTTAATAAATCGAAATTCTTTTCTAGTCTATCTAGTATCTTAAATTGTTTGTTTTGTACTAATTCTATTGTTTCTAAATGTTTTATTATAATTTGATCTTGTTGTTGAGTTTTCTCGCTAAGATTTGTTGTTAAATCTATTAAAGTATTATATTGCTTGTCTGCGGAATGTAGTATATGTTCTCCTTCAGCAAAGTTACACTTTAAAATGTTATTTTTGTTTAATGATCTATATTTCTTTTCTAGGTGTATTCTCAAGTCTAAATATTCAAGGAGTCTTATAGAATCTATTTTTATATCTAATTTAATGTTATTAATTTCTTTAATCAGGTTAGCTTGATGTCTTGCCAGGGATTCTGTAAAGGAGGTTGTATATATTTCTTTGGCTAACTGAATATGAATAACAATAACAATAATAATAATAATAACAATAACAATAACAATAACAATAACAATAACAATAACAATAACAATAACAATAACAATAATAATAATAATAATAATAATAATAATAATAACAATAACAATAACAATAACAATAACAATAACAATAACAATAACAATAACAATAACAATAATAATAATAATAATAATAATAATAATAATAATAATAATAACAACAACAATAACAATAACAATAACAACAACAACAACAACAACAACAACAACAACAACAACAACAACAACAAAAACAACAACAATAATAAAAATAATAATAATAATAATAACAATAATAATAACAATAATAATAACAATAACAATAACAATAACAATAACAATAAGGGGGGAACCCATCGGTGGCCCCCTAAACTTGGCACCAATTTTCACTTAGACACATCAAGTAGGCTTTGTTCCTTTTAAACACCTCAAGTAGGGGTCCGGTGTATAATTTTGACACTTTTTGTATTTTCAAAATCGCATATTAAGTCTTCTACACAACTCAGCGTTTTTAGCCTTAGTCTCAACAAAGATCTCAATTAACCATTTCGTTTCTTTGACAAGCTCTTGAAAAGCATCTATCAACACATTTTTAGGGACTTTATCTCCTTTCTAGAGTAATCCTTGAGATTTTATTTAATGTCAAGAAATATTACCTCCTCAGACTCTTCATCATTTGATTTTGCCATAAAAGTATATAAATAGTCAAAATTTGAGAATTCACCTTCCATAGCTACCATTGATTTGTTCTCTAGTCCTTTGTAACCGTCTGATTCACTAGATGCATCTCCCAAAGCTGTAAGTGGTTTTCTGAATGCATCATCTACTATTTCTTTGTGCCTGACGTGGAAATGGACTGGGTTCCTCTTTGTTTCTTTCTTAGGATTATTTTTGACGTAGTCCAATCCCAAAAAAATTTACATGCTCTCTACATCCGTGACAATCATCATTCCCCTTTAGATATGTACTTGAGTTTCCTCTCATTCGGATACATCCATATCTTCTCACAATCTTTTAAGAACTCCTGGTAGTGTAAACCATCGAATCTTTGTCCTCACTGGAATAATTATTTGTTGCCTTGATAACCAAGTTTTTTCTTTCGTAAATTATTGTTTCTCTTGATGTTTTTGATTTTTAAACTCATAGGTCTTCAGGTTCCTATTAGCTCATCCATTTTTTGAGTTTGAATGTCTTTAACTTGAGTTGGGGAATTTATTTTTCTTTCCTTTAATTGTAGCAAGACACTGAGAATGTTGCAAATAAGTTTGATGCTCTCTAAAACATTGCCAAGACAATGGAGCTCATTAGTAATGGAGGTGAGTCTATTGTGCATCTCTTCAATGGATAATTCATACTTAGTGGTATGCATGTTGATACTAGACTGCTTAACTTGACTGGTCCATTCATAGGCCGTTTGCAAAGCTTCCAACTTTTCTTTTGATGTTTCGTATGAGGAGATCATATTGTACTCATCAGGTCCAATACCTCCCACTGAAAACGTCTTAACTTTGAAGTTCTTTTCAATTTATTTTATGTAAACATCATAATATTCTTTTCTTGTCTTAGGAGTAGATTTGGAGGCTTCTGTTTTTTTCTACGGTCTTCATAGGAACAAAGGGACTATCACAGATGATGTCCCACAATTAACAGTCTTGAGCAATGATAAAGTTGGGCATCCTTGTTTTCTACAACCTATAGTATTGACCGTTGAATTGAAATGTTGTGGAGCATCCATTAGAATAGGATCCTTCCTAGTTGTTACCTTTTAGGAAGAACAAGTTGTAATACAAATTGTTGGCTTGTATGAATCCACCAAGCATCAAGGTACCAAGTCCTTTCTAAGAACAATATATACAACTAATAGTAAAGGAACACATGAATTGTACGTGGAAATGTTCTTTCTCAAGAAAGTAAAAAACCAGGACATACAAAGTAGGATTTTTGCAACACCCCAAAAAGTTTTTACCTAAGACTCGAACTATTCTTCATTGTGAGTAAGATTGTATCGAGGAATTTAAATTTTCTTAGATGTCAAGGTCACTAGATGTAGCACCTCGGGTTCCAAAAAGAACCAAAGAGATATTCATTCAAGTCGTCTTTAAGATCTTTTAGATTTTGGATCAACTTCAAACGACCATAACTTTTAGCACATAATGAGTTAGGTGGACCATGATGTATCAAATTGAATATCTCTGAGTCCTCTTTCCAACGTCACCAAGTTTGCTAAAATACGAGTTTGGATGAGGGAGATATGACCGTTTGAGTGCAGCGTCTCTAGATAGGGCCTTTTCTCCCTGAGTAAGGAGGGGTATTTTAGTATTTTCCTTACCCCCACTTAGTCTAAGCGTGAATTACACCCAATTTAGGGTCTAAACTTATTAGAATCAGTTTCATATATCCCCAAAACGTTTAGGGCTTTATAAAGGAGGTTCAAGAGGAGAAAAAGTTCAAGGGTCCAAGTGTTCATCAAATATTTTACCAAAAACTTAGTTCATTAAGGTATGTAAGTTGTCATCGTGTTGGGTTCATTCACCCACATGCCAATCATGTGATTTTTATCCGTAATTTCATTCTTGAGGTTAAATGATCTTAGTTCTTGAGGATTTAGCTTCATTCCTTGTTAATGGAGTCTTGTTGAGTTCTTTAGGTGAGGCTCTTGCGAATGAGTGTAATTCTTGAGGTATTTTGAGTAGATTTTCATGTACTTGGGTTAGGTTAATGAATCTAAGAATGTTGGGAAGAATCCAATAAATTTTAGTTGAATTATGACCCAAAATTGAGAAGAAAATTTTTTCAGAATATCCTAGGAAAAGGGTGGCTCGACGCGCCACTAATGCGCTAGGGAAGTGGTTCTAACGTTTAGGGGCTAGCGCCCGCACCACTTAGTGCGTCAGGGTCCCTCCTCTTCCGTCCTTCGTTTAGTTTGAGTTCTATTAAACAATGTCATCGATCACTTCTTAATTTTAACTATCCAAACTTCATCAAATCATCTAGAGATCCTTGAGGATGATTACAAGGGAACTAAGTATTCCCAAGAGTATATACTTTTACATTTAACACGAGAGGAAATCTTGATTTCCAAATGAGTTAATGAGGACTTTTTAACCATAATCTCTTTCAATAAAACCTTTTTGAGTAATAATCTCAAAGTTTGAGGATGAGAAAATATTTTTAAATGCATGAGAATGAGTTATATTATTTGTAGTAGTATAGAACAGTGATATGGGGACGAGTTTAGACAACTCAAAGTCCTCATAAACCATGTATGCCAACATGGGTAAAGGGTCATACTTTTTAGATGATTCCTTATTGCTTTTTAAGCATAGCTTAGTAGATCCACTTAGTTGAGGATGTATTATACTCTGGCAAGGTATAGGAATGTTCTGGAAGCATGGTTGAGACGTTGTATTATCACATAGCACATAGTGATAGTTATCGGTTAGAGAATCTCCCAAATAAGAGTTATTATTGTATTATAACATAGAATTGAGTTATTTTTGTAGTTTTACATACAATTGAGTTATTTTTGTAGTTTTACATACAATTGAGTTATTATCTATTGTTTTGAAAAGTTTTTCATACACTGCATCTTTTGTTATTGCTTTATCCTTTAGTTAAGTTGGGTATCTTTGATTTCAGTATCTTGGAGGTGAGTATCTTTCTTTGAGATGAGTATCTTTGAGTTGAGTATTTTTGGGGTGAGTATCTTTGAGTTAAGTATCTCTCAGGTGAGTATCTTTGAGTTGAGTATCTTTGAGGTGAGTATCTTTTAGGTGAGTATGTTTGAGTTGAGTATTCATGAGTTGAGTCGAGTTCAGTAAGATGAGACGAGGTAAGTATGTTTCCTTTTTATCATTTCAAGCTTATGTTTATGCTTTAGAATTCCCCTTACATGCTGGTACATTCAATGTACTGACACCAATTGGCCTGCATCTTGTTATGATGCAGATATAGGTATTCAGGGTCATCAACAAATGCTCCGTTGAGACAACTTGCATTTCCAATTAGCTTTGGTGAGCCTCCTTGCTTCCGGAGGGTTCCACTTTTACTTTCAGTTTGTTAGGATGTCGTGGGTCTTGTTCCGATAATTCTTTTGTAATAGTGAAGGCTTCATAAATAGTTTAAAGACCAAAGAGTCTATCATTATTTCATTTGTTGTTGTAGTGTTTTAAGTCTATGAGGCATAAAACTGATTCTTGTTAAATTATTTTTAGAAAAATTTTGAAGTTGAGTTTAAATTAAGTTTTGAAGTTATTTATGCTTTTTAGTCCATATATCGTTGAGTAAGTCTTCCGCTGAGTATTGAGCCAGGCTAAGGGTTCTCTTGGGGACCAGCAATGGTTCTCAGTGTTAGTTACGTCCAGGGTGTAGGCTTGGGGCTTGAAAGATTTCACCAATAATTCCACTAACACAAGACAAGATTCAAATTACAACCTTATACAATCTAGGAATTAAACACTTAATCCCTCCCACTTGTAATACATCTATAACGAGTCAACAAAATATTCCAATTTCCCACTATATATGTCAACTAACCCTAGCTAATATAGAATTCAACAAATATCTCTAGAAATAACTCAAATCTAGACGATCAGATGTAATGATCTTTTCCCGTCATTATAGAAAAGCCAATAGGGAAAGAATTGGGGCAAGAAAAACCTTTTGTAGTAACTTTGAAATTCCTTAGCGTGAGCGGGTAGTTTTTGCGAAACTGGGGTTTGGAACTCAAATTCCAACTCTATGTCTCCGTGTAAGCTATTGTGGTGGGATTAGGTCCACCGTAGCTGCTCAATCGCTAATTAAGTCGGAATTATACCCCAAAATTGTTATTTTCTACATGTTTCGCTCTTGAGAGCTAAGAAATGACTCAAGGTTATTTCTTAAAGGTTTTCAACCTATTCTAGCACTAAAGGTAAGGATAATACTCCCCTAATCCATTTTTCGATCCGTAGAACTTAGATTCTTGGTTAATATTATTGGGGAAGGGTTTTGGATTGAATTTGATGGTGGTAAAAAGCCCTAGCTACATATTAGCATCATGGGTTTGGTCTTAGGTTATTAGGTTTGTTGTATTCCAGGTAATTAGGCTTCGTTTATTGATCCTTGCATTAATTGATGATCTTAGACCATGAACAAGTGGAAAGAATCTAGAAAGGGAAAATTCAAATGCCATGGGGGATTCAAGCTTGGTTTCGAGGTAGGTAATGGTTTGATTTCATATTTTGCGTGATGTATGTTAGTAATTGCTTCATTTTAATGCATGTATGTATGTGACTGAGGTCTTGTTGATCAAACCTAATGAAATGAGTATGAATGAACAAATCTAAGCCATGATTCAACACTTGATTGTATGATTATGAGTATATACATTATGAGTGTGGTTGTGGTTGTGTTGAATGGACTGGGTGTCATGTTTCGACAAACTAACTTGGATCGGGTGCCACATTTCAGCGTGTATATTTGATCGGGTGTCACGTCCGGCACACTAATTGGGATTAGGTGCCATGTTATGGTACACTAACTGTTTAGGTATGGGTTCCATGAGAAGGCCATTGATAGTTATATCTACTTGTTATTGAGGATGTGGAATTTGTGCATTGCACTTGAAATGATAATTGATGCGTTATATATATTCTTTGCATGTATGTGTTTACCTTGTTGTGATTACTGGAATATAATGTGTTCACTGGAACAGCCACGTGATCCTACCAATACACTATGGTTGTGTACTGATACAACACTTGCTCATTCTTTGTTGAGTAAAGGGTGTCTCCAGGCAGCTGCTGATAGACCTCAGCTAGGAGATAAATGATCAAGATCAGATTTCAAGGGTGAGCCAGTTCTTTCAGGCTACCATGGAGTCCTTCTTATTGTTTAGTCCATCTCCTTCGGACATAGACTATTTAGTTATTTCATATGTTTGTTGGGGTTGTATCCTTATTTCTTAGACCTGTGGATCGTTACAGTTTTGGTACATTGACTTTCAGGTTCTAGGGGTGTTTTCCGCAATGTTTAATAGTCGTTTTTTTTAACTTTAGGAGTTTATGGGAATTCTAGTTTATTTTTTCATTTAAATTGTTTTCGTATCGTTAAATGCCTTAGTTTTCGTAAATTTTGTGAGATGAGTTGTACTTAATGGTTCTCCCACCGGAGGGTTAGTGTGGGTGCCAATCACGACGGTCTGGATCGTGATATCAGAGATGAAAAAATACCTACACAATCCTAATAGACAATTGAAGGTTTTACAATATAAGTATAAAACAAAGACTTAACAGTAAGGAATATATCATTTTCATAACAAGCGAAAGTGTTGATCATTTATTCATTAATGAGGAAGTATCCAATACTGTGTGGAAGTATTTTCAAAAGCTTCTAATATCATCGGTCATATGATCCATGTGAAAAAAATTATTAAAAGGTGGTGGGATTGTTAAGGAAATAGTAAGCAGAAAATCATCTTCCAGGCAATGCCTAACATTATCATGCGGTACTTATGGAAGAGGAGAAATACAATTTTGCATGGATAAACATACAAAGAAACTCTTATAAAGAAGTTTTTATTCAGATGTTCCTAAATCTTGGCCTTATATGATTGCAGTTTTAGATGGATATAGGCGAAAATTTTGGTACAAACTAGTAAAATCGTTTCCACCTTCTATAGGAAGGTGGAAATGTAATACACGTGGAGTGTCAAGGGGAAATCCAGGACTTATCTCTGAAAATTTGTGTGTGAGGGATTCTAATTGAGATATATTATGTGCTAAAAGTCTATAAATGGTTTATTTACTATCCTAGTTATTGAGGCTATTTCTATAAGGGAACAATTATCATATTATTTTTAGAAACAATCATCTAAGGTCATAATTGAAACTTATTCTCTAGAATCAGTACACTTCTTGAATGGAGAGTGGGAATTTCCTATGAGAGTGACTATGGAGCTCAACACCATTAATTGGCTAAGGGATACTTGAACCATAAGGGTACAACATTTATTAAAGGGGGAAATCACTCTTGTTTATTTTCTTCTGACTTAGTTTTTTATTTTTGTGGGAATATTGAATACAACTTTTATGAGGTTCCAATTCAATGTATGAAAATAATCAACTTAGACAGGCAGACATTTCTACATCAACAATATAGTTCTAGTGGTCTGATACAAAGTTAATATATAAATGTGTAATATAAGAAAATACGGGAGTCCTCTAAATACAAAGTAGATTCTGAAATTGATTTTGTTGTTTAAATATTCCATGTACCTTGTGAGATCTTGACTTGTCACATATGGTATTAAATCAGGACTTACATCGTATTACACCATATTCCTTTTTTTCTTTTGTTTATAAATCTAGTTCCTGTAATTAGCTCATTATAGTTACATCATAGAAGAAGAAATAAGTGTTAAGGTAACAATAAGGCTCAAGTTTATAGTCTTACCTTGAGTTTTGAAAGTGCGGAAACTGCTGGAAAAGTCTTGACTTAGTAGTATCCCATGTCCTTGCTTTCGTAGATAAATTAAATGCTAGTAATATGAAGGAGATAATTTCAATGATTCAACCCATTGAATTTAGATCTGAAAGTTATTGTATATTACCTTTTTCCAGAATATAGATCTGGAGATCAAAAAGCTCAACTGAAGCCGCGAGAGATTCATGAATAGTAATCAAACTATGTTTTGGTAGGATCCCTCAAGAAGTAGAGTCGTCACCCCAGATATTAGTCACAACACGTCAAATACAACAACATCAGTAAGGTGGAAATTTACTATGTGTTTTGAAATGTTCAGACAACTCGATGTGCATAAAGAAAGGACCTTACCGTTAAGCTCCATCGATTGAGCTCTGTGGATTTGCACACCTAGATGATGTAAAGAAGATGAAAAGCTTCAAGTCCATTTGATTCAAGACATTTCCACTTTTTTTTGTTATTTATTTGTTTACTTTTCTATTTTTTTTGGCCGGACCGTGTGCCTTTTTTTGTTGTAAATATTTGGTCTGATTCCTTTTAATAAATTTTGGCCTATTTGATTAAAAAATGAGTAAATTTTAGGTTTAGCAAACATAAAAATCATATTTGTATGTTATAACTATAGTTTATATAATTATACTCCATAGCAAACTTAATGTTTGCTATGGCTATTAATCTGTATATTTCGGTATACATATACATAAAAATACGTATTTGTATATTTCGGTATACAAACTAAAACATAGTAATTGTATATAAACAAAATTACTACATATATACAACACATATGTATACCGAATGGGTCTATTTGTATATTTCGGTATACAAACGGGTCCTGCAATTAATTCTTATACAATACATATGTATACCGAATGAGTCTATTTGTATATTTTGGTATACAAATAGGATTGCAAAAAAATGAAATGTTTGTTGCGAATTATAAATAAAAGAAACTATGACTATAACAGTTAACTGAATTAATAATTTGCTATTTCATACAATTTTCCATTAAAAAATAGCAGGTCTGTCACGATCCAAACTGTCGTAACATGAACCCACACTAAACTTCCGGTGGGCATACCTATTATCTACTAACTAAAATAAACTAAGTAAATAAAAGGAATTGTCGTCATTAATTAAAACAAGTCCTCATATGTATTAGAAAAAATATGCAGATCTAACCTCCTAAAACCCGAAAGTCATGTACCAAAACATCTACATAGTCTGAAGTATCTACGGGTTCACCCTGCAACCACCCCCTTCCCATCACTAGTTAGCTAGATAGTACTAAATAAAATAAAGACCATAATAATCTAATGGAAGAGACAAAAATAATATATATGTATCATATGAATATCATGTTGATTTAATTTTTTATCAAAATACAAAAAGACTTCATAATAGACAAAATTGTCATTACTATAATTTATTTTTAATTATTTATAATATTGTAACACCTCAGATTTGGAAATGGAGGAAATTACATTTTTTTAGCTAGTATATGTGTCTCATTTGCGGACCGTACGCGCTTCTACTAGCCATAGATAGAAACCATAGGTGCTGGAAAAATATTTTTCAAAACTCAAGTTCCAGTACTCTTTTTACGGCTCACAAGGATGGTCCGTGATCCCATATACAAGTCATAGGTAGGTCTCTTAGGTAAGTTCCATACTTGGTGAAATTTTGAGGGTCGAAGATGGACTTAACGGATGGCATGTACGAAACATAGGAAGACCTATGAACCGTACATGGGATCCATTGAAAGTGGGTGAATTATAGTGTCCCAGTAATACACCTACAATTCAGCAGTATGGTCTGTCGAAGGACCTACGGACTGTAGGTCCAGTTGTAGATGGGATTTGACAGTTATTTTTAAAAAGGGATTTTGGTTTTTTTTTTCTAGTTATTTTAACCAATACTATGTCATTTTACCTTCTACCCTAGGCCCAACATGAACATTTTAAATCCCCAAATTACCCAATTAAATTCATTCTCGTAAATTCCCAAAAGTTGACCAAGTTACTCCTCCCAAATTTTCTTAATTCTAAGGAGAAGAAGAAGTGCTAGGGTTCTATTCAAGTCTCCAAATCCTCCATTTTATTGGGCTTTGGTATCAAGGTATGTGTGCATTCACCCATGGAGTCCTTTCCTCCATGGGGTTCCTAAAGATTTCAAGTTTCCAATTTAATTCTCCAATTATCAAATTAGGGTTTCAATTCAAGGAATGTGGGTTTCTTCCAATTATGATTTACTGTCATCAATTAAGTCTTCTAAGGCATTATATGGTGTTAATTGGATTCTCAAGTAGAAAACAGGGCCCACCGAGATGAAAAGCAGCTACCTCTCAAGTCATTCAATGAGCCTCGAATTCATGAGAAGAAGAAGATCACACGGGTCCGGGCTCGGAGCCTACAGAAGTGTAGAAGCAATGGTTGTGTACCAATAAAACAGTACCCAACAAGTAACCTAAAAAAATGCATCTATTTAGAAAATGAATACTGCTTATTCTCCAACCGAACCTCCTCAAATTACAACTTGCATAGAAATCAACCAAACCTAGAAATTCTGCAATACACGGCTCAGAAGGCCCGAACTCCATAATTCAATAGTCACAATCAACAATCAAACAAATCAAGTAAGTCATTATTAAATTCACCTAGTTCACTCTCAAGAAATAAGTACATAAATCACATTTAGCAAGTAAGCCATGCATAAGCATCAAATGCATTAAGTCACAATAATCAATATCTTGCCAAAACCATTTTCCATTGGCACAATACGACTAGACAAAACAATTTTTGTTCGGGTTTATATCAAATTAGTTGTTGAAACCATTTCTCATCGGCTTTATATCAAATCACTATTCAAAACTCTTTCCCATCTGCTTTATATCAAATCACTAGCTGGAACGATCTCTCATCGGTTTATATCAAAACTCTAGCGAGCACCATTTACCATCAACTTCATAAATAGTCCGCTGCAAAGATCTCAGCATCATAAATCATCACATCTCTCATCACAATGTTGACCTCAATGCATACAAAAAATATCACACCACACAGAAGAGATAAAAATTCAGAAAATTCAAGTCCAGAAACATGCTTTGAAGCATTTCATCAATCAATCAACAAGGGTCACAATAAGGTAATTCAAGTCATCATGTTCATCACATAGACTTTTTCATTAATCGAACAAAATGAATGTGCGGCTATGATGAGGCAAACGAAGTTACATAGGCAATATGCGAACTTTTAGCATCTTGTTGTGACTTGCTGATTGCTGATGAAGTTTCTTATGATGAACATTGCATGCTAGCTCGTGTAAATTCTTGTTTGATATTGGTGTCATTTCCTTGTATGGTGAGGTCACTTTGAACATTGCATTTGATGACACCTAGAACTTGCCATGTTGGTCCGGTGGATTGAGTGATGTGATAAATTGAAATGACCTTAGGAAAAAAAATTGGAAGAGTGAACCAATTTGACAATATACCTCTTTTGTGGCCATCCTTATGAGAAGTGTGAATCTTGTTTGGCACCTTTTGAGCCTTACCACTTTCTTGGAAGAAACCTGAAACAATTGTGACCTCTATTTATCTCTTCACCCATAACCTTCATGGAGTATTGTTTGTTTGAATAGCCAACTTAGGCCAAAATCCTAAGTTGGGGGTTTGGTAAAAGAGAAGAAAAGTATGGAAGCGTGAATAATTCCCCCTTGATTTCAGATTTTTTTGAAAAAGATGGAATACCTCCATGTAAAAAAATGCAAAAAAAGGGAAGGAAATGAAAGAAAAGAAAAGAGAAGAAAATGACTGAAAAAAGTGAAAACGTTGTGAAATAAAGTGTGTTGAAAAAGTGAGGAACAATTGGGTATTCAGTAATTCATAATGAGATGAATAGTAAGGTGGAGTTTGAGCATGTTTTGAAATGTTAAAGAAAAGGAGGAAAGTTATGTTCAGGCCATACTTCATGTAGATAAAAGTCATCAAGTCAAAATGACCATACCTTTACACTCAGCCTCATTAAAAACCTTGAAAATACCTTTTTGATCTTGAGTGAGCTGAAACGAATGTTGATTGGAAAATAAGGGCAAGCCTATGGGTGGAGTCATGCATTTGTTCATCTTCGTGAGTGTGAATGTGATGCTGAAATTTTAAATTGTTGAGAAATTTTGTGTGAATATGGAATAATCATTATTGTGAGGGCATTTGAATACAGTTGTTGAGCTTGAACTTGCATTTGAGGTAAGCATTGTGAGCTTGAGTACTGTTAATGATGGTGAGTCACAATTTGAAACTTTGAGTGCACATTTGACCATCGTATGAGTAATTTGCTCCTTGTTGTGTGCACTTATATTGAGTCTTATGCAATACTATTTGTAGACATCTCTATTGAACTACTGATCTTCAGTTTTACTTGAGAACAACCAAAAGTTTAAGTTGGGGGTGTTAATGAGTCCGAGTTTTGGACTTATTTAGGGCTTTGTTTTGATAATTTTAGTGTCCTCAAATGACTAATTTACGTTTAAAATTGATGTTAAGTGTTGATTTGCAACATTTGAGGCTAAGGAGCAAGGCAAGGTCACTACCGGGCAAAAAGGAGAAAACTAGCTGGAAAAATGAAGAAAAGTGATCCTGGTGATTGCCAAGACCACTCGGCAAGTCGCTAAGTGGCTCTCGTAGCTCACCCAAAGTTCCAGCATGACAACCATATGGACGAACCAAATTGGCAACATAAATAGGCATTCGGTGGATTGCCGATTATTTCTACGATAGCAAAATGGGTTGCCTAAAATGCCAAAACATGAGATGCTGAAGCACAAGACAAAATGGATTAGGAAGAGGATACATGGTGGTTTGCCTACTTGTTCGGCATGGTCCGACTTATCTCGCCCAATGGCTTTTCATGCCAAAGATTGGGCAACTATAAATTGAAATTTAAAATAAATATTTAGTGTCAAGCTAACATTCAGTAGAGTTCCTTCTTGAGTTTAGAATTCCATTTTTAGACTTCGATGCTTTTGGAGGCTCAAACTTGAAGATTTGCAAGTGGATTTTTGAATTAGTTCAATTTGGACCATTGTAAGGGCTTGGCAATCTTTACCTAGATCATGGCTAATGCATTTGGTAACCGTTTCTATGGTTTTATGATATGTAGCTAAAACCCCAATTCTTTGGGTGTGATCATGTGTTTATTTGTTTAATTATCGTATGGGTATTGTTGTTTGATGATGAAATTGTTGTTTTATTGTGGGTTTAGCCATTAGCATAGTGTTAATCTATGAATTGTAGTTGCAAATGCAATTCTAATTTTGAGTTCTTAGCTTGCTCGAGAGAGGGGTTTTGGAACCAATGCTTTTGACTAATGATTTGTGGGTATTGGGTTGACATGGGTTCAGCTCGAGAGAGTGAATCTTAAATCCAATCTTACCTATCTAGCTCAAGAGAGTGGACGTACTAAGGTTATAGGCTGGTTATCATGTCAAGCTTGTTGATGTTCGAGAGAAATTACCTGAATCATATTAGTTGTTCAAGAGAAAGTTATTGCACTTAAAGTCTAGCCTACCCAAAATGTTTCAGGAAACCATTGTTAGCATAATTAGCTTATAAGCGATCACATCCCAAGAATTCCTCTATCTATTGTTATTTCCCCTATTTCACTTGTGCTGTAGTTGATAGTAAATCATCCAAACCCCTAGCTGACATTCGTTGTCACTCCTCCCGATTTGTTTGCATATTTTTCGATAATTTCTATTCTTATATCCATTTAGAAAACGTTTATACTTCATAATTGAATTTGACCATGTACCACTCCTTCTGGGTTCGACCCCAACTCTTCGTTGGGCTTATACTGAGTAACGATCGTTTGCACCTATAATTAGATGAGGTGTGCTTAAAACGTTAATCAATTTTGTTATTACTTGAGTTTGCATTGGTTAAAAGTGGCATAATCTATTTCACTAGCCATAGAGGGTAATTTGATCACTTACTTAAATCTCCAAGAGTTACTTGGTTTACATGTTTTTCTTGAGTTGGTTTGTCACCTATATTGTGCCCCAATTTTAAATTATTGTAGTAGATGGTTCTCATATGCATACTGCCGACTGATAAGTATTGTTGGAACTGACCTATGTACAAGAGATCCTGACATTCAAGTTCTAGTGCAGTTTATACTATCATGAGTAGAAAGTCAGTATGCTTCTCGTATTCCTAAGGGCTAAGAATGTTCTGAATTTCTTAGTGACATGGTCTGCTAACATGCAGAGACAAATAATCTTCTCTAAAACAAAACTTTTAGCAAAATCTTGTTGTCACAATGCCTTTGATTTATGTAATATTTTTTTCCATTATCTATTGTTTGGTGTCATACTATTTTTTTACTTGTTTTTTTTTTTTTCATTATCTATTGTTTGATGGCATACTTCCACCAGTTCATCTGAATAATCCATTTTCTTGATAAAGTATGTGAACAGTGATGAGCTGTGGGAGTTACCCTGTTCTCATTTCTTCCAGAAGGGCTGTCTGAATAAGTGGCTGAAAATCAACAACTCATGTCCCCTTTGCAAAGCTGAGGTGGGTGAGACCCTTTATATCTCTCTAACTCAAGCAACTGCATGTTTGTGTCAGATTTCCACGTTTTAAGTTAACAATCTGTCCACATGCCAGTATAGAGATTCCTTTTTTAAGGGAATAGTAGTTACCCTCATACATATTTCAATTTCTTCTATCGCTCTTCTGATTTCTTTTGGGCTAAATGTTGTTAACATGCTAGATTTATATGCAGCTTCTGTTTCAGAACATGTGAGGTGATAAGATTGCTCAGTCAGTTAGTAGAAAACGAGCTATCTGTGGTGTCTTTTCCACGGTATCATTGATGTGAAAATTTGGTGCACAATGTCAATAAGTAAACCTATGATGGTATTACCAATTAAACATATGTAGTTTATGTCATAAGATTTGCCAATTGCAAACAGCCTTGCACGCTGAAGATGTATTATAATCTAGTAGTCTTTCAGTTCTATTCCTTGAATTGCATTCAGTAGTCAGAGTACTTGGAAACTTCTTTTAATTTTCTTTCGATAAAGTAAGTTTCTCGTAAGGTACGGGAAAGGTTCGTTGATGATTTCTCTATCATAAAATATGTCTAAGTGATAAAACATCAAGCTAACCAATGCTAAAAGTTTTATGGTTGCCTGCAACTATTCTGCCTCTCAGATATCCTTTCATGTTTATTTCAATCATCTAGTTGTTTATGGAGAATGATTTTGTTATAACTCATTTCTTGTTGCCTGCAATAATTTTTCTTAATGTAGGTCTTCGTTGTCCAAGGATTTGTTCTACCAAAGTCCGCCTACTTCAGATTAAGGTTCATTCTCCTTTATTTTGTTCCACTATAAAACATAATTGGAGATCTTCCATTGCTAGACATAAAATTTCTTCATAATGAATAATTGAGTGTTCTTTTAGTTCATGTTCAGTATAATTTTTCAAAAATTTAGATTTTTAGTTGTCCTTGCATATGAATTGAGGTTGTCAGTTGTGCTTGTAGAAGGTGAAAACCTTAAAGACTTCTTTCAATGCTATATTTTACCAATATCTAATGAATGTATAGTATCGCAACTCAATGGTGTATTTGAATAATCTTCAAAGCCTCAGAGGGGAAAATACTAGTGCTCTGTCCACTCTGACAATATGTTGCATTATTGCCTAAGTTGCGTAAACTTTTCACTTTCTATGCCACATTTTTGTTGGATTTTCTAGAATATATCAGACTCTCTAGAAAACTACACTAATTTGGAGAATCCTACACATACCCATTGAAAGTTTTGAAGAGTCCAAGAAAGATAGAAATTTATTGTACTCTTGCGCTCCTACTTATTCATTGTTAATTGAGATGGATTTCTGGTTCTTTTTGGCCCTTAGCTTTGCACTCTTATTTTTTTGCTCCTGCATTGAGTAAAAAATTAACCCCATTAGAATTGCTCATCTTGAATTCAGCATTCGAGCACAAATATAATTAATTTCAGGTATTAATCTTTTTTTAACTCACATCACTTAACACTGTTAATTTCTTCTTGGGATCTTCTGAATCTTTAATCTTTGGATCCTCTGCTATTGTTCAAGGTATAAGAATTAGAATTTTTATTTTTTTTTAAAAAAAAAACCACCTAAAGACGAAGCTCTTGGTCTCTTTTTAACTCATAACTCCAGTTTAAATATGTTAAACGCTACTCGCTCATTACAATGGTATAAAAATATTATACAATCAGCTTATTTAGGATAGAGTGTTAGTATAAAGATGTGCGTAGTCGCCTGCTAGGTGGGATATGCAGGGGCTAGCCTCATACCCTCTTGTCTTTATTTAGTAGTAGTATTTAATATTAGCTTAGTTTTTTTTAAAGTTTTTTTGGTTATGTGTAGCTTAATATTTTTCTGTCATTATTTTTTGTTCCTGCAACTCTTTCACAAATAGATTCATTTTTTGAGCTGAAGATCTATCAGAAATGACCTCTCTACACCCACAAAGATAGGGGTAAGATTTGCATACATCTTACCCTTTCCATACCGTACTTGTGCAATTACATTGTTATAACTAATATTTTTATCACAAGTTAGAAAGAGTACAACAGAACTTATTTGACATCACATTGTTTCGTTGATTTCCTTAGGTTTGAAGGATAAGAACCCTTAAAATACATCTTAATGTAGAAACATATGTGGCTGCATTTACTGTCTTTATTTATACTTCCGGTTCTTCTATGTCTTTTAATTACCATTGTACTATAAATTCGTGATATTGGATCTCATTGAGTCATGTGTTATGAACACATTTAATTTAGAGACACCAAAATGATTAATCACCTAGTTTGTTAAAAGGAAACAATGCATAAGGGTCATTTAAATTTGGAAAATTGTATAAAATAGCAACCATTAATTCAAAATAAATGTTATAACCACAGTTTCATTTAATTATAATTTCTAGCAAACACTTGTCATTCACCTCTCAGTCAAGAGAATCTCGCTCACCACTCTCTCTCGCCTCCCTCACTTTATACAAACACAAATGTATATATTGTGTTTGTGTTTGTGTTTGTATAAAGTGAGAGAAAACTTTATATACAAATACAAATACATATATTTTCGTCCTATACACTTATTATTATAGAAATACAGATTTTCTCGTACCAGTTCTCTTTTGCTTTTTTCTCATTCTTGATTTATACAAACACAAATTATACAAATTACAATGTATAATTTGTGTGGTATAAAGAGTGTGTGTGTGTGAGAGAGAGAGAGGGATTTGATATACAAATAATTTATTTCAATTCAATTGTATACAAATTCAAAATTATGCAGATATATAAACACAATCATTGATACATATACATAGTAGTTACATATATATAATTATCTAACCGATAGACATATACAATCGCTGCACTTTTATACAAGCGAATGTCTGCCTGTGATTTATACAAATCTGATGCTCCATAGCAAACATAAAATTTACTATGAAGCGCAATTATGTAAACTATAGTTATAACAGACAAATATATTTTTCATGTTTGCTAAACCTAAAATTTATTCTTTAAAATTATCAAAAAAAGAAAAAAGAAAATTGCAACCTGGGCATGTGATCTTGTTTGTATAGAGTCCAACAATGTTTGGTAGTCTTGTGGAGTATTAATTTAAAAGTATCATTGTTGCTCTTTTACTAATTATTTTTTTCTTAAATGTTCATAAATTGTTCAGATCCTCAAAGATTGATTTTTTGGCTCTTAATTTAAATATGTGTACAGGTTATTAACTTTTCCCCCTCTATTGACTTAGAAGTTCGCATGTGAAACCTATTATGTGAATGAGCAATCTTATAATGTGGATAATCACAAAATTGTTCGGTGCATGCTTTGTTGTTTAATTCCACAAGTTTTTTAAAGAGTGCCGCTATTTTATGTTTATTGGGTTTAAAGTACTTGTACAATATATAATCTCACTCATTATATCCTCACATTAAAAAAATTCTAGTATTTGTATTCACTCGTTGCGCAGTTAATTTATAATGTAATTGTAAATACTAATTTAATGACAATATCAAAATTCAACCTACTATAAAATGATATAGTAAATTTTGCATTTGTTAGCATTTAACACCTTAACACGTTAAAATAGAATAGTTATGAAAATAAATCAATATATAGGTTTATTTCACTGTCTCAATTTGATGACCATAATTTTTAGCATTATTTAACTTATTTATTTTTAAAATTATTCAAAGTCATAAATAACTCCCACAATTTTTATTATAATAAATTATCATAATAAAGATATAAAAAAATTTAATCGTTATATTAAAATAAAATGTAATTAAAAAAGTCCTACTATTATGGTATTGTCAAGCATAAAACTAAGAAGTTTTAATCCCTTGAATGTCAAATTTTAGACATGCAACTCAAAATTTTGAATTGTACCTTTTAATTTTTCTAAAAATTATATATCAATTATATGATATTTTAGTAGTCTATTTTACCAAAAAAGTTATGTCGTCTTTGTTGCTCACACTATAAGCCTTCTAACCACTATCATAGTGATAAATAAGACTGTCCAAATAACCAAGGGTGAAGAATGATAAAGTAATAAAATGTAAGTTTTTTGTTTTTTTTTTAAAAAATAATAAAATAATAATAGAAAAAATTACCTAAAGTATGAAGATATCTCCATTTCTGAACCATCTCAAGTCTTTCATCATCCTTGTCACTATTCATACTGATTTTACTCTTGCAATATGAATAGTGATACATGTCATAAAATGAAGAATAAATAATAGAATATTTTAGAGAATTAATAAATGTAGCCTTCATCCACTAGTCTTCCCGGTGTCACAATTATATATATCACCTTCTATGTATCTTATTCATCTGTTGCACTCTATGAATATTGTTTTTCATATTGCTTTAACCTAATTTTCAAAGAAAATGAGAACATTAAAATTATAAGATTAAAATTATTTTTTTTATCTAACATTTCGAAAGAAATAAGAAAGTGAAAAAGCAAAGCGAACTGTGAATCGCTAAAAATAAAACTTAGTAAAAATAAAATTATAAATTAATCAAAAAGAGTCATGTGTATGAAAAAAACTTGCCTCCATCTCTTTCATATAAATTATGAAGAATACTTACCTCTGGCTTCTCTCTTGTTCATCATTTCATTGTATATGTTCTAGAATTTGTTGCGTAAGAAATGAAGTTAATTAACATTAATGATTGACAGTGAGGAGGAAGTTATGGGAAGTGGGAGTACTTTTTTTGGGGTTTGTGATTTTTATTCTTTTCGTTCTAAAATTTTAAATTGAAAATATAAAACTGTTTCCGAGTAAATTTACAATTCTGCAAATGCGGTAGTGAAGTTGATTAGAGTATCCTTTATTATAGGAATTCAAAAGCTAATTTTACCGTGAGTTGTTATTTTTTTTATATTTGTAAATTGCATTTTTTTTTTCTTCAGATTTTCAATTAATTTTGATAATTATATATTCTATTTTTTGTGTTTTTGTTGTGGTCTTTTATGATTGAAATTTATCATATTAAGTTAATTTGGAATTACAAATTTTATAATTGGTTTTGGTTGGTTAATTTTTCTTTGGTTTTTTTTTTTTATTTCTATTTTTATTTTTCTTTTATGTTTATTTTTAAAAAATGTGCTTATCCCATAAGTAATTTTTCTTTCGAAATGTATTTAAAGTCTTATATAATGTATTGGGTAGTTTAAATCAGTTGATTTAAATCTAAATATAAATTAGTAAATATATTTATTTTTAAAAGAAAGTACATGACATATTTTAGTTGGTTACTATTTTTTATATATATTGAAAGGAAATATATAAACAATAGAAGTTTCTAAAATAAAACTTTACCCAAAGTTTTTTAACACTTGTTAACAAAAAAATGTTAAAAAGACTACTGATTCCACGTGTTTATTTTTTTTTAAGCCAAAGGGTTTATTCCATAACAAAATGGGAAAGTCTGTACATAGGCATGACCCAAAAGTGGTCATGATCCAAAATGAAAACAAAACAAGACAAACAGCCAAGAATAGGAAAGTTCTAAGAGCTCCGACGGAGCTACTCGCTTTGTGGCGGCGGCATCGAAATCGGAGCAACCTCTCCAGCCAACAATACCATACATCCACAAAAGAGGATCTACCCCTATTAACTCTAGGAGTACACAATCATAGAGCTTGAGCGATTTTCATTTGGGTATAAAAAAATCTCACTAATACTATGAATTCGAACTCAGGGAAGACTTCTTCAGCTCACAATTAGTATGTCTCAGAGCTAGAGAAAAGGTATGATCCAAAGAACTCCTATTTTGGTATTAATCCTAGTTGACAGACTTTCTCAGCTGTCCCTTTTCCTTTTTTTAGAATGAGCAACGGTGTGCTAATACCACTGCAGAGTATCTAGAACAACAGGTACATCCTCATCTTCAACCTATTGTTAGGACCGAAATAAGCAGGTGTAATGCGGTAGCTAGCAAAGCAAACCTCAAAAGATCATGAGTAAGAAGACAAACGAGAAACACACCAAAAGAGACAGATTTAACGTGGTTTGGTCAATCGACCTACGTCCAAAGGAGATGAGCAATCCCCTATAAATATGAGAGTACAAAATATAGAGAGAAACAACCTCAACCAATTCACTCGGAATACAAAGAGGTATACAAAATTCTCCTCCATAACCGCAACTCTCAAAACCCTAGGACTACATTGTGAATGCTAATTAAGTTAGAAGGAACAAACCTATATTTATAGAGTACTAAAACCTTTCCTACAAGAAAAGGACTAGTCAAAATATTAAAACCTTTTCCTAAAAGGAAAACTTATTTATGGTAAGAAATCAGGGCAAATAAACCCCAACAAATCTCCCCCTTGGCCTGAATTTCTGAAAAAATAAATTTGTCCACCTTCTTCACATAATCTTTAGAATCTTGCAACTCTTCTCCATAATCTCCTCCATCAAATATACGTCTCGACACAGAGAATCTCTCTGAAACGGTTTCTCCAACAAAGATCTTCATTACTGTCAAAAAGGTTGCGGCTAGAATTACACCCGCCAAGATGAACACCCATCTGTAACATGGTTCCATCATTGAACCATGGCTCTGATACCACTTGTTAGGACCAAAATAAGAAGGTGTAATGCGAAAGCTAGTAAAGCAAACCTCGAAAGACCATGAGTAAGAAGACAAACGAGAAACACACCAAAAGAGACAAATTTAATGTGGTTCGGTTAATCGACCTACGTCCACAAAGGATATGAGAAATACACTATAAGTATAAGAGTACAAAATATAGAGAGAAACAACCTCAACCAATTCACTTGGAATACAAAGAGGTATACAAAATTCTCTTTCATAACCGCAACTCTCAAAACCCTAGGACTGTATTGTGAATGCTAATTAAGTTAGAAGGAACAAGCCTACATTTATAGAGTACTAAAACCTTTCCTACAATAAAAGGACTAGTCAAAATATTAAAACCTTTTCCTAAAAGGAAAACTAATTTATGATAAGAAATCAGGGCAAATAAACCCCAACACCTATCACCTTGAAAGTGCGTTAGTTTTGGATTTGCAATTGTTGTCGGGGTTGCCCGTGAATGTGTCTCACCATTTGGTTCTGATTGTTGCTGCTATTTGACCTTGTCTGCCCCAATTTTATTCGATTTTGACACTTTTTAAATCACAAGTTTGGGACATTAGCCTTTTCCAACTGAATTATACTTTTTGCTTTATTTGGAATCCCCTGTGTTGAGTTGAACTGAAATCTGTTTGTACCTGCAAAACTAAAAATATAGTTAGTGAAAAAATCCGCCAATTGATTTCCTTCTCTGACTGTGTGTGACACTATCGCGAAGTGGTTAGTCAATAGGAGCTTCATTCTATTGATCTCTTTCACAATTTCCCAAGGCACCTCCCATGTCCTTTCTACAATTTTCTTGAGGGTAAGAGAGTTAGTTTCCATCACTACTGGTACTAAATTATGATTTATACATTATTCAAGCCCTAGTCTCATCGCCATAGCCTCAACTTTGAGGCTTGAGCTATCTACAATTCTTTGAACTTCTGCAAAAAAAACTAGTTCCCCTTCATAATTTCTAATACAAAATCCATAAGCACTAGTCCCGGGGTTGCCTTTGCAAGCACCATCTGAATTACATTTTGTAATATCCCCTTTCTGGAAACTTCCACATGATAACTTGGTAAGATATACTAGGGGTGTATTTTTCAAACAACTTCTCAATCATAAGCCAAGTGCTTGGGATTTCCTGAATCCATGGGTATCTGAGTTTAGCCCTCATATGTAGATTTCTGTTAATCTCCATATCCATAGCATATCTAGACATTCTCCACCATTTCTGATCTTGTTCCTCCTTTTCCATATTTGCCAGATGATAGACGTTGGTACTACCTTATAAATAGGTTTCAGTTTAGCCACACAATCAGCTTTCCACCATTTAATTATCGTGTCTTTGACTTGTAGAAATGGTCCTTCCACTCCCGCAGCACCTGCAAACCAGCTCTATATTCTATTAGAGTCTGGACACTCCATGAATAAATGTTGAAAGGTTTCATGTGCATTGTTGTTGCAGCAACAACAACAAATAACCTCTTATGCTACTTTAATCTTCACCAAGACTTCTCCAATAGGAATTCAGAACTTCTATAATCTCCACAGAAGGAAAGATACTTTAAAAGGAATACCCTTTTCCCATATGTTCATCATTGGCTCCTGAGGTTCTCTTCTTTCTCTCATGAGTTCCCAAGCACTGCCTACAGAAAACATTCCAGCAGAGTTGGGTATCCACTAAGGTTTATCCCAATCTTCAAGTTCATGTACTGTCCCAATAGTTTGTTGCACATGACTACACACTTCTTCATTAAAGAGCTCCATCATTACTTCATTATTCCAGTTGCCTAGAATCAAAAACTGGCTCACTTTATCAAATGCCTCATTACAGTGATGATTCACAAGGAGGTAGTAGTGAAAGGCTCCTAGTTAAGTCAAATTGTCATACCAGATACTTGAGTGGCCACATTCAATCTCCCACCACATATCTATTGATCAATGCTATCTCTAGCCAATAACATTTGTTTCCAAACTTGAGATCCTCCCTTCTATTCTACCATTTGAGGTCTGTTCTTCTTGCAATACTTGTTCTATAGGAAGTTAGCCCAAATGGACTTTTTGGTCCTGAACTTCCACCATAGCTTTACAAATAAAACCTTGGAGATATCAAATAAAGATCTAAATCCCAGTCCACCCTCCTCTTTGGGAAGACATATATTGGACCATGACACCCAGTTCTTTGATCTTTGTTCTTCTTTAAAGTTCCATAAAAACTTAGCAAAGGTTCTATCGAGATGCTTAATAACACATTTTGGGGGCATGGTTGCAGCTAATAAGTAGATGGACATACTATGAAATACATGATTGATTAGGACAGTTTTACCTCCAAAGGACAACAATTTGCCTTTCCAAGCATGCAACTTATTATGCACCTTTTTCATTTGATCGAAAAAATGTTGTTTCTTCTTCTTTTTATGCCCAATTGGGCATCCCAAGTACATTAAGGGGAACTTACCTCTCTGAAAACCAATGACTTTTTCAACCTCCTGAACAACAACAATTGCAGCCTTGTTATACATAAAAAAGAAAGTTTTTTCTTTATTGATTTTTTGACCTGATTGCCCCTCATATTGTACCAACACATCCATTATTAGTTGTAAAGAAGTCATGTCTGCATTTACAAATATGATAGTGTCATCAGCATATGCCAAATAATTAAGTTTGTCACTCTATTTGAGCATTCCAAAGCTCTTAAAATCACTATTATACAACAAATGATTAAGAGCCCTAGACAATACTTTAACAGATAAATGAATAGAGCAGGGGATAGAGGATCTCCTTGTTTAACTCCCCTAGTGGAGTGAAAAAAATCCTTGGGCATGCCCATTAATTTGTATAGAGTAGCAATTATTAGCCACAAGCCTCTAGATTTTGTCTACCACCAGTGCATCAAAACCCATCTTCTCTAACACCTTAATTAAGAAGTTCCAGTCCACTCTATCATAAGCCTTTCCCATATCAAGCTTCAGGACCACATTGGCTGGTTTACCTCTCTTTCCAATATTAGCAATGATTTCTTGAGCTAGTAGTATATTCTCAGTAATGTTTCTTCCTTTCACAAATCCAGATTGGTTATGAGAAATAATATTAGGCAGAAGATCCTCCATCCTATCATGTGGAAGTCTAGAGATCACTTTATTTATGAAATTGCTCAAACTAATTGGCCTCAAGTTAGAAAAGTTCTGGACGATAGCTTTTTTAGGCATTAAGACCAAATTAGTATGTGTAATTGATTTTGGTAAAATAGATCCTTGAAAGAATGCATGCACCACCTCAATTATGTCTCTGCCCACAATATCCCAACAAGTCTAAAAGAAGTGGCATAAGAATCCATCAGGACTATATGAACTATCCCCGTTTAGCTCCAAGACTACCTTCTTAACTTCTTCATCAGTAGGAAAAATATTTAACTTGTTGTTTACCTCTTCAGTAATCATAGGTTGGATATGTTGCGACAAAGATTGTTCATTAGAACATGATACCCTTGAAAACTATTGTGCAAAAAAACTCAATGCCTCTTCTGTAATTTGCTCATCTCCTTCAGCCCAAGTGTCATCAGATCTCTTAATTTGTTGCAGGTGCAATATCTTTCATCTTTCTTTAACTAGACAGTGAAAGAATTTAGTGTTTTTGTCTCCTTCAGTAAACCATTGAATGCTAGCCTTTTGTCTCCAAAATTCCTCCTCATAATGAATGTATTTTTTAAGCTCGACCTGAGACTTTTGTAGCACTATCTTGTTGAGGGCAATTGGGGTCACCTCAAACAAATCCTCTTTTATTATAACAATTTCTTCTCTAATTATAAATTGCTTAAATATGTCACCAAATTTGTCTCTACTCCACCTGGGCAGTGCTTGCCTAGTCCTCTTTTGTTTATGCTTCAACCTATCGAAAATGTCACCCGGACCTGAATCTACCCAATTTGCTTTAAACACATCCTTGAAATCAACTGAGTCTATCCAAAATTTCAAAAACCTAAAAGGTTTTGGAAATTGTTGCATTTCAGCACCACAAGACAGGAGTAAAGGGGAATCATCAGATCTAGTTCTTGCTAAGTGTTACAAATCTACATTTCCAAACAAGTCTAGAACAACCTGATTTGTCACAACTTTGTCCAATCTATTAAAGATGCATTCTTCATCTTCTCTACCAGTCCACCAAGTAAATGGACTGCCAGCAAAATTAATATCAAACAACTCACAAGAGTTTATACAAAACACAAAATCTTCAAATTCTTGAGGGTGTACTGGAAGACCTCCAATTTTCTCCTCAGCTCCCATGATAACATTAAAGTCACCCCCCATCAGCCAAGGCATAGAAATAGAGTGGCCACAATCATAAATGTCATCTTATAGACTCAACCTTTCCAGGGCAGAGCATTTAGCATACACCATGGTAATCAGCAGTTGTTTTACATCAACAGTAGTCAATTTCTGGGTTAGTTATTGTTTAGAATCAGAGATAACCCCAACCTGAATATGTTCCCTAACAAAGACCCAAATCTGGCCATTTATGTTGTAGTTCACATACTACATTCCCAACCTTCTTTTAAATATTTGAATTTGTCAAAATTATGATGTTTATTTAGAATTTGAACTATGTGAAAGGCGTTTTGAGTTCTTACAGACCTTATGTTCCATATCAGTGCTTTGTGCTTTATTTAAGAGTTGATAAAAAAAATGTCTGATGACAGTTAAAAATATATGGAATCACGGTAAAACTTTGAACACAAAAAAAAAAAAAAATTAGTAGGTGATTGCTTCACACTAAATAACTTTTCTGGCCATGACACCGGTCAGCGGCCTGCCGCCTTCGGATACTAGCATAGACCCCACATCCTTCACACACTACCCTCCCCTCCCATCAAAAACTACCCTTACCCCCTCTCAAAACTACACTTAGAACAACCTTAAAAACTTGATTCCTAAGAATAAATATGCAGACATTATGAAACCCAATGCTATAATCGCATTGAACTTGAAATCTGATATCGAACCTATTCCACTGAAGAAAACTGCTATAGTGGATGGTATTCATACTGTAAGGTGTGGACAAAGCAGGAAGTGGCTAGAATGAATATAATTAAGAACTTGCAGTATGCCGTGGTTGGCAAATTCTTATATGGTTGGCCGGATATTGCAGAACTTAGAGAACTAATCCCAAAACAATGTGGTATAGGAGGTGACTGTAAAATTAGATTGTTGCGGAATAGACATGTATTGATGAGATTCGAGTGAATTGAGGATTTCATTAATATTTTGACGAAGAATGCTTATTACATAATTGCCAAAGATGTATATGCCTACCAAATGTGACCTTTTATATATGATGATAACTTTAATGCTAATGAAGAAACAACTCAAGTGACTTGTTTAATATCGACTCTCCTCATTGAATCCCATGTTCCGCTGTATTTTTGGGGCGATGTAGTCCTTTCATCTTATTATTTAATTAGTAGAATGCCCTCATCTTCTATTCAGAATCAGGTTCCACATTCCATACTGTATCCTCAGTCACATCTCTATTCTATCCCTTCTCGTGTATTTGGGAGCACATGCTTTGTTCATAAATTAGCCCCAGGAAAAGATAAATTAGACCCTCGTGCTCTTAAATGTATCTTTCTTGATTACTCTCGAGTTCAAAAAAGGTATCATTGGTATTCACATGATCGTCGCTGATACCTTATGTCTGCTGATGTAAAATTCTTTGAATCTCAACCTTACTACACGTCTTCTGATCATCCTGATGTCTCTGAGGTCTTACCCATACCTCCAGTCTTGCTTGTACCGACTTTTGAGGGACCTACAGTTACTTCTCCATCTCCAGTTGTAGTGCCACTGCTCCAAACTTATCATCAGTATTCATGTCCAACAATAGTCTCAAATGATTCACGTCATGCGTCGGACCTTGCTCCTATCGCGGCCTTGCCTCTTGCTAGCCAATCAATTAACTTCATAGAGGTACACAATATACTTGATATAATAATTCAAATTATACTTTCTTGAGGTATCATCATTTATCTTCACTCCATTATGTCTTTGTATCATCTTTGTCCTCTATTTCCACCCCTAATACTACTGGAGAAGCACTTTCTCACTCTGGATGGAGGCAGGCTATGATTGATTAGATGTCTGCTTTACATTCGAGTGGTACTTGGGAGCTTGTCTCCCTTCCTACATGTAAGTCTACTGTTGGTTGTCGTTGGTTTATGTGGTCAAAATTGGTCTATATGGTCAAGTCGATCGGCTTAAGGCTTGCCTTATTGCCAAAGGGTATACTTAGATATTTGGGGTAGATTATAGTGACACTTTCGCTCATGTGACAAAAATAGCATCTGTACATCATTTTCTATCTATGGCTTCCGTTCGTCATTGGCCTCTTCATTAGTTGGACATTAAGAATGCTATTCTACATGGTGATCTTGAGGAAGAAGTCTATATGGAACAACCACCTGGTTTTGTTGCCCTTCATATCGCATCAAATCCAGTGTTTCATGAGAGGACTAAACACATTGAAAATGATTGTCACTTTGTGAGAGAAAAGATACTCTCAGGAGATATTGCTACCGAATTTGTGAAGTCAAATGATCAACTTGCAGATATCTTCACCAAGTCCCCTACCGGTCCTCATATTAATTATATTTGTAACAAGCTAGGTACATATAATTTGTATGAACTAGCTTGAGGGGGAGTGTTAGAATAGAAAAGGTATCCACAATCCCACCTAAAATAGGAATAGTTTATAGTCTCCTAGTCATTGGGATGTAGTTCTTCATATTCTGCAATATATAAAGTTAGCTACTGGTAAAGGACTACTCTTCGAGGATCAAGGCCATGAGCATATCACTGGTTATACATATGTTGATTGGGTAGCATCACCCTTTGATAGAAATTCTACATTCGGGTATTGTATTTTAGTTGGAGATAATTTGGTGTCATGGATTCGAGTGAGTTTTGTAAGTCAATTTATGACTTCTCCTTGTGATAGTCATTGGGATGTAGTTGTTCGTATTCTGTAATATATAAAGTCAGCTCCTGGTAAAGGACTACTCTTCGAGGATCAAGGCCATGAGCATATCACCTAATATACAGACGCTGATTGGCAGGATCACCCAAGTAGATCAGGAAAGGATATCCAAGTGGTCACTTGAGTTGTTTCTTCATTAGCATTAAAGTTATCATCATATATAAAAGGTCGTATAGCACCCTTATAAAATTTCTTATTATCTTGGAGGTCTCTTACTGTTTCTTCCTCTAGTTTCTTTGTTTCGTTTTGTAATTCTAGATGTAAAGCTCTGGAAAATTCTTCATTCTAGCCTTGCAGCCTGCATTTCTTACAATTGGATGGATGCAATCATACTATATCTTCACTTTAACTCTTCATTTCTCCTGCCTTGTCTCATTCTCAATTTCAATTTGTACGTATTCAGGTTTTTCAGCGAGAAGATCCAATTGAACCTTCATCCTTGCACAACTTGGACGAGTTTTATTGATGGTTTCAAGATCCAAATGGAGAGGTTTTCCTTCAGATGACGCCAATGAGAACAGGACCTCTTTGACAAAGAATATGGGAAGTAGATCGGGAAAGGATATCCATGTAGTCACTTGAGTTGTTTCTTCATTAGCATTAAAGTTATCATCATATATAAAAGGTCCCATTTGGTAGGCATATCCATCTTTGGCAATCATGTAATAAGCATTCTTAGTCAAAATATTAATGAAATCCTCAATTCGCTCAAATCTCATCAATACATGTCTATTCAACAACAATCCAATTTTACAGTCACCTATTATACCACATTGTTTTGGGATTAGTTCTCTAAGTTCTGCAATATCTAGCAAACCATATGAAAATTTGCCAACCACGAAATACTACAAGTTCTCAATTATATTCATTCGAGCCACTTCCCGCTCTATCCACCTTACAATATGAATACCATCCACTATAGCAGTTTTCTTTAGTGGAATAGGCTCGATATAATATTTCAAGTTCAATGCGATTATAATATTGGGTTTCATGATGTCTGCATATTTATTCTTAGGAATCAAATTTTCAGGGTTGTTCTGGGGGTAGTTTGGAGAGGGGGTAAGGGTAGTTTTTAATGGGAGGGGAGGGAAGTGTGTGAAAATGTGGGGTCTATGCTAGTAGCCGGAGGCGGCAGGCCGCCCACCGGCAACATGGCCAGACAAGGTATTTAGGATTAAGAAATCATCTACCTTTTTTGTGTTTAGAGTTTTACTATGATTCCATATATTTTTAACTGCCGTCATACGATTTTTTTTTAGATGATTTCTTTTTTAAAAAAGTCAGTTTTGTTTTTGTTTTTAAAATTGGCATCTTTTTATTTAATATATCTACTAATTTTGTGGTGCTGACACATGTAACTTTTTCTTCTCCTATTATATAGAGATAGATATTAATTTTATAGTTTAATCTTTTTCTTAAAAAAGTATTGTGATATGCAGGTATATAGCTCAAGAGACTAACAATGAGGTAGTATGTGGTCTGGAAAGACAAACAATTGTTGATTGAAGCTTTATCCAAAGATTCAATTGCTGTTAAGATATATGGAATATAAAAGACTTCATCATGATCAAGAGTTGGAGAAACTTTACCAAAGAGACTAAAGTTGTTAAAATATTTGGCATGTGGAAGACTTCATCATGATCAATAGTTGGAGAAACTTTAGTGTGCCATTTATTCTATATTGTTATTGATATTTGCTGATATATGTAATTAGGTGTCATTTTAGTTGGAGAAACTTTACCAAAGAGACTAAAGTTGTTAAAATATTTGGCATGTGGAAGACTTCATCATGATCAATAGTTGGAGAAACTTTAGTGTGCCATTTATTCTATATTGTTATTGATATTTGATGATATATGTAATTAGTTGTCAAATGACAGTAGTTATTAAATTCAGATAGTTCAACGATTTGGCTTATATTATTGTAACACCGCGCTTTGGAAAGAACTAGAATTAGAAAGAATTCAACCTGTTATATTATTAAGGGAAAAAGGAAAAATATATCCCCGAATTATCATAAATGGTGCGTCTATATCCTTCGTTATACTTTCAGGTTGTATATACCCTTACCGTCAATATTTTGGAAAGTATATACCCTTAAAATAAACAGAGGGACACGTGTCATGATCTTAATGGTCTATCCAAATTTAATTTATTTAATTTAAATTTGGATAGACCATTAAGATCATGACACGTGTCCCTCCATTTATTTTAAGGGTATATACGCTCCAAAATATTGACGGTAAGGGTATACACAACTTGAAAGTATAACGAAGGGTATAGACGCACCATTTATGATAATTCGGGGGTATATTTGTCCTTTTTCCCTATTATAAAACTAAAAGTGTAGTTGATACAATTATAGATGTAATATTTTAATACGATAAAATAAATTGTGTACTAATAATATTAATTCAATGTGCTCAAATAAATAAGTTAATAATTTGTATTATTATTATTATTATAACAAACTAAATATATTATTAAGTGCATAATATATTTTATTAATTATTTTTAATTATAAAATTATTACATTTTAAATCATTCGCGAAACGCACGGGCACGTGTACTAGATTTTGGAAATAATCAAATTTGGAAAGTTTGACCAAGTTAAGTATGAGTTTTAGGTCAACTTTAAACGACCTTAAATCATAGCTCAAGATGATTTAGGTGTGTTTCCAGATATCGTAGGAATGATCTTTGAAATATCTTTCCAAGCCCTCTGAGTTTGCACGATTTCGAGTTCGTATGAGTGAGATATGCCCATTTGAAGTTGGGCTGTCAGGATAAGTAAAGTCCAATCCAAATTTTGGAAGGGTATTAAGGTCTTTTCCATAGCCATTTAATTTGTTTCATTTTTAGTGAGTTATTTGGGGTCTAATCTGAGTTAGTTCAGTTTACGCATTCAAAATTCAAGATAGGGATTTGAGAGAAAAGAAAGGAGAAAAGAGGAGAAAAGGTCAGGATTTTGTTAAGATCATAAGATTTGGTTGTGGATTTCGCCAAGGATTTAATCCTACAATGTGCCAAACATGTTTATTTCAATATGTTTTTCATAGTGTTTACATAGTGTTGAATTCATTCACCCGTGTGCCAAACATTACATAGTGTTGAATTCATTCACCCATGTGCCAAACATGTTTATTTCAATATGATTTTCGTCGTAAAAGATTGAGAATTTGATGTTCTTGAGTTGTGCTCTTGAATTTCCTTCGTTCTTCAGTTTGGGACGATTTAGGAGTTCTTAAGAGTGTAATGTCGATCGTTAAAGTTGTTTTGAGTTAGATTCTAGTGTACATATACTGGTATTTGAATCTAAAGATAAATTTATGAAAAAGAATCGAAATTAGGAAAATTGGAGTTAGAAAATGAAGAAGGAAAAAGTCGGACAAGAAACAGGTACCAGGTTCGCATCGTAGACATTTTCCTTCGGTGAGAAAATTTTCCCTTCGCGTCACGAAAAGGGCACGGACTCCTCTGTTTCAAAAATAAATTTCATTACCAAATATTTAAATGCATCTCCACATCGCGGACTTGCTCCGAGACAATGATTTCTTGATCGTTTCTCATGTTTAACTCTCTAAAAATATTCCTAAACATCACGAGCTCTTTCCTATAACAAATGATAACCTTGAATACATAATTGAAATTCAAGGTACAGTTAAGAGTCAAGTCTTGAGAGTTCTTCGAGTCATTTTAAGAAGTTTTTTACAAACGTTTTAACTTTGTTTTAAGACTTGAGTTTTGAGTTGAGTAAAGAATAAAGGTTAAAGTTCATTTCTTCTTCAAAGATTATATGAGAACTAAGTATTTCCAAGAGTTAGATGTTTCCACGTTTAGACAATAGAGGAAACACAGATTTCTAAAAGAGCTTTTAAATTGAGTTTTGAGTAATTATCTCAAATCAAAGAAAGAGTTTTGTTTTTACAAATATATGAGCTGAGTATATTTTGGGAGTAGTATTGAGCACCGATATGAAAATGAGTTCATAATAACTCAAGTCTTCATAAACCATGTAGCCATCATGGGTAGAAAGGATCATACTTTTTAGATTACACCTAGTACTTTTTAGAATAGACTAGTGGATCCACTTAGTTGAGGCGTTCAATATGACGAAAAAGTATAGGACAGTTCCGACAGCATGGGCGAGACACCATATCATCACTTAGGCTCATAGTGATGGTTGTCGGTTAGAGAAACTCCCATAGTATTATATTACTTTTATTTAATTGAGCTGTTATTGCATTGCTTTAATATGTTGAGTTATCATCTATTGTTTTAAATGCTTTGTATAAACTGCACCTTTATTGTCGTTTTTACTGCATTTAAGTTGAGTATTAATGAGTTAAGTAAACCAAATGTAACTGTTCCTTTCAAGCTTATGTTATGTTTAGTTTTCCCCTCGCATACTTGTACATTAAATGTACTGATGCTAGTAGGACTGCATCGTATTATTATGCAGATACAGGTAATTAGGATCAGCATCCTGCACCTCGTTGATCTGATTGAGCACTTAGAGTCAGTTGGTGAGCCTCCTCGCTTTCCAAAGGATCTTTATTCATGTTGTTCTAGTATTTCAGTTATTAGGTAATCGGGAGTCTTGTCTCGGCATCCCTCTTTATTTTAGAGGCTTCATAGATGAGTAGTTATAGTTCTTTAGTTTTTTCATTTTCAGTTGTATATGTTAAGACTTGATTTGCCCTTTTTGGCTAAGCTTTATATCTCTTTAAGTTATTGCATGAGTTATATTTTGAGACTATTTCATGTTTTTAAGTCTTCCGCTGAGTAAGTAAGCTAGGCCAAGGTTTCGCTTGGGTCCAACAATGCCTATAGAGTGCCGACCACATCCAGGGTGGGTGTAGGCTCTGGGCAAGACAAACTTGGTATCAGAGCATAGAGTTGAAGAGTCCCAAAGAGTCTATGAAGCCATGTCGGTAGAGTTCTAGTTATCGGTGTGAAGTGCGCCACATCTATAAATATGAGGCCTCAACATTTAGGAAATTCTTCACTTCTTTCATACTCATTTCGTACAATAGAGTTCATCTCTATAAAGTTTCCTTCTAACTTGTGCTTCTGTGTGTCTCTCAGTTGATCATGCCTCTACGAAGAGCTATTTGAGGTCATTCGATTAGAAGGAATGTTGAGAAGCAATGGGTACCTGATGCACCTTAAGTGCAACCCTAAGGAGAGGTCACTAGTGATGAATTCCGTGAAGCTATCCAGATGATAAGTCAAGTTGTGACCAATCAATTTTGGCAATAGAGAGGGGCTGGACAGGAAGTGACTGATACTTTTAGGATCCGCGAGTTATTAAGGATGAAACCTCTAAGCTTCACTGGTTCAAACTCTACGAAAGATCCGAAAATTTTTATTGAGGAACTTCGAAAGGTATTTGAGGTTATGCACATTGCCGATGTTGAGCGAGTGGAACGAGCTGCATATCAACTGAAGAATGTTGGTAGGACTTGTTTTGACTAGTGGAAGAAGGGTAGAGCTGAGGGTGCACCAAATTTGACTTGGACTAGGTTTAAGGAGGCTTTCTTGGGGAATTTCTTTCACCAATAATTGAGATAGGCTAAGGTACGAGAATTCCTTACCCTTAAGAAGGAATCACTATGTTTTCATGAGTATAGTCTGAGGTTCACCCAAATATCCCATTATGCTGCGGAGATGGTTACAAATATGAGGAGTAGAATGACCCTATTTGTTGCTAGGTTGTCTCGTCTTTCAAGTAAGGAGGGCAAGGCAGCTATGCTAATAGGTAACATTGATATAGCAAGGTTGATGGTTTATGTGTAGCAGGTTAAGAAAGAGAAACTGAGGGATAGAGAGGAGTTTAGAAGCAAGAAAGCTAGGACAGAGAATGTGCTCGGGCAGGAAAGGAGTAATGTGAACTGTTCGTCCTTCCATCCAAAGCAAAAGGGACCTATCCCATCATCTACTAGTGCACCTACACCCAAAAACAAAGGTGAGTATAATGGTCAGAATTTGTAGAACTTCAAGGTTAGGCCTAAGCAGTCTCAGGGTAGTGTGGCACAAGGAGGTAACTAGGCTCCTGCATGTGCTAAGTGTGGTAGGAACCACTCGGGTAAGTGTTATGATGGTTCCAAGGGTTGTTTCAAGTGTGGTCAAGAGGGTCACTTGATGAAACAATTCCCTAAGAACCGACAAGGTAATGGGAATTAGGGCAATAGAGCCCAATCTTCATCAGCTGCTCCACCAGATAGGGCTGCACCTAGAGGAGCTACTTTCGGTACTGGCGGAGGAGCAAACCGCCTCTATGCTATCACCAGCTACCAAGACCAAGAGGATTCCCTAGACGTTGTCATTGGTATGATCCAAGTCTTTAACTTTGTTGTTTATTCTTTGTTAGATCGAGGAGCAAGTTTATCTTTTGTAAATCCTTATGTTGCTATGAATTTTGAAATTCTTCCTGAGCAACATCTTGAGCCCTTCAGTGTTTTTAGACCTGTTGGTGAGTCTATTCTAGCTGAGAGAGTCTATCGTGATTATACAATTGCTATCAATCACAAGAGTACCATGGTTGATTTAGTTGAGTTAGACATGGTAGATTTTGATGTCATTCTAGGTATGGACTGGCTTTATGCATGTTATGCATCAATAGATTGTATAACCCGAGTAGTCAAGTTCTAGTTTCCAACTGAGCCAGTTATAGAGTGGGAGAGTAGTTTAGCAATGCCTAAGGGTCATTTTATTTCATACCTTAAGGTGAGAAAGTTAGTTTCCAAGAGGCGTGTCTATCACATAGTCCAAGTTAATGATTTTAGTGCTGAGACACCTCCTATTGATTCAGTTCTAGTTGTGAGTGAGTTTCCAGAAGTCTTTCATGATGATCTACCAAGAGTCCTTCCTGAGAGAAAATAGACATTGGCATAGACATTCTTCTCGATACTCATCCTATCTCTGTTCAGCCATATAGAATGGCTCAAGCAGAGTTGAAAGAGTTAAAAGAGCAGTTGCAAGATCTCCTTGATAAGGGTTTTATTTGACCAAGTGTCTCGCCTTGGGGCGCTTTGGTCTTATTTGTGAGGACTAAAGATGGTTCCCTTAGGATGTGTATGAATTATCGTCAGTTGAACAAGGTTACCATCAAGAATATGTATCCTTTTATGAGATTTGATAATCTTTTTGATCAGTTTTTAGGGTGCTTCTTGTGTTTCTAAGATAGAACTCAGCTCAGGCTACAATCAGTTGAAAGTAAGGGATTGTGATATTCCAAAGACAACATTCAGAACCCGTTATGGTTATTATGAGCTTTCGCGCATGTCGTTCGGTTTAAGTAATTCGCCTGCAACTTTCATGGACCTTATGAATAGAGTATTCAAACCTTACTTAGATATATTTGTTATCATGTTGATCGATGAAATTCTAATCTATTCGAGGAATGAAGAAGATCATGCTAGCCATCTCAGAATAGTTCTCAAACTATAAAGGATAAGAAGTTGTATGCTAAGTTCTCTAAATGTGAGTTTTGTCTTGAGTCTATGGATTCTTAGGCCACATTGCTTCCAATGATGGGATTAGAGTTGACACTTAGAAAATAGAGGCAGTGTAGAATTGGCCAAGACCCACATCTCCAACTAATATTAGGAGTTTCTTAAGAATGGCTGGATATTATAGAAGGTTTGTAGAGGGGTTCTCATCTATTTCATCTCCTTTGACCAAGTTAACTCAGAAAATAGTAACGTTTCAATGTTTTGAAGATTGTGAAAAAAGCTTTCGGGAATTAAAAAAGAGGTTAACTACTGCCCCAGTATTTACCTTACCAGAAGGTACGCAAGGCTTTGTTGTATATTGTGATGCATCTAGAGTTGGTTTGAATTGTGTGTTAATGCAGAATAGAAAAGTCATACCTTATGCTTCCAGACAACTTAAGGATCATGAGAGGAATTATCCAACCCATGATCTAGAGTTGGCTGCCGTAGTATTTGCTTTGAAAATATGGCGTCATTATATTTATGATGTTCATATAGATGTGTTCACCGATCAAAAGAGTCTTCAATATGTGTTTAGTCAGAATGAGCTTAATCTCAGACAATGAAGGTGGTTAGAGGTACTCAAGGATTACGATATGAGTATTCTTTATCACCCAGGTAAGACTAATGTTGTTGCTAATGCCTTGAGTAGATTGTCTATGGGTATTACCGTTCATTTTGAGGAAGATAAGAAAGAGTTAGCGAAAGATGTGCTTATACTTGCACAATTAGAGGTTCGTTTAATGGATTCCATAGAAGGAGGAGGAGTGGTGATGAATGGGGCTGAATCATCATTAGTTTTAGAAGTAAAAGAAAAGCAAGATCATGATCCTATTTTTCTTGAATTGAAGGCAAATGTTCATAAGAAAAAAGTAATGGCTTTTGAACAAGGGGGGCATGGTGTGTTGACATACCAAGGCAGATTGTGTGTGCTAAGGGTGGATGGACTTCAAGAAAGAATTATGAAGGAAGCTCATAGCTCCAGATATTCTATCCATCCGAGTTCTACAAAGATGTACTGTGACTTGATGGAAGTCTATTAGTGGAATAGTATGAAGAAAGGCATTGCTGAGTTCGTTGCTAAGTGCCCAAATCACCAACAAGTTAAAGTAGAGCACCAAAGGCCTGGTGGTATGGCTCAAAATATAGAACTTCCTAAATAGAAGTGGGAGATGATTAATATGGATTTCATCATAGGTTTGCCATGGTCTTGCAGACAATATGATTCTATTTGGGTGATTGTGGATCGAATGACCAAATCACCCCACTTTTTGTTGCTAAAGACTACCTATTTAGAAGAGGATTATGCTAAGTTATATATTCAAGAGGTAGTTATACTTCATGGAGTTCCAGTTTCCATTATTTCAGATAGAGGTGCACAATTTATTGCATAGTTCTGGAAATCTTTTTAAAAATGTTTGGATTCAAAGGTGAACTTGAGTATCGCTTTTCATCCTCAGACTGATGGTCCAACAAAGCGCACTATTCAGGCCTTAGAAGATATGTTGAGGGCCTGTGTGATTTATTTCAAGGGTAAATGGGATGATCACCTACCTCTCATTGAGTTTTCTTACAACAGTAGTTACCACTCTAGCATCCAGATGGCTCTGTATGAGGCTCTTTGTGGGAGAATATGCAGATCTCCTATTGGATGGTTTGAAGTTGGTGAAGTTGGGTTGATAGGACCAGACTTAGTTCATCAAGCTATGGAGAGAGTTTAGATCATTCAAGAGAGGTTGAAAACAATGCATAATCGTCAGAAATCCTACACTGATGTTAGGAGAAGAGACCTAAAGTTTAAAGTAGGTGATTGGGTATACTTGAAGGTTTCACCATGAAGGGTGTTATGAGATTTGGTAATAAGGGGAAGCTTATTCCCCAATATATTGGTCCGTATAGAATATCCAAAAGGATTGGTAATGTAGCTTATGAGTTAGAGCTACCTTAAGAGTTACCAGTGGTTCATTCGGTATTTCACAGTTCCATACTGAAGAACTGAATGGGAGATCCTTTACTTATCATACAACCTGAAGAGAATCGTATCAAGGATAGTTTGTCTTATGAAGAGGTCCCTGTTCAGATTCTAGACCGTCAAGTTCTCAAGTTGAGGACCAAACAAGTAGCATCAGTCAAAGTTCTTTGGAGAAATCAGTTTGTTGAGGAAGCTACATGGGAAGCTGAGGTGGATATGAAGAAGAGATACCCAAATCTCTTTAAGCCTGGAGAAATTCCAAACCAAGTTACTAATTCTCTTCTTAGTACTCTTTAATTTATATGCTGAATGTGTTAGATGTACTTGTTCGGTGTATGAGCTAAAAGTTACATGTTGCACCCTTAGCTTCCTAAGAATAATCTCATTCGAGGACGAATATTCCTAAGGGGGAGATATTGTAACACCACACTATTGGAAAGAACTAGAATAAGAAAGAAGACTTATTTTAGGAAATAATCAAAATTTGAAAGTTTGACCAAGTTAAGTTAAGTATGAGTTTTCGGTCAACTTTAAACGACCGTAACTCCTATCTCAAGATTAGTTAGGTGTGTTTCCAGATGTTGTACAAAATATCTTTGAATTATCTTTCTAGCTCCACCATGTCTGCGTTATTCTGAGTTCGTATGAGTGAGATTAGCCCATTTAAATTTGGGATGTCTGGATAAGGAAAATCCAATCAGGATTTTTGAAGGGTATTAAGGTCTTTTCCATAGACAATTAATTTATTTCATTTTAAGTGAGTTATTTGGGGTCTAAACTGAGTTAGTTCAGTTTATGCATTCCAAATTCACGCTAGATCTTTGAGAGAAGAGAAAGGAGAAAAAAAGGAGAAAAGGTTAGGATTTCATTAAGACCATAAGATTTTGTTGTGGATTTAGCCAATGATTCAATCCTACGAGATATGTGAGTTCACCTAGGGTTGGGTTCATTCACCCACACGCCAAACATGTTTATTTTTAGTATGATTTTCTTCCTAAAAATTTGAGAATTTGATGTTCTTGAGTTGTGTTCTTGAATTGCCTTCGTTCTTGAGTTTGGGATGAGATTTAGGAGTTCTGGAGAGTGTAATGTCGATCATTAAAGTTGTTTTGAGATAGATTATAGTGTACATATATTGGGTATTTGAATCTAAAGACAAATTGAGAAAAATAATTAAAATTAGGTGAATTGGGGTTCGAAAATGAAGAAGGAAAAAGTCGAACAAGAAACAGGTACCAGGTCCGCATTGCGAACCTATTCTTTCAGTGTGAAAATTTTCCCTTCGTGTCGCGTAAAGGACACGAACTCCTTTGTTTCAAAATAAATTTCGCGACCAAAAATTTAAATGAATCTCCGCATCATGGACTTGCTCCCAGACAGTGATTTCTTGATCATTTCTCATGTTTAACTCTCTAAAAACATTCCTAAACATCATGAGATCTTTCGTATCACAAATAATAACCTTGACTTCATAATTCAAATTCAAGGTAGAGTTAAGAGTCAGGTTTTGAGAATTCTTCGAGTCATTTTAAGAAGTCTTTTACAAATGTTTTAACTTTGTTTTATGACTTTAGTTTTGAGTTGAGTAAAGAGTAAATATTGAAGTTCATTTCTTCTTCAAAAATTATACGGGAACTAAGTATTCCCAAGAATTAAATGTTTTCACATTTAGACAAGAGAGTAAACACCAATTTCCAAGAGAGCTTTTAAGTTGAGTTTTGAGTAATTATCTCAAATCCAAGAAAGAGTTTTGTTTTTACAAACATATGAGCTGAGTACATTTTGGGAGTAGTATTGAGCACCGATATGGAGACGAGTTCATAATAACTCAAGTTTCCATAAACCATGTAGCCATCATGGGTAGAAAGGGTCACACTTTTTAGATGACACCTTAGTGCTTTTTACATAGACTAGTGTATCCACTTAGTTGAGGCATATATGATGGCAAAGTATAGGATAGTTCTAGCAGTGTGGGTGAGACGATGTATCATCACTTAGGCTTATAGTGGTGGTTGTCGGTTAGAGGAACTCCCACAATATTATATTACTTTTATTTAATTGAGTTGTTATTGCATTACATTAACATGTTCAGTTATCATCTATTATTTTAAATGCTTTGTATAAACTGCATCTTTATTGTCATTTTTACTTTGCATTTGAGTTTAAGTATTCATGAGTTGAGTAATGCCAAGGTAAGTGTTCCTTTTAGAGTTCTTTCAAGCTTATGCTATGTTTAGTTTTCCTCTCGCATACTCATACATTCAATATATTGATGCCAGTAGACATGAATTCTATTATGATGCAGATTCAGGTAACCATGATTAGCATCCAGCACCTCGTTGATCTAGTTGAGCACTCACAGTTATTTGGTGAGCCTCCTTGCTTTCTAGAGGATCCTTTTTCATGTTGTTCTAGTATTTCAGTTGTTAGAATGATCAGGGGTCTTGTCCGGACATCCCCTTTTGTTTTAGAGGCTTCATAGAAGAGTAGTTATAGTTCTTTAGTCTTTTCGTTTTCAGTTGTATATGTTCAGACTTGAGTTTCCATTTTTGGCTAAGCTTTATATCTCTTTAAGTTATTGCATGAGTTATAATTTGAGACTATTTCATGTGTTTAAGTCTTTCATTGAGTAAGTAAGCCAGGCCAAGTGTTCGCTTGGGGCAAGCAATGGTTCTTGAGTGCCGGCCACGTCTAGGGTGTAGGCTTGGGGTGTGACAATTATAGACATTATGAGATTATGGATTAGTACTTCTTCTTGATTGTTGTGTATTCAATGAAGTGTATTACACTTTGTAGAATGAATGTTGTTATTGATTTTCAATTTGGATATGTCGAATGTATATTAGAAGTTAGGAACAAAACTTATCTTAAGTCTATGTTTTACTAGCATTAAGAAAAGTCACTAAGAAGTCCTCTTTATAGGAAATAATATGGATATTTACTGGCCATAACAGTAGCCGATTAATTTATGGATACATGCCAATACATAGATAGCTTTAGTTGCCATTTCATTTGTTGCTAAAAGGATACATTTTACTAGCAATTGGTAAAGTCTTTATCGACAATAACAAAAGTCGTCAACTATCTAACTTAAAGTTTTTTGGAGAGTTTTAGTGGCCATTCTATTGTCGGTAAATAATGGCTACTAAATATCATAGACCATTAGCGGCAATAACCAATTTCTTTACCAACATTGTCAAAAATGGGCGCTAAAGCATTTGTCAACGCCGGATACACTGGCCAATATGTAATTGCAGGGAAAGGTTTTAGTGGCAATTTTTATTTCCGCTAAAAACCAAAAGAATTGCCTCTAAAAGTCCTTTTTGTAGTAGTGATGGAGTTCTGGTATCTATTATTTTAGATAGAGGTGCGTAATTCACCACAAAATTTTGGAAGTCTTTCGAGAAAGGTTTAGGTTCTAAGGTAAATTTGAGTATTGCTTTTCATCCTTAGGATGATGGTCAAGCACAACGTACAATTAAGACTTTAGAAGATATGTTTTGGTGTGTGTGATCAATTTCAAAGGTAATTGGGATGATCACTTACCCCTTATAGAGTTTGCTTACAACAATAGTTATCACTCTAGCATCTAGATGGCTCCATATGAGGCTCTTTATGGGAGTCGATGTAGATCTCTTATTGGATGGTTCGAAGTTGGTGAAGCTAGGCTGATAGGAAAAAATTTAGTTCACTATGCTATGAAGAAAGTGAAGGTTATTCAAGAGAGATTTAAAACAGCTCAGAGTCGTTAGAAATCCTATACATACGTTAGGAGAGGAGACTTAAATTTTGAAGTAGATGATTGGGTATAATTAAAGGTTTCACCCATGAAGGGTGTTATGAGATTTGGTAAGAAAGGGAAGCTTAGTCCCCTATATATTGGTCCTAACAGAATATCCAAGATGATCGGTAATGTGGCTTATAAGTTGAATCTACTGTAAAAGTTAGATGCGGTCCATCCAATATTTCTTATTTCTATGTTGAAGAAGTGTATGGGAGATCCTTCACTATTATACCTATTGAAGATATTTGTATTAAGGTTAGGTTATCTTATGAGGAGATTCCTGTTCAAATTCTAGATCACTAGGTTCATAAGTTGAGAACCAAGGAAGTAGCATCAGTCAAGGTCTTATGGAGGAATCAGTTTGTTGAGGAAGCTACTTGGGAAGTTGAGGAGGATATGAAGAAGAGATACCCACATCTCTTCGAGTTTGGAGAAATTCCAAATTAAGGTACTAATCCTTTTCTTGGCATTTGTTTAAAGTTGACATGTTGTGTTATATATTTCTTGTTGGGTATTTGTGCTGAATGTTAGATGTTACACCCTTAGTCTACTTAGAGTAATCTCATTCATGGACGAATGTTCCAAAGTGGGAGATATTATAACACCTTGCTATTTGAAAAAACTAAAATTAGAAAGAACTAAATTGGAAATAACAAAAATCTGAAAATTTAAAGTTATGAGTTTATGATCAACTTCAAATAACCATAAATTTCGGTACATAATAAGTTAGGTGGCCCATAAGATATCAAATGAAAGGTCTTGGAATCCTCTTTCCAATGCCATCGAGTTTGCAAATATTTGAGCTCGTATGGGGGATATATAACTGTTTGAAGTTGGGCTGTCTATTTAAGAAAAATTACTCAAATTTAAAAGGGCTATTTTTGACTTTTCCTTATCGTATCTGATTTAATTCATTTTTAGTAATTAATTAGGGGTCAAAACTGATTTGGTTCAATTTACACATCACAATTCAAGCTACGGTTTTAGAAAAGAGTTCAACAAGAAAAAAAAGGAGAAAAGAGGAGAAAGGCCAAGGTTTCGTTGCGGATTTCGCCAAGGGTTTGATCCCTAAGAGGTATGTGAGTTCACATAGTGTTGAGTTCGTTCACCCACGCACCGATTAAGTTATTTTTAGCATAATTTTATCCTACAGTTGAAGGTTTGATGTTCTTGATTAGTGTTCTTGAATTTTCTTTCGTTCTTGAATTAGGATGAGATTGATGAGTTCTTGAGATAATCGTATCAAATTTTTATGGGAGAATAAAATGAGAAAGTTTAGATAAGTATAATCTGAATTTTGCAATTATTGGTATACTTTTCATGCATATAAGGTGGTCAATTCAAATTTTGAACATGATTAGTGAAAAAGGGTAAAAAGAAGGTCAATGAAAGAAAAAATGAGCAAAATTGGAGTAGCTGCTTTTCCACATGCCCAATGGCATGCCTGTGTGAGACCCAAGCTGCATACTAGTTCTCTGTGTGCCAGTCATGCATCCATGTGCCTGCGCAGTGTGCCTACGTGGAGTTGAGGAGTGAAAACAATAAAGATAAAGGGTGTTTTCGGAATTTCGAAGAAAACCCTATGCTATATTGTGTTGGATCTTGTCCCAAGGATTGAGATATTGAGGAAAAGGAGAAAAAACAATATGCTATGAAGGAGAGGAGATGGAAGACAGGGTACATTACCCGAATCCAAAACGGAAGTTAGGATTCGAAGTTTGATCGCTATGTTTTCTTTTTCTTCTTTAATCTTAGTAAACTTGTTCTCCCCTATGGAGTAGATTCTTAGAGGGTATTTGACAAACATGGTGCTTTTGTTGAAAATTTGATTTTTCATTCGTATTCTTGAGTTATGGAAGTTTGAATTGAATTGCAGCATATTCATTATTTTATTTAATGGAAAGATAAATATCTTTGTGAATATTATTGTTTAGTTTTGTTGGATTGAATAAATGTATTTTCTCTAAATTAATCGAAAGAGCTTGTTGATAATTATTGATTAAATCGCAAGGAAAAATAGTCGAAGGACGTACATCCTTATGAACACTCATTAACATTTTATTGCAATTTAGAATCATTGGATTGTAATTAGAGTATTCTTTAACTTGAAGATTTACTCGGAAGTGTTGTCTAGGGCTTAAGGAATATCTAATCAACTATCGAATTTGAGAGAATCGACAGAATCTTAGATGTGATAAATGAACGTGGCAAAATTCGAACTATCATTATGCATTTGTTTAGTCTTGTACCCTATCTTTTAGTACTAATATTAAACTTAATAGTTGCCAAATAATTTTAATTATCATTTAATCTATAAAAGTGGTTCATCACCACAATTAACTCCTATCTTTTGGTCACCTGAATAATAGTTAGCTAGATTTGATTGAATTATTATTTGTACCAATTCCTGTGAAGACAATCTTTATACTATACCATCTTTGACTAGTGAAGCACTAAACTTATAGTGTATTTGTGCTCATCAAATGTTTGTGTCGTTACCGGGGAATGGCAACAACTAGTTTTCCAGAGAGTTTTGTGTATTAATTCAGGTTTTATTTAATTTTAAAGTTTAGTTCATATCTCAAGTTCATATTATTGCAGGCAACATGGATTAACTACAACTTTAGTGTATGACATGATCTTCCTCAAAAGAAGTTATCGAATACAATCTAGAGTTGGAAAAAACATTACTCTTGCTTGTAGAAAGGGTTTCATGATAGTCTCAAAGGTTTATTACATTGGGTGATATAAATGATAGTAATAGAGGATTGAATGACACACTCCATCTTGATACCCTCAATCGCGGACCTGGGATTGAAGATGATGTTGAAAATCCTGGGGTTGTTAACCAAAGAAGCCACCGTCTTCATGCTGAAGTGGAAGACTAAATGTATCTAATTAATGGAAGGGCGGGGGAGATTTCTAGAAGACTATGCTAAGCCAAATTACAATGTGATGCAATCCAGTATACGATTTCCTCCTATTGCAGCAAATAAATTTGAGATCAAGCATAGTGTTCTCCAAGCAATACAAAATAAATGTATTTTCAGAGGGAAGCAGAATAAGGATCCAACCAGTCATCTAATGGTTTTCGCTAAAATCATGAACACTTTTCACTACAATGGATCTTCAGATGATGCTATATAGTTAAGGGCATTTCTTTTCTCTTTAAAGGATGATGCTAAGATTTGACTACGAAGTTTACTTTTTGGATCAATCCGCACCTGGAATGAAATGACGACCAAGATTCTTGATAGGTATTTGTCACCAACAAACACAACTAGAATGAGGAAGGAGATCTGCAATTTCAGTTTACTAGAATCAGAAACAGTGTTTGAAGCATGAGAAAGATTTAAGGAATTGTTGATAAGTGTCCACATAACGGAATAGATCCACGGTTGCAGTTGACAAATTTCTGGGAAGGCTTATTGCCTGCGTCACAGAGGATATTAAATAATGTAGTGGGAGGAGCAATCAGGAAGAAGACACGCAAAGAAGCAATTGAAATATTTGATGAACTTTTAGAGGATGCTAATCAGTGAATTGTAGAAAATTTATAAAGAATAAAGAATGCAGGGGTGCATCAAGTTGATACTTACACTACCTTGCAGGCGCAAATTGCATCAATTGCAAATGATGTGAAGTAGATGACTCTTGTGCAACCTCAAATGACACAATCAATAAGATATGATTGTTGTGCATGAGGACATCCTACTCATGAATGTCAGCAAGTTCCACTTGTAGAAGAAGAGGTTAATGTTGTTGGAAACCTCAATATAGGGAATAATTTCAATACAATGGGGCAAAGACATCCTCGATTATCATGGAGTGCACTGAATGTTAGCATGAATTCTTTGCAACACAACAATATCAAAATCATCAGCGACAACAATATCAACCTTAGCAGGGACAACAAGGAAACCAGTACAGTTTGGAAGAGATGCTTAAAAGTTTCATCACCAAGGTAGATGAGAATTTTTAAAATAAGTATGCTTCTATTCGCAATTTGGAGAAGCAAGTGAGACAGATAGCAAATCAAATTTCTGAAAGAACTCCAGGAACTCTACCAAGTGACACAGTGAGGAATCCAAAAGATTTAAAGGTTGTAACATTGTGTTCTAGGAAGATGTTGAGTGAAAATTGTTTGAGTCTAAAAGAGAAGTCAAGAGAAAGCCAAGTGGAGACAAAAGAATCTCATGAAATCAACAAAGGTAAGGACAAATCAGAAGTTGAAGGGGGCACAAAACATATGTCTCCATTGCCTTTCCCTCAGAATATGAAACGAGAAAAGCTTAATAAATGTTTTGGGAAGTTCCTTGAGATGCTAAAACAACTACATATAAATATACCATTTACAGAGGTTGGCAGGCAAATGCCTGCATATGCAAAGTTCCTAAAGGATATTCTTTCTAGAAAGAGAAAATTGGAGGAAACATCAGTAGTCAAGTTTAATACTCGATGTAGTGCCATCCTTCAAAATAATCTACCTCAGAAATGTGGTGATTCGGGTAGTTTCACTATTCCTTGTGCTATAAGAAAGTTATATTTGAGAAGTCATTATGCGACTCAGGAGCCTCTTTAAACCTCATACCACTGTCAATTTTCAAGAAACTAGAAGGAGAGTTTGGAATAATTAAGTCCATCATTGTGTCCTTACAATTAGCAGATCAATCTACAATCATTCTTGAAGGAATAATTGAAGATGTTCTAGTAAGGGTGGACAAGTTTGTGTTCCTTGTGGATTTCATAGCGGTGGACATGGAAAAAAATAAGGAGGTTTCGTTAATTCTTGGGAGAACATTTCTGGCTACTGGCAAAGCAATACTCAATGTATATGAAGGGAAATTGATGCTCCTGAGTTGGAGAAGAAACAATAATATTCAATATGAAAAAGATGATAAAATTTCCTCTAGATAAGGAAAACGTCTACTCCTGTTTCAATGTAGATATTTTGAATGAACTGGCTGAAGAATATAATAATGAAAACCTTATGGAGGAATCATTGAATAGATACATCACTGAATTGAATAATGAAGAAGAGGATTATCCACATATTGGAGAAGAAGGAAAGGAACTAGAATCCTATCAAGAGGAAATTGAGAAGGAACATTTGAGAGAGAAGAAAAGATTTACTCGAGAGCTCAAAGTATTTCCCACTCACTTGAAGTATGTTTTTCTTGAACTTGACAGTTTTCCAGTAATTGTTTCAGTTTATCTTACAGAACAACAAGAAAGAAAGTTGATGCATATGTTGAGAAGATACAAGAAGGCTATCGGGTGGTCTATTGCAAATATTCAGGGGATTACCTTGCATTATGCATGCTCAAAATCATGTTGGAGGAAAATAGCAAGACGGTGGTACAACCACGCAAACTGAATGAGAAAATAGAAGAAGTAGAATAGAAAGAAGATTTTAAACTTTTAGATGGGGGAATCATATTCCAAATTTCTGACAGCCCTTGGATAGCAAAATTCATATGGTACCAAAGAAAGGAGCAATGACTATAGTGAAGAATGATAATAATGAATTGATCACGACAAGAATTACTGGGTAGAGATTGTGTGTAGACTATAGAAGGTTCAATAATGCAACTAGGGAAGACCATTTCCCGCTTCCTTTCATTGATCAAATTTTGGAGAAGGTAGCTAGCAATGGATTTTATTGTCTTCTTGATGGGTACTCTAGCTAAAATCAAATACCCATTGCACCTGAAGATATAGAAAAGACATATTTTGCATGCCCTTCAGGAATATTTGCATACAGAAGAATGCCTTTTGGTTTGTGCAACGCACTAGCAACATTCTAGAAATGCATGATGTCTATATTTGCTGAGTTGAATGGAAAATGCTTAGAGGTTTTCATGGACTATTGCACCTTGTTTGGTGAAGCTTTTGACAATTTATTAATGAATATTGAAGTTGTTTTAAGGCGTTATGAAGAGACTCACTTGATTCTAAACTGGGAAAAGTGTCACTTCATGGTTAGAGAAGGAATAGTGTTGGGGCACAAGGTTTAGGCTGATGGCATAGAAGTAGACAAAGCCAAGGTGGAGATTATTTATAAACTACCACCACCAACATCTGTGAAGAGCATAAGAAGTTTCCTGGGACATGTAGATTCTATTGGAGATTTATTCAAAATTTCTCTTTCTAAGCCCTTAACTACCTTTCTCACAAAAGATACAATGTTTTCATTCACAACTAATTGTCTAAGGGCATTTAACCTAGTAAAGGAAAAGCTCACGAGTGCCCCTATAATGGTTACTCCTGATTGGAGTCAGCCATTAGACCTTATGTGTGATGCTACTGAGTTTGCTGTGGGTGCAGTGTTGGGACAGAAGAGAGACAATTTGTTTAGACCAATATTCTAGGACAGTGAAACACTAAGGAGTGCATAGGTGAACTATGCAAACACTAAGAATGAATTGTTTGTTGTGTTTTTTTCTTTCGACAAATTCAAATCATACTTGATATAGAGCAAGGTAATTGTTCACACAGATCACTTACATTCAAAATACTTGTTGCAAAGGATGGAAGAAAAATCAAGACTTTTGAAATGGGTTCTTTTGCTTCAAGAGTTCGACCTCCAGATTATTGATAGAAAAGGTAAAGAAAATAAGATATCATATCATTTGTAAAGACTAGAAAATCCTCCTGTGGATATAGTACCAATTAAAGAGGAATTTCCAGATGAGCAATTTTTTTTCAGTCCATGAAATTTCTGAAAGAGCACCTTTGTAAGCAGACATAGTCAATTACTTGGTTAGGGGATAGGTGCCTTAAGATCTGTGCTATGAGAAGAAGTGGAAACTTCAAAGTGTGGTAAGAAATTATTTCGAGAATGACCCATTTTTGATTAAAATTTGTATAGATGGCATCATTCGAAGACGTGTACCTAAAGAAGAGATGGACTATATACGGTCTCATTGTCATCATGGAGCAACAAGTGGACATTATGGTGGAAATAGAACAACTTCCAAGGTGTTAGAACCAGGGTTCTATTGACCATCTTTATTAAAGGATGCACAGGAGTATGTGGTTTAGTGTGACAGCTGCCAAAGGACAAGTAATATAAGCAAGAAGAATAAGATGCCCCAAAATTCATTCTCTATATGTGATATTTTGATATATGGGGCATCCATTTCACTGGACCTTTCCCTTTTTCCCATTCTTTTGAATATATTCTGGTAGCAGTTGACTATGTATCCAAATGGGTAAAGGCAATTCCTACTAGGAAAAATGATGCTCGTGTGGTGTGCGAGTTCTTAAGAAAAAATATTTTTACTAGATTTGGCACACCCTGAGTCGTGATTTGTGATAATGGATCTCATTTTATTCTCCAATCAAATACCCCTGCACTTGAGTTTTTGCTTGTCCCGAGCTATTTAGAACAGACATGATCCCCTCTAGACCTTAACAATAAAATCACTAGAAATAGTTATTGACTTCAACCATCCCTATTGGCGCATGAAGTTTTCATCATTAGAACACTACTCAGTGACACTGAAATTTAAGCAAAAATCAATCCATGAACTTCCCCGCAACAAGAAGATGTCATTTATTCATAGGACTTATGCTCACATATCATTAAAAAATTCTCATTTCACTGCCACTCACAAACAAATACATCATGTTTTTTCAGAATACCATAGGCTGGGCAATTGAGTAATTATCCACTAATGTAGGACCTGTCAAGTTAAAATCATGTATGACTTGTACAAGTATAATTTGTGGTAAGGTTGTTTGTGGTAAGTCATTTTCCCTCTCTTTTTCACTTCTCATTTTTTTTTTGTTTTGAAACTGTCGTCTTCTTTTGTAAACACATCCAACAACATTCGTTGCCTTTCTCTCTTATTCACCATTTTTGTTTTTGTTTTTGTTTTTTTTTTAAATCACGTCTCTACACTTGTTTATTCTTCCAATTAAGATAGTGACACCCGAGGGATTAGAATAAAAGGATGTATCTATTAAACAAAGAAAATAGATTATTATCATGCTCAACTTGGTTGACTAGGGATACTTATCATCAAAGTGTAGTGAATTTAGGCTAGAAATGGGTTAATCAAAGAAAGCCTACAATCATATTCTTCCTCAATAATTCCTAATATTTCACCTCAAAAAACTATCATGCCAAGTTCTAGATTCTTCCAAATATGAGTACACATGAAGATCATCTCACCACACAATATTCAAGGTTTGATTATTCCTCAACATCTCATGCCAACAAGTATGCAAATATCAATAGAGCAAGCAACACAACCTCTACATAGGAGTCCATCAATTTCTACCTCTAACACTTGTTAAAGGACTATGCTATGACTCCTATCCTAAAAAGCTGTCCAATTCAAAAAAATAAGACTATGGTAAAAGAATCAGACAAGAAACCCATAGAAGTACAACAAAGAAGCTATCCTAGAAAGGAAATCTCTTTTTTATTTTTTAAAAATTTACAACTACTTCACCCCCACACTTAAGCTATCACATGTCCCCATGTCATAAAGAAACTGCAGAAGTGAAGGAAACTTCCATGTCCTTTTGTTCAATCAATATCAGAAACCGTGCTAGGATACATTGTGCATGTTTGGCCAAATGTGCGTAACCAAGCCATGATCTTTCTATCAGATTTTCTCATGTTGATAGTAAGGTTATCTATCTTCATATGCATGTGAACCATCAAAGAGTGTAGTGCATCTACCTGATTTTCAAGAGAGTGAAATCGTGCATCCCATGACTGACCCACTGAATCCTGAGTTCTTTGGGTAGGTGGCACTACATGATTGGACAACTCTTCCACATCATCAAAGTCATCCCTGCCTACTTCTTTAGTAGTTGCAGGCTTTTGTACTGATTTTCCAATTGTCACTCTAACCACTATGAACTTTGGACCAGTCGTTAAAGTAACATCGGACTTCTTGAATTTAACACTCGAAAGTCTACATAGCCTTGTAATAAGAGCTGGAAAGAAATAAACAAACCTGGGAGAAGTGGATTTATTTAACATATTTTCTACACTCAATAGTCTTGGCAAGATACACAGTTTCGTCATTAAAAAAAATAAAATAAGAGCAGCTCTAAAACCATGCACCTCAGTAGTATTGATAGAGGGAAATATACGGCTAGTGATAACATGAAACCAAAACTTTACCTAAGTGTTCAAGGTCTTGAAGTGGAATTTATGATTTTCCTTCAACTAATGTGCTAGTTGTCCTGATGTACAGATAACATTAATGAACATGTCACTTTTTTATGGCTCCTTAATGTATGTTGTACAATATTCATCCTCTTCTCTAGCACTAAATTTTGGGAAGTTATAGGCGCTTTCAATGGCTTTTTGTCCAAAATTCATCATCCTTCCTATACCATGCACACTTTATACTCATGCTCTGGCAAGTTTGCATAAAATTCCATCACAATTGTCATATTAGGCTCCTCAGGCTACTAAAAAAGAACTTCCCATTTGCGCCGCACAATAGCTTGATAAGCTTGCTAACAATCACCTATCAACGAACCTCACTCAACGAACTTTTCTACGATGGCCTTTTTTAATGATTTCACCTTAAACCGTTGTTGAGCTTCCCAAGAAACAAATTATGTGGCATCATATGATTTCAACAGTTCCTGCTCCTTTCCCTTCGAAAATTTTGAACCCTTTTGCGATGAAGAACTTGCTTTTGTGCTTGGAATAACCCCCAATTTTTTTTTTTGCTTTCATGGATTCTTCATTAGGTTGAGTATTCTAGTGAAAAGAAAATAATTCACTTAGTATAGTAATTTTGGCATTCCAAGTTTAGCAATGTGCACCCAAAATCAAAAAGTTGGGTTGGCTTCTTTTTTATTCCTTCCCTTTTATTAAATTTTTTTCATTGTACCCATTGAGGAATTTTATCAAATACCTTGTGTGCATCATGTTTTTACTACAATTTGAATCACAAAAGTTGAGATAACTTTTAATGTTAAATTTTCAAATATTGTTATACTTTTCATTTATATAAGGTGGTCAATTCAAGTTTTGAACATGATTTGTGAAAAAGGGCAAAAAAAGGTCAATGAAAGCAAATATAAGCAAAATTGGAGTAGTTGCTCTTTCGCGCTCCCAGCTGCACGCCTGCGTGAAACCCAAGCTGCGTACTAGTTCTCTGAGCACCATTCGCACGTCCAAGGGCCTGCATAGCGCACCTGTGTGGAGTTGAGGTGTGAAAACATTAAAAGTAAGGGTGCTTTTGGAATTTCAGAGAAAACCCTATGCTATATTGTGTTGGCGCTTGTCCCAAGGATTGAGATATTGAGGAAAAGGAATAGAAATGAAATGCTACGTAGGATAGGAGATGGAAGACGTGGTACACTACTCGAATCCAAAATGGAAGTTGGGATTCAAAGCTTGATGGCTATGTTTTCTTTTTTGTCTTTGTTCTTCATAACACCCCAGAAATTAGTAGGCTAAACTAAAGCTTAACGTGATGGTTAGAGTCATGGATATAACTCCCCATTCTTAAAATAGAGGATTTCATGTTAGAGAATGAAGGTACCACCCCTCAATGACCAATTATGGGCCCTTGAGGAGGACCCCTAGAAAACTGCCCAGGGTAGTGACCATGGCAGGACCCATGCCTTTATGTGTGAGTCCATGCACCGTGAATGGAGATTTTGTGGCTGGCCAAAATTTTCTGTCACCAAACCACGATTGACCAGAACAGACCGTAGGTCCATCCATGACCCGTCAGCGTGGTCTCATGGGTGGTGACCTAGGTGTACTTTTTGTGGTTAAGTTAGGGATACTTTGGGTCTTTCTAGTTTTAATTAGTATTAAGTGGTGTCATTTTACCCTAATCTAAACCATACATATAAGGACTTTAGACCCTTAAATTAAGTTATTCAACTCATTATTTTCCAAAACACAAATAAATTCCCAAAATTCATCCTCTCTAAATATTCTCTCTAGAACTTGAAGAAAAAGAAGAAAAAGAAGGAAGTTGGACCAAGGGTTCAAGGAGCAAGGTTTTTCACTCAATTTCATTGGGCTTTGTTCCTAAGGTATGGTAGTCCTTTATCCATGGATAGCTTTCATCCATGGAGCCCTCTCAAATCTCCAATTCCAAAGGTAGAAATCCCCAAAGTTAGGGTTTGATTCCAAAGTCATGGGTTCCTTTCAAAATTGATTATAGTGATTCAATTATGTTATATTAAGCATTTATTGATGATTTCCTACGGTTTTTATGATGTATCCCCAAGAACCCATTAATCCACATATTTATCAGTTGTGATCTTATGATGTGTGTTTGTTGATGAAAGAGGAACGTTATGAAATTATGCATGTAGTGATTGGGTTACTTGAATTATGGTGATATCCATGTCTAATGCTAGAATTCTAGTTGTGTTGATTGAACATAAGTTTTGAGCCATGAAAGGGCCAAGTATGAGATTATGCATGTTTTATGAGAATTATTTAAATTCTTTAAGAACACTTTGAGAGTAAAATGTTAATAATTATAATGTTGTTGTTGTGTAGCTGAAAGGAAATTCTCACAAACAAACATATGCATGAATATGAATATGATGTGAAAGGTTTTCTCACATATGAAGATTCTAAGGTTGAAAGGCCATTCTTACCTTATTGAATGTTAGATATGTATGGAGACATGGACGGATAAAGGCTATTCTCACGCATGATCCAAGAGCTATCCTATGAATTATGTTGGATTGAGTGTAACGACATTCTTCCATGAATATGAGTTAAGTCTATACTTGATTAAAACTCCGTGGGAATTAATGCTTAGCACCAAGTGGATATTGTATATAAGATAAAAGCTTTTATGTCAGTTGAGTCTGGCTTTCCAAATGGGATTCCTTTTACACTAGTTGAATCTAGCTTTCCTAAGTATGTCTCAAGTGATGGAAGCCTTCTACGCTAGTTGAGTCGGGGTTTCTAGTAGAAATCTCCTTATCCTATAAACTATGTTCCCCCATAGGTCATTAGCTAGTGGATCCACCTAAGCTAAGAGTATGGTTCTACCTTAGGTAAGTAAGACTACGCTTCTTGGTGTGGGTAACACTGTGGGATCACGTATAGCTCACATGGTCTCATGTAGGTTAAGGATTATTCCCACAAAGATAATATGAACAATAATGTGAATATGAACTATGGTTACTCAATAAGCTTGGTAGATGAACTTCAAAAGTTTTTAAGATGGTGATGACTATGTTGACTATGTTTGATTACTTATGCTATCTAAACTCTCAAATCATGTTTAAATTGATAAATTTCATACTTTCAAATGAAATGTCACTTTAGGCATGCTTTCAATGTTTTTATGCATGGCTATCATACTTGGTGCATTTTCGTACTAACATCTACTTTTCCTACATTTTTCCCAAGTTTAGGGTTTGGTTCTTGAGGTGATCATTCTAGTGGCTAGAGCTTGGACTTGAGTATCTTCTAAGCTTGGTGAATCTTCATGGTTTGAGAATGGATTTTTCCTATGTTGTAGTTTCTTTCATGTACTTTCCCTTTTGGACATGTTGTATAGGCTAGGTCCTATTTCGTTCAAACATCGTAATAGATGGTTATGTTGAGAGTTAGTGTCTAGAATTTCGCATTTATATCATGAAAATTTTAGACTTGAAATGTGCTTTTACGCTTATCGCTCTATTTTATTCGTTATGAATACTAAGTGGCTTGTATGGAGTTCTTCGGGGTTCTATACACCATGTTAAGTCGAGAGGGTAGCCTTGGGTTGTGACAAACTTGGTTATCAGAACACAAGGTTTAGAATGATCCTAAGATTATGTCTCATAAGCCACATCTAGTAGAGTCTTGTTCATGAGTATGAAGCGCACCATATTTATGAATGAGAGGCTACAAGATGATTAGGAAACTCGACTTTTTTCATTACTCTTAAGTCGTGTGATAATGTTTCACTCTATAATGCCTTTCTCCTAGTTTATACCCGGTGGTCTACAGGACATGTGTAACACCTCAAAAACTAGATCTAAAAAAAAAAATTGCAGAAAATTTACCTGAACCAGTAAACCATGGTAGGGTTCATAGATTGTGATAGGGTCCACGGTCCATTGACCTGCCCGTGGTCATGACTTAGACTTCACCAGGCCCTAACATCAGATCACGGGCACCTTCACGGTCCGTGGTCTTAACGACAGGCCATGGTGGCGTCTGTGACGTCTAGGCAGCAACCCTTCTAGCTAGTCCCTTAGACTCCCACACCTTACTGAAGACCACAATGAACTTCACAGTCCATGGTCTTTAACATGGGACGTGGGGTAGTACGTGAAGGCTATCTAGTTGGCCCGATAACCTGAGCCTCCAGACCTCAACCCAAGTGAGGACCACGGGGACCTTCACAATCTGTGGTCCTCCACACGGGCCGTGGTAGGGGCTTGTGGATACGACCCTAGAACCCCCAACTTCTGGACCATAGACCACAACCATCTTCACGATCTGTGGTCCCTTCCACAGTCAGTGAAAGTGGCTGTGGTCAGCCTAGTCAAACTTTTAAGTGGGGTTATGTCGGTCTTTTCCCCTATTCGTTGGACACCTAAACTACTTCATTTTAACCCTAAACCATGTGGTTTTGGTTAGTTTTGGCCTAGAAACATAAATAGAACTTACCTAAGTCAAGTCTTTCATCAAAACTTAGAAATTTAGAGCGTAAAGAAAATAAAGAGGCGACCAAACACTAATTCAAGAACATAACAAGATTCCATCAGTTCCAGCCCCAAAGTCGAAACATTTCTCCATGGAATTTGTCACCAGTTATGTGGGATTCCACTAGTGGGTCCTTTAACCCATTGGGTCCCTAGTTTTCCGTCAAATTCTTGATTCCCTATTATTATCTAGACTTAGGGTTTCTTGAATGTTAGAAATTTTATGTTTTCAGCTATTAGAATTATCTAAATCATATTATATCGTTATAGTATTGTTTTGCCCAGATTCATGCATATATCTAGAACCCTAGCTATGTAGTTCTTTTAGTTCATGTATTACACATGCCAGGTCAATAAATTCAGATATATATAAACATGCCTCAGATTTCGAATGCATTATTTTCAGTATATTAGTGTGCATTCTCAGTTTGCATGTCAGTTTTGAGCTATCCAGTACTACAATATTACAATATAAAATGTTAACTACATTATCATATAGGAAGCTTAATACCGAGTAGACTAGGGTTAGTAACCCTCAAGTCCCAGAACTACGTGTAAGTCTCCTCTGTGGGCATCATTTTAGTGATCACGCCAGTATGCCTCTATACCTGTTGCAGTGTATATTTGCTCCTCTCGATGGAGTGTATACATTAGACTCCACATTTAGCTCATGTGGTTTTATGTCGGTTATTAGTAGCTCCCTTATGGTTTAGTTAGATTCTATGGCATTGGCCATGTTATTAGTATAGATCCGTATTCAGTCTTAGTATGTTATAAACTTGGTTATTGCATTCAGTTTGGCGATGTTAAGTACTTTTAGTATCCTTATTATGTTCAGATCATGTTATTGATTTATATACTTTGATTCAGGTATGTTATTGTTCAGTATTACTCTATCCTACATGTTCAGTACCTTTCCAGTACTAACGCATACTCTCCGCTACATCTTCTCGTGATGTAGGTCCAAGCTGTCAGTAGTCATATCAAGCATATATAGTTCTTGATCTTCAATTCAACAACATCAGTAGTGAGTCCTAATTCTTCGAGGACTAGTGATATGACTATCTTTATTGATTTTATCTTTAGTTGCAGTTTTGCTAGATATAGCTAGGCATGTCCCAATTTTTCTAGTCAGTAGAGGCATTATTTCAGACAAAGTTAGTTTCAGCTTGAATCATAGAGTTTGATTTCTCATTTGCACTCAAACTCATAGTTTTTCATATATTTAGATTAGTATATGGGTATTCCCCATCATTTCAGTTTATTATGATTTAGCTTCCTCACAGTGTTATTGTTCAGTTTATTTTTAGTATGCTTATGATTATGCCAGCTAGCTTAGGGTCACTCATTATCCTTGGTCCCGTTGCATCCAGGGGGTCGCCTTAGGCGTGACACATTTGGTATCAAAGCATTAGGTTTAAGTATCTTAGGATGTCTAAAAAGCCACACTAGGTAGAGTCCCTTTCATGGGTGTGAAGTGCACCACATCTAATGAGAGGGAGGCTGCAAAGTGTTTTACGAGAAACTTTAATCTCTTTGTTACCCTTATCATGCGTTAGGTATGATCTAAATTTCTCATTCTAACTCGACATTTTGTGTTTTTAGATCATGCCTCTTCGTAGATCAATCCCAAGGAATACTAACATACACAATGCTAACGCAACTCCTCCAGTCCCATATTAGAAAGTTTCGAATGATGAATTTCAGAATGCTATCCAATTGTTGGCTCAGAGTTTGACTAATCAGAACAATCAGCAGGTTCCAGCTCCAACGGATGCTAATGTTGGGTCAGCTGCACCTAGATTTTGTGATTTCGTTATGATGAATCTACCTAATTTCTTTGGATCATAGACTGAGGAGGATCCCCAAATCTTCATTGATAAGGTTAAGAAGATCTTTGGAGTGATGTAGGTAAATGGGAATGATCAGGTTGAGTGGGCCTCTTACCAGCTTAAGGATGTAGCTCATATATGGTATACTCATTGGAAAGAGAACAGGGGTACAAATGCCACTTTTATCACTTGGGAATACTTTAGTGAGACTTTTCTGGAAAGGTTCTTCCCAAGAGAGTTAAGAGAAGCAAAAGCTCAGGAGTTTATGAATTTGAGGCAGGGTTCTATAATGGTCCAAGAGTATGGACTCAAGTTCACCCAACTCTCATAGTATGCTCCTCACATGGTTGATGACTCCAGGGCTCAAATGAACAAGTTCATGACTGGGGTATCCGATCTTGTGAAAATAGAGTGTAGGATTGCCATGTTACTTGAGAATATGAACATCTCTAGGCTCATGACTCATGCTCAACAGAAACTAGGACCATAAAATATGACTATTGTCAACAAAAATTAGGTGGTGGTAATCGCTCGTAGTTTCACCAAAAGTATCCAAATCCAGCACCTTTATTATCCAGTGTTCCATCCTCCAAGTTTCGTACTGATCATAAAGGTAGGGCGTTAGGCTCTAAGACTCAAGGTAGTGTTTCAGGCACCAAAACCTGCCCAACTTGTACTAAGTATGGTAAGAACCATCCGAGCGAGTGCCTTGCAGGAAAGGAAGGATGCTTTGGGTATGGTCAGTCTGGTCATAGGTTGAAGGATTTTCCTTCTAAATAGGGTCAAGGAGGTAACAATGGTAGAGCTCAGTCCACAACTTTAGCAACACCAGCAGGTCGGCCAACTCAACAGGGTAACTTATCTGGTATAGGTGGCGGTCAATGCCAAAGCAGGTTATATGCTCTTCAGGCTCATAAAGACTCTCGAGATGTAGTAACTGGTATGTTACGAGTGTTTGACTTAGATGCGTATGCATTCTTAGATCCAGGGGCTACTCTTTCTTTTGAAACTCCTTATATAATAGTCAAATTATGTCTTAGTCCAGAAACTCTCTCAAAACCTATCTTAGTCTATACTCCAATCGGTGATCCAGTTATAGCTAGATGGGTATACAGAAATTGTCCTGTCATAGTCTCTTAGAAAGTCACCTCAGCCAATCTTGTAGAGTTAGAAATGGTAGACTTTGATGTCCATCTAGGCATGGATTGGTTACGTTACTATTATGCCTCAGTAGATTATAGAACTAGGATTGTTCGTTTTCAATTTCCAAATGAATGAATCCTAGAATTAAAGGGTAGTAGCTTAGCGCCTATGGGTCGATTCATTTCTTACCTTAAGTCCAGAAAGATGATTTCTAAGGGTTATCTCTATCATCTAGTTCAGGTTAAGGATTCAAGCTCTGAAACCCCAACCCTTGAGTCAGTCCCAGAAGTTAATGAATTTCCAGAAGTATTTGTAAAAGATCTTCCTGAATTTTCTCTCGAAAGGGAAATTGACTTTGGAATCGATCTCCTTCCAAATACCCATCCTATCTCTATTTCTCCTTACAGAATGGATCCAATTGAGCTTAAGGAATTGAAAGAACAGTTGAAAGACCTTCTAGATAAATGCTTCATTAGACCTAGTATTTCGTCATGTCGTGCACCAGTATTGTTTCTGAAGAAGAAAGTTGGTTCTCTCAGAATGTGCATTGACTATAGGCAGTTGAGCAAGATCACAATCAAGAATAAGTGTCCCAACCCTAGGATCGATGACTTGTTTGACCAACTTCAGGGTGCTAGTCATATCTCAAAGATAGACCTCAGATCGGGTTATCATTAACTCAAAGTCACAGATACTGGAATTCAGAAGACAGCCTTAAGAACTCGATATGGTCATTATGAATTTATAGTTATGTCATTTGGACTATCTAATGCTCCTACAACTTTTATGGACTTGATCAACAGAGCGTTCAAGCAACACTTCGAGTTATTTGATATCTTCTCTATTGATGATATCCTCATTTATTCTAGGAATCAGGAAGAACATGTGAATCATTTAAGGATTGTTCTGCAGACTCTCAAGGATCGCCAGTTATTCACTAAGTTTAGCAAATGTTAGTTTTGGTTGCAATCCATTGCTTTCCTTGGTCACATTGTGTCCAGTGAAGGGATCATAGTCAATTCTCAGAAAATAGAAGCAGTGAAACAATGCTCCAAACCTACCTCTACTATAAATATCATAAATTTGTTAGATTTAGCGGGTTATTACAAAAGGTTCGTGGAAGGATTTTCATACATAGCCTCTCCGTTGACTAAGTTGACTTAGAAAAAGGTCAAGTTTCACTAGTCAGGTGATTGTGAGAAAAGCCTCACAGAACTGAAAACTAGGTTGACTACAACTCTTGTTTTGACTCTACTAGAAGGTTCAGATGGTTATGTGATTTATTGTGATGCATCCAATGTCGGCCTAGGTTATGTGTTGATGCAGTGAGGTGAGGTTATAACTTATTCTTCTAGACAACGTAAGGTGCATGAGAAGAACTATCCAACTGCTCACCTCAAACTTGCAACAACGGTGTTCACACTTATGATTTGGAGACACTATCTGTATGGTCTTCACGTATATGTGTTCATAGACCATAAGAGCCTTCAGTAAGTGTTCACCCAAAAAGAGTTGAATTTTTGCCAAAGGAGATTGCTTGAGTTCCTCAAAGATTATGATATGAGTGTGCATTACCATCCTGGTAAGGCAAATGTACTAGCAGATGCTCTTAGTAGACTTTCTATGGGTAGTGTAGCCTATTTTAAGGAAGAAAGAAAAAAACTAGCAAAAGAGGTTCACAAACTTGCTCGCTTAGGAGTTCGTCTTATGAGCATATCAAATAGTGGTGTAACAATTAAGAATGGGTCAGAATCTTCTTTGTTGGTAGTGGAGGTTAAGGAAAAGAAAGACAATGATCTAATATTGCTTGAAATGAAGGGTGCAATCCACCAACAGAGGTTTTAGGTTCTCCTACGGCGGAGATGGTGTGCTTCGCTATCAAGGTTGATTATGTGTTCAGAGGTGGGTGAGTTGAGACATCAGATTCTTGTTGAAGCCCATAATTCTAGATATTCTATTCATCTAGGTGCCATTAAGATGTACCGTGATCTGATGGAAGTCTATTGGTGGAATGGTATGAAAAGATATCTAGGAGATTTTGTGGCTAACTTCCCCAATTGTCAGCAAGTTAAGGTAGAACATCATAAACCCAAAGGTATGACTCAAGAGATTGACATTCCTACTTATAAGTGGAAAGTGATCAACATAGAGTTCATCACAGTTTTACTTCGTACCCACATACATTATGACTCTATTTGGGTGATAGTCGTTAGAGTTACTAAGTCTTCACGCTTTTTGGCGGTCAAGACTACATATTTTGCAGAGGACTACACCAAGCTTTAGATTAATGAGATAGTTAGGTTTCATGGGGTTCCTTTGTCTATCATCTCAGATAGAGGTCCTCAGTTTACCTCTCATTTTTGGAAGTCATTTCAGAAATGCCTTGGTACCTAGGTTAACCTTAGCACAACATTTCATCCACAGATGAATAGTCAGGCAGAGCGTATAATTCAAACCTTAAAGGACATGTTGAGAGTTTGTGTGATAGATTTCAAGGGTAGTTGGGATGATCACCTTCCTCTTATAGAGTTTGCCTACAATAATAGTTACCATTCCAGCATTAAGATGGCCCCTTATGAGGCATTGTAGAGGCGTAGATGTAGATCTCATGTTGGTTGGTTTGAAGTTCATGAAGCAGCATTGATAGGGACAGATTCAGTTCTTGATGCTATGGAGAAAGTGCAACTCATTAGAGATAGACTTAAGACAGTCTAGAGTCGCAAAAAGTCTTATGTAGATGTGAGGAGAAGGAAACTAAAGTTCCAAGTTGATGATTGGGTTTTCCTTAAAGTGTCACCTATGAAAGGGGTGATGAGATTTGACAAGAAATCAAAGCTTAGTCCTAGATATGTAGGCCCTTACAAGATCTTGAAAAGGATTGGTAAACTGCCTTATGAGTTAGAGTTGCCAACAGAACTAGCAGCACTGCATCTGGTTTTCCATATTTCATTGTTGAAAAAGTGTGTGGGTGACCCAACATTTATAGAACCTTTAGAAAGTGTGGTTGTGAAGGATAGTCTCACATATGAAAAGGTACTGGTTGAAATCTTTGATCGTCAGGTTCGAAGGTTGAGAAACAAAGAAGTCAGTTCAGTCAAGATTTTATGGAGAAATCAGTCCGAAGATAGAGCTACTTAGGAAGTAGAACCATCCATGAAGGCCAAGTATCCACACCTCTTTCCTTCCGATTCCATTTCATCTTTAAGAAATAGCTCCTCTTTAGTTTTTCAGTTATTCATGCGTAGTTTCATTCTTAGTATCATGGTCCATCAGTTTGTACTTGCATTTTCAGCATATTAGCATGTTCTTGGAACTTAGTTATATGAGAAATCAGTTTCCAATGTCTAGTGGTAGGGTTGTAGCTCATCCCTTCCAGTTCAGCTAGTGTAGTCTTCATTTAAGAATGAATGTCCCCAAGGGGGAGATATTGTAACACCTCGAAAACCAGACATAGAAAAAAATTACAGAAAATTTACATGAACTAGTGAACCACAGCAGGATTCATGGACCGTGAAAGAGTCCACAATTTGTTGACCTACCCGTGGTCATTACTTGGACTTCACCAGGCCCAAACATTAGACCACGGGCATCTTCACGGTTCGTGGTTTTGAAGATGGGCTGTTGTGGTGTCCGTGACATTTAGGAAGTAGCCCCCTTGGTAAGTCCCTTAGACCCCCACACCCAAGTGAAGACTACGAGGAAATTCACGGGTCGTGGGGTGGTCCGTGAAGGCTATCCAGTAGCCCCCCAGACCTGAGGCTCCAGAACTCACCCCAAGTGAGGAACATAGGGACCTTCATAGTCTGTGGTCGTCTACGTGGGCCATGGTATGGGCTCATGGATTCGACCCCAGAACCCCCAGCTTCTGGACCACAGACCACGACCATCTTCATGGTCAGTGGTCCCTTTCACGGTTTGTGAGAGTGGCTGTGCTCAGCCCCGTCAGACTTTTAAATGGGGTTATTTTGGTCTTTTCCCCTATTCATTGGACTCCTAAATTATGTCTTTTTAAGCTTAAACTATATGGGTTTTGTTAGTTTTAGCCTAGAAACATAACTAGAACTTACCTAAGTCAAATCTTTCACCAAAATGTAGAAATTTAAAGCGTAGATGTTGAGAATACGCGATAACATATCATCAGATCAACCACCCTCGAAATCCTTTGGCTTTTGGCTTGTGGGGAGGAACATGTATATCCTTCTCCCTATCTCTCTCTTTCCAAGTGGGGTTACAATCCCTCCACTCTCTATTACGATCCTTCAACCTTCATCCCTGTTCCAATCTTTGTTACCACCCTACCTTGGGTAGTTTGAACGATAACCACCTCCTTGGTTGGCTAGGATTTTCATCTTGTTGTACAAAACCTCAAACTCGGCCTCATTGGGATTAACGCACCCAACACCCACATCATTGACATTTCCAGCACCAGCTCCCATGACATTTTTGGAAAAAATGAATGTCAAGTTATATCATGATCTTTGCCATGTTCTGGTCCCTCTCTTTGTCTTTCTCAAGCTGCTCCTTGGTCAATTTAAACGTGAAAGAGGAAACCTGATCTTCGTGGGTGTACTAAGCCTGATTAATTGTGGTCATACCATTCAAAAGTTGGGCTGCTATAATGTAAGGTTGTTGCATCAAAACTCCTGGAGAAAGTTGGTCAGCTACATGTTTGTTCAGCGAATCAAGGCTTCGGTAAAATTATTGCAGCAAAACATTGTGGGGGCAAACCATGAGTTGGGCATTGCAGCACCAACTTTTTGATTCATAGCCAAGTATAATAAATTGGCTCGCCCTCCAAATTCTTGAAGCCTTGGATAATGTCCCGAAGTGTAATCATCTTCGAAGGAGGGAAAAATCGCACTTGAAATATGGTGACAAGCTCTTCCCACAAAGTGATTGATTCTCTTGGCAATTCAGCCAACCATTTACATATTTCTCCCATTAAATAGAATAGGAACAACCTCAACTGTATCAACTGTTGGGATAGGTTCTTAAAGGAGAGCGGCATGCAAATATCAACAAAGGTTCTTATGTGCTCATGGGGACCTCATGAGCAAGCCCACCGAATAACCCTTTCAATTGCAAGAGCTGCAACGTAGTACTTGTAATATGGAACACATTGTTCCCTTCAGCCGGAGGCAAGAGAATGGCACCAATTCCACCCATTAGATGAGGGTCATTGACATTAGGCTCATTGAGATTGTTGAGGTTGCCGATGTCATCTTGGCTACCATTGCTTCCGTTCACACTCATTTCTTCTGCTCAAAATAGCAACACACAAACCAAAATTGAAAGTAAGTATATTCAACTATAACTAACAAAAATAAAATTCAACTTAACTAAAGAATCTTAACCAACACCACTCCCCGGTAGCGACTCTATTTTAATTGAATAACGCTATCAAAGACACTTCATCCAATTCTAAGTGTCAACAATCGTTTATTAGTATAATAACCCAACAAAATGAGTTGGGGTCGAATCCCACCAGGAGTGGTACTTTTTTATGATTCAAGAGTAAAGTACAAATATGTTCAAATCAGCCATAAGAATACACATTTACGAATAAAAACATAATTCAAATTAGAGGGTGACAGAAATGTCAAATAAGAGGGGGTTTTAGTTTCAAATTGTCAACTATAACAACAACAAATAACGCCAAAAATAACAATAATGAGACGGGTTCTTGGGATGTGATTCGATTATAGACTAATGTAGACAAATTTGTAATTGAAATGGTTAGAAAATAGCTGTAAATTAGTGAATAAGTTAGACTATAGAGGAGGTAAACTTTCTCTGAAACAATTTACCCTAAATCAAGTCGATTTCTCTTGAATATCGCCAAGCATGCAAAATAAGAACAGCCTACGCCTTAGTCCATTCACTCTCTCAAGCTGAATGTGTGGAAGAGGGTTTAGGATTCACTCTTTCGAGCTGAATCCATGACAACCCAATACCCACAGACCATTAATCAATAATCTTGGTTTTAAAATCTCTCTCTCGAGCAAGCGAACAACACGAAGGTCAAAATGCATTTGGAACTACAATTCATTAAATTAAACCACAATTAATGATTGAAATAACTTCTAAACAACATTTAAACTAACAATAAGCAATATCCTTAAACTAAATCAGCCCATAATCACATAATCACACCCCAAGAATTAGGGTTTTAGCTAGACATCATAAAAATATAAAAATTGTTACCAAATTGTGTTTCCATCAACTACGTAAGATTAATTTTGTCTTTCAAAATTGAAGAATCTCAAAGACCCAGTTCCAATTTTTCAAAAATGGAAAACTTCAATTCTTCAATGCTAAGGAAAACTTGTCTCAATACTTATAATTCGAAATATTCAAATTTTGATACTTCTAAAAATGATAAAAGATCCTAAACTAAAATGTTTAGAAACTTATTTATCGTCGCTAAAAATATGCTGCGAAGGACCATTCGGCGCAGTAAGTCGGGATCGTCGATCGACTCGGCGAACCGCCCTTTGGTCAATTCCATCACCTTTTTGCTTTGGCCTTCAACATCCTCCAAGTCTGTACCTTTGGGCGATCTAATTCTACATCGCGAAATCACTCAGCGATCCGCCAACTGCTCCTTTCTCTCACCAACATGATTTACTCTTTCAGGGCTTGGCACACTAGAACTTTAGGTGGTCACATGGCCACTCAGCGACTCATCAAATGGACTTGGTGATTATCAGGTCCTTTTTTCTTCCTTCTTTCAGCTCACATTATTCCTTTTTGTAAATTAGTGTCCTTGCTTTGTTCCTCAATCCAAATACTTGGAAATCAAGGATTTTACATCAATTATTACAAGAAAATAAGCATTTAAGGACATCCAAATATAGCCCTAAATGAGTCCAAATCTTAGACTCATCAACAACCATAACAACCATCCGTCCCGCGTACGCACTTACTCTTATTCTTTCTTCCACACTTAGCACAATCCGGCCATTGACACTTATTACTCCATTCATGAAACTTAGGTTTAGACACCTATTTCATTAAACCTAGGTGGAGTCTTAGAAGAACCTTGTCCGAAAAACCATTGTTGAGGTCTCGAATGACCATGTCCCTTGAACCTTTCTTGAGAGGAAGTATCATCTTCGATCCTATACCACTTTGTCTATCTAGGTCTCTCTTTAACCTTCTCCTTTTCAATCCGTTGGTTATAAAAGATCATAAGGCAAGAAATATATATATCATGATCATATAGCCATACGACATTCTTTCACTATCGAATCAGACACACATGTTACAAACTTACTCATTCTCGACCTAGGGTTGGCCACCATAGATGGAGCATATCTCAACAATTGAGTGAACCTCCAAGCATATTCCTTAACACTCATATTACCTTGCCAAAGGTTAATAAACTCAAGTACCTTAGCCTCTCTTATCTCCAAAGGACAAAACCTATCAACAAAACCATTCTTGAACCTTTCCCATTTTGTGAGGCCCTCTTCTACTAGCCTTGTTTCTTTCCATTGGTTTAACCAAATCTAAGCAACACCTTTCAATTGATAAGGGACCAATTCCAGCTTCTCTATTAGAGTCACTCCCACAAAGTCCAACACCTCATAGACCTCATCTATGAACTCTTGAGGATCTTACCCCATCTTTGACCCATAAAATTTTTGGGGTTTCTATTCCATCTAGATCAACATTTGAAAACAAAAACTAAACTCTGCATTAGTCTGTTGATCGATCAAATGATCACCCGAATCTTTAGGAGTTTGAGGAGGAGCTCCTTGATCGACATTGTCTCCCTCAATTCTACTAATGAAATCTCATTAAGTAGTCATGTTGTCACACCTCGAGGCTACCCCTGGACGCAACACATGACCTAGGATCACGAGTGACCCCAATCTAGCCCTATTGGCATAATCATAAGCATACTAAAGATAAACTAAACAATAAAATTGTATGGAAGCTAAATCGTGATAAAATGAAATAACGGGGGATACCCATATACTAATTTGACTATATGAAAAATTGTGAGTTTGAGTACAAATGAGAAATCAAACTTGAAGACTAAAGTTTAAACTAACTATGTCTGAAATAAGGTCTCTCCTGACTAGAAGGGACATGCCCTAGCTAGATCTAAAAAAACTACAACTAAAGCTAAAAGCAATAAAGATAGTCATGTCATTAGTCCTCAAATAATTAGGACTCACAACAGATGATGGTGAACTGAAGATCGGGAACCGATCTATGCGTGATTTGACTACTGAGAACCTGGACCTGCATCACGAGAAGATTTAGCACAGAGTATGTGTCAGTACTTGAAATGTATTGAGCATGTAGGATAGAGTAATATTGAACAATAACATAACTGAATCAAAACATATAAAGCAATATCATGATCTGAATATGATAAGGATACTAAAAGTACTAAACATGGCTAAATTGAATACAATGACCAAGTTTATAACATGCTAAGACTGAATACTTATCTATACAAATAACATGGGAAATGTAATAGAATCTGACTGAACAAAAAGTGTGTTACTAATAACCGACATAAAACCACATGAGCTAAATGTGGAGTCCGATATATATGCCCCTTTGCGAGGACCCAATATACCCTGTCATAGGCATAAAGGCATGCTGGCGTAATTATTAAAATGATGCCCACAGAGGGGACTTAAAACCTACGGGGAACGTAGTTCTAGGAATCGAGGGTTACTGACCCAAGTCCAATCGGTATTAAACTTCACATATGATTAAGTAGTTAACATTTTATGACTGTAATACTGTAGTACTAGATAACTCAAAAATGATATGCAAACTGAAAATGCACACTAATATACTAAAATTATTGCATTTGAAATCTGAGGCATGTTTATATATATCTGAGTTTATTGACCTAGCATGTGTAATGCATGAAATAAAAGAACTACATACCTAGGGTTTTGAATATATGCATGAATATAGGAAAAAAAAAAATACTATAACGATATAATATGATTTGGATAATTCTAATAGCTAAAAACCCAAAAATTCTAACATTCAAGAAACCCTAGGTATAGATAATAATAAGGGAATCAAGAATCTAACTAAAAACTAGGGACCCAACGGGTGAAAGGAACCCAATAATGAAATCCCACATTCCTGATGATGAATTCCATAGAGATATCTTTTGATTTCGGGGTGGAACTGATAGAATCTTTTTATGTTCTTGAACTAGGGTTTGGTCACCTCTTTCTTCTGGGTCTAAGCCTTATTGAAATAGTGTATGCATTGATTTTGTTTTCAAGGGCTGCGGAGTTGAATTTGGATGATGGGATTGAAAGTAGGCACGTTGGGCTATTTGGCTAGCTGCGTTGAGCTCGCCTAACCACTCGGCAGTTCACTGAATTTCCCTTGATCACCTTTAACTTCATGCTAAAATTGAGTTTGGGTTTAGAAACTTTCCGCGAGAAACTTGAGTTCGCCGAGTGCACGCAGTGACTCGCTGATTGTCTTTCTTGATAGCCCTTTATATGCCCCTAACCCCTTAAATGCACTGTAACTTTTGGCGGGCTAGTCTTTGCTCGCTGAACACTGTCGGCAATTCACCGAAAAGCCTTTTCCATCACCGACATGCCAATTTTTTGGGATATTTTGAACCAATCCTTTTAGTGAGCCCAATCTAGCTCTCCAAAGTGATTCAGCGACTCGCCGATCAGTTCGGCGAGTTTGTCTGCAACTGTTTTCTGCAACATTTCAAGAAAATAAGCTAACTCTTTTTGATGGTTTTGCAGATATGGCTAGACCATAAGTGGTCGGTGCAGACATGCCACCCCATAAGAGGGCCAAATGAATCACGATCAATAAGGATGTAGATGTATCCAGGGCAAAGGTTATTAAAATGCCCCCCATAGGTGGGAAAGGGAAAGGAAAAGGCAAGGCTCCTGCCCCTGTATCACCAAAGGCCAGCTCCAACAGTGACGACATCTATGCCACTCATCTCGCCACTTCTAAGAGTGAGGCTGAGCACCAAGATCCTTGGGCTACCACTTCTGAGCCTGAGAATGATGAGCTACTAGTAGCCGAGAGGGTGGAGCTACCACCCAAGATGATGAATTGTTATTCTAAGATCAGAACTCCTCAGGGCACCACTACTCCTATTGCTCCAATAGAGGCTGTAGTCCTAGCACCTTTGGTGCAGGGTCCTTTTCTCCGGTCTATGAACAAACTAAAGACTAATGGGCTGAGGACAATTATATAAGAGAAGAGCTTGTTCACTGATGTAGTCATAGATAGATATCCAGAAATCAGGAATGCCTAAGGAATCATAAATTCTAGTTGTTAACCCAACCTTGAGGCTCTTATGTTCCAAATTGGTTCTGAAAATTCTATACTTCTTATGGAGCTCCAGTGCCCCAAGGGAAGAAGTCAGCCGTCAAATTCAAGCCGGTAAATTATGTGGTTGTCAGAGGCAGAAAAGTGAAGTGTGATAGTAATGCTATCAATGTAGTCGTAGAGTGCTCAAATGATATTGACAATGATTGTCAGCACATGATCAAGACAAAAATGCTGGAGAATATGAAAAAATGGTTGGCCCCTCTGATCTCAGATGGTATTCCTATGTGGTTTGACGTTAGGGCAGCTATTGAAAAGAAGGACCTCAATGTATCAACGAGTTATTGGTTTGGCTTCATCAGCAGTACTAGTATGCCATCCCAACACAAGTCAATTCTCCGCCACACCAAAGCAGCTTGTCTTGGTTACATCATTGATTAGACAAAGCTGACCCTTGGGATGATTATTGCATAGGAGATGCTTATGAGGGCCAAGCAGTGCCAACTATCGAGCTGTGCAGGAAAGCTCGGGTGCCTAAAGGTGAGAAGAAGGATGTGGAAGTGATTACCATATCTTCTACCAACATTCGGAGGATTGAAGTGGAGTACTTAAAGGATGAGACAAAGAAGAAGAAGGCAACCCGGTGGACTCTTCCTCGGTGGACATTAATGTATTACTTGCAGAGACACTTTTGCCTTCTCCGGTCGCTGGGTCTTCATGTATATCTAACATTGTTAGTTCAATGATGCCTAGTACCTCTAAAGCTCCCTTGTCTCCTAGAGCTGCTGCTGCTACCTGACCTCCACTCACCAAGGCTGCCCTACTGCGAATGGGGCAACTAGTCCATTCTGCTGATAGACACGCCTCCAGATTTGAGGCCACCATTCATGGCATGATCCAGAGGGCCCTTAATGATGTTGTGACACCATTAGGTTTACTATTTATGCCCTGCGGCACGTATAGAGGTGTGTGAGCAAGGCCAAGGGGCTAGTGATGAGGTGACGACTCTGAAGGCCGCCATTGCTAAGGTAAGGAGAGATGTGGGCCAGTTGAAGTCCACTAACATGTTGATGATTTGTTGTACTGTAGAGATCCCTGATGTGATAGTTGATCTAGATGTGCCTCAGCATATACCAAAGATAGGGTTCGAGTTGATGAGGTGGCTGCTGATGAGTCTGAGGATGAGATTGATGAGGAGAAACTTGGTGTTAATGAGGAGGCTTCTTATGAGGGTCCCACGAAGGTTCAGGAGCCCATGGTAGATGTAACTGTACAGACCTCTTTGGCAGACACACCCTTGGCTGCCCCTAGTGGATCTGGTACTATTAATATGACTCCGGGCACTGAAGCCCAAGATCAGAGTGTTGTACTAAGCATTGATGCCCCAATAGATGGAGTCACTGTTTAGACATGATTCCTCTCTACCTCCTTCTCTGTCATTTTTTATTCAATTTTAGATATTTTATTGCATTTGAGGACAAATTGCTTTTTGTTTGTGGTGGGTGATATATTTTCATACCTACCTCCTGTGATTATTACTTTTGTGTATATATTGGGTTTTGTGCTATATATTGTGTTTTGGCTCTGTGTTGTGGATATTTGAGCTTATGGCTCCTTGTTATAATTGAAAATGATTTTTGGACCCTTCTAAAAATTTTTCCACCCTTTTTGATTGTGTTAGAATGCTATTCTTGTGGAAATTTGAGCATCGGTTATGATTAATACCGATGACTTGAATAGTCCTCTCAATCGAACAAATATGAATGTGCAGTTAGGATAAGGCTAATGAAGTTGCATAGGCAATATGTGAAATTTTTGCCTCTCGTTGTGAGTAGCCGATTATCGAATTGAGTCTCTTTTGATGAACATTGCACACTTGCGAAAGTATGGAGTATTGTTTGACATTGGTGCCAATGTCTTGTATGTGAGCTTACCATGAACCATGTGTACTGACACCTAGAATTTGCCCCGTTGGTCCGGTTGACCGAGTGATGTGAACTCTTGAAATGATCTTAGGCAACAATTTTAAAGAGTGAAACAATTTGACATTATACCTCTTTTTGTGGCCTTCCTTTTGAGTGTGAACTTTGGTTGAGCACCCTTTGAGTCTTAGCCATTTCTTGGAAGAAACATGATGCAAATGAGATCTCTCTTGATCCCTTCACCCATAATCCTCATGAAGTGTGGTTTGTTTGAATAGTCAACTTAGGCCAAAAGCCTAAGTTGGGGGGTGTGGTGAAAAGAGATGGTAAATCAATAAGTGCAAACAAGTTCCCCTTGACCTAAGATTTTGAGAAAGATGGAACCCCTCCATACAAAAAAAGAGAGAGAAAAAGAAAAGAAAAAAAAAAAAGAAAAAAAAGAAAAAGAATGAAAAAGTTGTGGAATAAAGTTGTGAAAGTTTCAAAATAAATGGGGAGTCCGGTATTCCATGGAAAGTGAATAGTGGGGTGAATTGTGAGTATGAATGAGAATAACGAAGAAGATGAAAGGAAGTGTTGTTCATACCACATTTCATGAGGATAGCAGCCACTGAGCCTAAATGACCATACCTTTACACTAAGCCGCATTACAAGCCTTAAAAATACCTTTTTGATCTTGAGTGAGTTGAAACAAGTGTTGATTGGAAAATAAGGGCAAACATATGGGTGCAGTCATTCATGTGTTCGTCTTTGTGAGTGTGAGAGTTGTTTGTTATTTCGGACCTATAAATTGTTGAACAAATTGCGTGTGAATATGGAATCATCTTTGTGTGAGGGCATTTGAGTACCTTTGTTGATCTTGAACTTGCATTTGAAGCAAGTATTGTGAATTTGAGAATCTTTGATAACGGTGAGTCACAACTTGAATCTTTGAGTGCACAATTGATCCTTGCATAAGTAAATTGATTCTTGTTGTGTGCATTCATGAATGAGTCTTGTGTAGCACTTTTTGAGACATCCTTTTTGAACTATTGAACTTGAATTTTACTTGAGGACAAGCAAAAGTTTATGTTGGGGGTGTTGATGAGTCTAAGATTTGGCCTCATTTAAGGCTGTATTTGGATAGATTTAGTGTCCTCAAACGCTTATTTTGTGCTAATAATTGATGTAAAATCCTTGATTTCCAGGTATTTGGATTGAGGAACAAATCAAGGACACTAATTTGCAGAAAGGAATGAAGCGAGCTGAAATAAGGAAAAAAAGAGATCCTAGTAATCGCCAAGTCCATTTGGTGAGTCACCGAGTGGCCATGTGACCACCTAAAGTTCCAGTGTGCCAAGCCCTAAAGGAGAAAATCAAATTGGCGAGAGAAAGGAGCAGTCGGTGGATCGCTGAGTGATTTTGCAAAGCAGTGTTACATTGTCCAAAGTTACAGACCTGGAGGATGCTGAAGGCCAAAGCAAAAAGGCGATGGAATTGACCAAATGGCGGATCGGTGAGCCCAACTTACTGTGCATAATGGTCCTTCGCAACATATTTTTGGTGACTACAAATACGTTTTTGAACATTTTAGTTTAGGATCTTTTATCAATTTTAGAAGTATCGAACTTTGAATATTTCAAATTCTGATTATTAAGACAAGTTTTCCTTAGCTTTGATAAATTAAAGTTTTACATTTTTGAGAAATTGGAAGTGGGTCTTTGAGATTCTTCAATTTTGACCTTTGTAAAGACGAAATTAATCTTACCCAGTTGATGAAAATAAAATTTGGTAATGATTTTATCTTTTTTATGATGTCTAGCTAAACCCAATTCTTCGGGTGTGATTATGTGGTTATGGGCTGATTTAGTTTATGGGTATTGCGAATCGTTAGTTTAAATGCTATTTAGAAGTGATTTCAATCATTAATTGTGGTTTAATTTAAAGAATTGTAGTTACAAATGTAGTTCAACCTTCGAGTTTTTGGCTTGCTAGAGAGAGATGTTTTAAAACCAAGGTTATAGATTGATGGTCTGTGGGTATTAGGTTGTCATGGATATTCAGCTTAAGAGAGTGAATCCTAAATCCTCTTCCACATATTCAACTCGAGAGAGTGAATGGACTAAGGTGTAGGTTGTTCTTATTTTGCATATTTGTCAATGTTTGAGAGAAGAAGACTTGATTCGGGGTAAATTGTTCTAGAGAAAGCTTACCTCCTCTATAGTCTAGCTTATTTGCTAATCTATAGTTATTTTCTAACATTTGCAATTATCAATTTGTCTATATTAGCCTATATTCGAATCACATCTCAAGAACCCGACTCATTATTGTTTTTTTTTTTTGTGTTATTTGTTGCTGTTGTAGTTGACAATTTGAAACTAAAACCCCTTGTTATTTGACATTCGTGTCACCCTCTAATTTGAATTATGTTTTTATTCATAAATGTCTATTCCTATGGCTGATTTGAACATATTCGTACTTTACTCTTGAATCTTAAACACGTACCACTCCTTGTGGTATTCAACCCGAACTCATTTAGTTGGGTTATTATACTGATTAACGATCGTTGACGCTTAGAATTGGATGAAGTGCCTTTGATAGTGTTATTCAATCAATTGTGGTAAAATTGGTCACAAAATGAAGGAATGTCTGATGCTTAAGGCTAAAGGAAGAGAAGGAAAGCAAGTTCCTCCTAGTGGTTTGGGTTTCGATGCTCCTAAGCAAAACCGATTCTATGCGCTTCGATCTAGAGGTGAACGAGGGTATCCTCCAGATATGGCTACCGATATGTTAATATTTTTCATAATAGATGTATATGGTTTATTCGATCCCTATGCTACCTTGTCTTTTATGATGCCAAAGTGTGGTTATGAGGTTTGATGTTATTCCGGATGTGTTGTTAGAACCTTTTTCTATTTTCACTCTTATGAGTGATTTCATTGTGGCTAAGAGGGTTTATAAAAAATGTCTCATTTCCTTATCACATAGATTTACTCTTGTTGATGTGGTAGAGATTGACATGTTAGATTTCAATGTCTCCTATGTGATTGTAGGACCCGTGTAATCAAATTATTAGTTCCCGAATGAGTATATTCGAGAGTGGAAGGGGGAAAATCTATGCCAAGATTTTGGGTTATGTCTTGTCTTAAAGATGACTTTTAAGGGCTCAATGTACCGCCTAGTTAAGGTGAGGGAGATAGAATTTTGTATTGACCAACTTCAAGGGGCTAGTTATTTCTCTAAGATTGATCTTGGATCGGGTTGTCACCAATTAAGGGTGAGGGGTGATGATATTCCAAAGATTGCCTTCAGAACTCGAAATGGTCATTACGAATTTTGGTAATGTCATGTGGGTTGGCTAATGCTCCAGCGGCGTTTATGAACTTCATGAATAAGGTGTTTAGACAATACATTGACATGTTTGTTATTGTGTTCATTGATGACATTTTGACATACTCAAGGAGTGAGAATGAGCATGTTGACCATTTTAGAATTGTGTTACAAGCTCTTATGGACCAACAGCTTTTTACAAGGTTTAGCAAGTGAATTTTGGTTAAGTCCATAGTTTTCTTAAGTATATTGTGTCAAGTAACGATATTGAGGTAGATCCTAAGAAGACAAATTTGGTCAAGAGTTGGCCAAGACCTCTAATTACTTCGGACAGTAGAAGCTTCATCAGTTTGGCCGGTTATTGTAGAAGGTTTGTTGAGGGGTGTTCTTCCATTGCCTCTTCGTTGACGGCTTTCACTCAGAAGAAGGATATGTTCATTGGTCAGAAGCTTGTGAGAGAAGTTTCTATGAGTTGAAAAATAGACTTACTTCCACTCTGGTGTTGACTTTACCGAAAGGTTCAAGTTTTTGCGTTTACCGATAGCAAGCTTAGTGAGTGTCCCTAATGTTCATGATTTGGAATTTTCTTAGAAATTTCACCTATGAAGGGTGTATAGACGTTTTGTAAGAAAGGGAAACTTGGTCCTCACTATATAGGCCCATACCAAATTTTGGGACATGTTGATAAAGTTTCCTATGAGTTAGATTTTCCAGGTGAGTTGGCTTCGGTACATCCGATGTTTCATGTCTCTATGCTTCTGAAGTGTGTTGGAGATCCGACATACATAGTGTCCCTAGATGGGTTAAGAGTTGATGAAAGTCTTTCATATGAGGAAGTTCCAGTAGAGATTTTAGACCGACAAGTCAAGAAATTGAGAAACAAGGAAATAGCTTCCATGAAAGTTTTATGGAGGAATCAACTAGTTGATTCTGCTACATGGGAGGCCAAGGCTGATATGATGTCCCGTTATCGTCATATTTTTCCTTCTACTAGTAGCCTAGCTTGAGATGATTAGTTCCTCTTGAGTTTTCCTTGTTTCGAGAGTCATGTGTGTTATATGATTTTTCCATGATTTTCTTATGTTATGCATGTTCATGATAAACTAATGTTTAGAAAGAAAATGAGTTTATATGAATGATTTTCTTCATGTTGTTGTGCATTGAGTACAAATTGGCTATATGCTTGATAATATGAACAGTTGAACATGCTTTAATTATTCTTTTTGAGAGTAAATTGCATAAAGGCTCTATTAGATTGTGTTGAACATGCTTTTAGTTTGGAGAAGGTAATTCCTCCTATGAATATGAGAAATGTTGATATTTTGTGCATAATGGGTTGATAGATGTAGTTCCTACTTCCTTGAGATTTATTGGGCCTATTTGAGTTTGAGTTGATGTTTCCACCTTTAAATTGTGCATTATTTTGGTGTTGCATGAATGATGGACTGCTATTCTTTAGTCTTTATTTCCGTAAGATGTCTAGATCGTCATTCGAGGACGAATGTTCCTAAAGGGGAGATATTGTAACACCCCAAAAATTAGTAGGCTAAACTATAGCTTAACATGAGGGTTAGATTCATGGATGTAACTCCCCATTCTTAAATAGAGGATTTCGTGTTAGAACGTCAAGGTACAACCCCTTAACCACCAACTATAGTCCCTTGAGGAGGACCCTTAGAAAACTGCCCAGGGCAGTGACCACAGCAGGACCCACGCCCTGTGGATAGAGGTCTTGTGTTTGAACAAAATTTTCAGTCACCAAACCACGATTGACCAGCATGAACCGTGGGTCCATCCACGGCCCGTCAGTATGGTCTTATGGGTGGTGACCTAGGGCCAGTTTTTGTGGTTAAGTTATGGGTACTTTGGGTCTTTTCGAATTTAATTAGTATTAAGTGGTGTCATTTTACCCTAATCTAAACCACCTATATAAGGACTTTAGACACCTAAATTAAGTCATTCAACTCATTATTTCCAAAAACCCAAATCAATTCCAAAATTTCATCCTCTCCAAATATTCTCTCTCTAGAACTTGAAGAAAAAGAAGGAAGTTGGAGCTAAGGGGTTCAAGGAGCAAGGTTTTTCACTCAATTTCATTGGGCTTTGTTTCTAAGTGATGGTAGTCCTTCATACATGGATAGCTTTCATCCATGGAGCCTATCAAATCTCAAATTTCAAAGATAGAAATCCCCAAAAGTTAGGGTTTGATTCCAAAGTAATGGGTTTCTTTCAAGCATGATTCTAATAATTGAATTATGTTATATTAAGCATGAATTGGTGATTTCCTATGGGTTTTATGATGTATCCCAAAAAACCCATGCAATCCACATATTTCTTAATTGTGATCCTATGATGTCGGTTTGTTGATAAAAGAGTAATGTTATGAAATTATGCATGTAGTGATTGGGTTTCTTGAATAATGACAATATCCATTCTAATTCTATAATTCTAGATGTGTTGATTGAAAGTATGAGATTATGCATGTTTTATGTGAATTATGTAAATGTTTTAATAACACTTTGAGAGTGAAGTGTTAATAATTAAGATTTTGTTAAGAATTTAAGGTTGAAAGACTATTCTCACCTTATTGAATCTAAGATATGTATGTAGACACAGATGGTGAAAGGCAATCTCACACATAATCTAAGAGCTATCCTATGAATTATGTTTGATTGAGTGTCAAAACATTCTTCCATGAATACAAGTTAAGTCAAGACTTAATAAGAACTCTGTGGGAATAAATGGTTAGCACCGAGTGGATATTGTATATGAGATGGAATCTTTTATGCTAGTTAAGTTTGGCTTTCCATATGTGATTCCTTTTACGCTAGATGAGTCCGGGTTTCCCAAGTATGTCTCATGAGATGGAAGCCTTCTACGCTAGTTGAGTTCAGGTTTCTAGGAGCAATCCCCTTATCCCATAAACTATGTCTCCCCATAGGTCATTAGCTAGTGGATCCGCCTAAGCTAAGAGTATGGTTCTACCTTAGGCAAGTACGGCAACACTTTTCGGTGTGGGTAACACCGCAGAATCATGTATAGCTCACATGGTCTCATGTTAGTTAAGGCTTATTCCCACAACAATAATATGAACAAGAATATAAATTATGAACTATGGTTACTCAATAAGCTTGGTATATGAACTTCAAAGGATTTTAAGATGGTGATGACTATGTTGACTAAGTTTTATGACTTCTGCTCTATAAACTCTCAAATCATGTTTAAATTAATAAATTGCATACTTTTGAATGAAATGTCCCTTTTGGAATATTTTGAATGTCTTTATGCATGACTATCATACTTAGTGCATTTTTGTACCAATGCCTACTTTTCATACATTTTCCCCAGGTGTAGGGTCTGGTTCTCGAGGTGATCATTCTAGTGGCTAGAGCATGGACTTGAGTATCTTCCGAGCTTGGTGAGTCATGGTTTGAGGACGGCTTTTTCCTATGTTGTAGTTTCTTTCATGTACTTCTCCTTTTGGACATGCTGTATGGGCTAGTTTCATTCAAATATTGTAATAGATGGCTATGTTGAGACTTAGTGTCTACAGTTCCACATTTCTATCATGAAAATTTTAGACTTGAAATGTGTTGTTACTCTTATCATTCTATTGCCTATGTTATGAAGACTAAATGGCCTGTATGGGGTCCTTCGGGGTTCTATACGCCATGTTACTTTTAGGGGGTACCCCTGAGTCGTGACATTCTTAGTAAACTTATTCTCCTCCATTGAGTAGATTCTTAGAGAGTATTTGAAAAGCATGTTGCATTGATGATTTTGTTGGGAATTTGATTTTTCATTTGTATTCTTGAACTTGTTATGGAAGTTTCAATTGAATTGCAGCCATAGTCATTTGTTGGATTGAATCAATATATTATCTTTAAGGTAATCGAAAGAACTTGGTGAAAATAATTGATTAAATCTCAAGGAAAAAATAGTCGAAGGATGTTACTTCCTTAAGAACATTCATTAGCATTTTCTTGCAATTTAGAATCACTAAATTGTAATTAGTGTATTCTTTAACTTCAAGATTTACTCGGAAGAGAAATCTAGGGCTTAAGAAATATCAACTATTGAATTCGAGAGAATCGATAGAATCTTAGATTTGCTAAATGAATGTGAAAAATTTTCCCAACTGTCATTATGCATTTGTTTACTCTTGTACCCTATCATTTAGTAATAATATTAAACTGAATAGTTACAAAAAAATTTTAATTATCATTTAGTCGATCAAAGTGGTTTATATCCTTTGTTTTGATCATTTGAATAATAGTTAGCAAGATTTGATTGAATTATTATTTGTACCAATCCCTTTGAAGACGATCTTTATACTATACTATCTTTGATTAGTGAAGCCTAAAATTATAGTCTATTTGTGCTCATCAATTTTCCGAGTTGTTTTTGAGTATATTCTTCTGTATTTAGAAATCCTTGTTTTATAAAATCTTGAAATTTCATTTATTTCAGTTTTTCTTTAATCTTCTATATGTTTTAGATCGTTGAATATCAAGGGTTCTCCTACTTAGGTGTTAGTGTAGGTGCCCGCACGGTTTGGTGGGTTGGGTCATGACAAATAACCGCACAAGTTGGGGAACTTCTTATCCACCCAAATGCCAAAATAATTACTATGTGGCTGATACACCTTTTTGTTAATAAAAATAATGCATTTTTTATTTGATAAATATTTAATGTAACTATAAACTGCGTACTACCGTTTTTTTCAATGTATAATAGATGGATTTTAATGGGGTATGAAATACGATGTTTGGTTTGAAATACGATGTATGAGAATGATAATATTGAATGAAATATATTAATAATATTGGGATTAGTAATTTCAAAGTTACTTCTGTTATGTTTGATTCTATGGAGGGGTATTCATGATTTTATTTGGTTCAGGCTTAAATTAAAAATCAGAACAATTTAATCAATTTTTAAACTATTAAAATCAAAATTAACCAATGTAGTTTACGTTTATCGATTTGGTTACTGTTGATTTTTTTTGGTTTGATTCTTTATTTGTTTTTTATAATTTTTGTGAAATCTTATTTTATTTCTCTATTTTTTTATCATTAGAAAAAAAATATTGGTCTTTTACAATTTATAATCCACTAGGTAATTTACATGTGTTTCACGTGGACATAAATAATCTCATTAAGCTTTTGAACATCCTTTCTAATATTCAACAATTAAAAAAAAGAGTAAATTTTAGTAGGTTTTAAGAATATTTCAACAGAAATTAAATGATTTGGCATCATCATATACCTCAAAAATTGTAAATATATAATGAATGACCAAAAATATCTTGATATCTAATCATTTGTATCTTTTATATTGTTTATCATAATATATGTTTGATAATTTAATATTCTTGCTAATATTGAGTGACATTTTTATGAAGCGATGAAATATCACTTTTTCTTTTTCATTTTTTGTACATGAAAAATAAAGAATCTGAATAATTTTATGGCTAGAATGTACTCCTTGTGAAAAACGAATTATGTGAAAGTTTTTGAAAATAAAATAAGTTAAGAACGTTGTAAATTTACACCACTACAACATAAATAAATAAATTTAGAGACAGTCTATTTGTTTGAGGCCATACCTTCACCACATGTCGTAATTTTCCTTTGTTAGTCAAACAAAATTTATAGAAGGAGAAAAATAATTTGAAACAATAGAAAAATAATATTTTTGACCCCTTTTAGAAATTCATTATTCATTAAATTGTTGTTCTCAAGGTGATTCTAGATGCTTCATCTGTACAACTTTACAACTTTTTCAGAATTAACCTAGATAACTTAAATGATAAGTCATGACTTGGGATAGGAGGGACAACAAATCTATTTTAATAGAAAGAAAATTTGTAGCTTAAGTTATTAATTGTTTTAGATTAGGTTTTGTCCTATATTCTTCAAATTAAGCTTGCCAAAAATAGTCATAACTTACCCCAAAAATATTAAGAAGGACCAAATGAGAAGGAGAAAAGATAAAAATATTGAAAGGGATGGAAACGTTGTCCAAGTGAAATCATATACATGTTAAACGAAAATTAATCTATACAATTTTAAGAAGATAACAAAATAACGAGAAAAAGAATACATTAAAGGGGGTAAATTATGCGATATCCAATGATAATAGCAAATCATTCTAACCAAAAAAATTCCTATTTTTTGAAATAACATATCTCAAAAAATTGACTAACACATTGATAAGGATAAGCAAATCATTCTAACCAAAAAAATTCCTATTTTTTGAAATAACATATCTCAAAAAATTGACTAACACATTGATAAGGATAATTTAAAAATTAAAAAATATGGGAATGCAATGTTATTAACTCTTAAAAGGATTTTCTCAAGAATAGAAAAATCCATGGCATAACCCATCTGCATGTATCACGACTATCTATTTAGCAAAGGGTTATTACTTGAGCAAGATAAAAGTAAAACACATTCATATCAGTACAACACTTGCATACCCCAAATTTGATAATTTATATGATGTTAAATTGTACAATAATTTGATAAATTCAAACCAAATTTTCACACCTATAATCAATGGAGTAATCTAAGGAATTATTAAAAAATATATGTTTTAATACATATGAAATATTCAAGGTTTAAAGAGCTTAGCAGATAGAATATTTTAGATACATGCGAAGAAAGTTTCACATACCACAATAATATACATTTCTAATAAGGCATAATAAACACATGTTTTTACTACCTTTGTGGCTATAGAAAGAGGAGTTGCCTCCTATTTTATAAGTTTTTTATTCTTATTATTCTTAAAATACCCAACATAGTATATATTGTATATTTATTTATATAATATTATAATATAAATTATATAAAAAGAAGTCACCTTTTCATATTAAATGATTGTGACTTTTTCAAAGGGTACGCATCGAGGGTACCCCCTAGACGTAACACGGGATCTAGGATCATGAGTGACCCCAAGCTAACCCTAAGTCTGGCATATAACAACCATGCTGAAAATTAACCAAGTAAATCATATACAGTGCGCAAGCTAAAAATTGAGGATATGTGAAATAAGGAAAAATCAAACTAGTAGAATATCTAAGACATAATACAAGTTTAGTGATGACTGAAACAACACTTGACAAGTCAAGCTGATTCTACTAGTATGTCTGAAAAGTAGCCAACTGAGTCGAGTTGCTGGGACATGCCCCAACTAACTCTAACGAAATTGAAAACTTAAAGTAAAGACTGGAATGGAAAGCATATCTATTGTTATCGAATTATGGGACTCACCACTGAAGCTACTGAAGTCAAACCGAGGATGGATCTAAGCGTGATCTGGATGCTAAGTGCCTGAACCTACTTCATGAAATGATGTAGTGCAAAGTAAGCATCAGTACTTGGAATATACAGAGCATGTAGGATATAAATACTAAACTGAAAGTTAGATCTATAAGTTGAACTATGCATAACTGAGCAACGATATAGATACTGAAGTATAACTAAAAAACTAAACTGAATATAATGACCAAGTACTAATCATGAAGATGACATACTGAACTCAATACTGAAGTAAATGATGAAAACCTTGTCGATGGAATCAAATGGGACTTCTTAACCTTGTCAATGCACTAACAGTGGAGTCCAATGTATACATCTCATCGAGAGGACCCAATATACCTATAAAGGGGTATAAAGGCATGATTGTAACGTGATCACTAGAAATTGATGCCTAACAGAGGAGACTTCTTAACCTACGTTGCCACGTAGTTCTGGGACATTGAAGGTACGTTGAACCTTAGTCCAACTCAAAACTAAGTCTACTCCTAAATGAATATTCATGAATCTAAAATGTTTTAAATACTGAATAACTCTAAATACTGACATGCAAAATAAGAATGAAACAATTCTATACTCAGAAAATGGCATTCAAAATCTGAAGCATAAAATTTTATCTTAATGGCCTAGCAAATATAATTCATGAACTAGGATAAATTTACACAAGAAAAGGTTCTGAGTACTATGCATGGAATTATACTAAATTATCAAGACACAAGTTATTTAGATCAAAGGAACCATAATCACAATAAATATTGAAAATCCACAAACCTTAGGTCTAAACAGTTTATGAGAATCTGATGAACTAACTGAATTCTAGGGACTTAATCGTTCAAACAAACCCACTAGTGAAATCCCACATACCTTGTGAAAAAATCTATAGAGAAATCATTTGGATTTCGGGGCTAAACTTCGAGAATGCTTCTGTTTGTTCTTGGAATTGTTGGTCGCCTCTTTCTCTTGTTTTCACTCTACGCTGGGTGTTTAGGAGAATGAGGGTGTTTTGGGTAGGTTCTGACTAGGTTATTAGGCTTAGACTGAGTTAATCGATGTAGTTTATGAATCAAACGGCGTAATTTAAGTGCCCAATGCATAGGGGAAAAGAATGAAATGAACCTTACCTTAAAACTGATGAAGTGCCACTCATGATGGGACTGGCAGGCTGTCATTAGGACCGCTCCCAATCAAATAGGTCATGGTTAAGGCCCTACCCAATAGGGCTCTATGGAAATGAGCGTAACCTTTTACTTAGATCTTGGATTTTATAAAACTTGCTACTATTCAAAAGAGGACCCTATCTCTAAGTACTACAAACCGTTATCTAACTGAACTGAGTTTCATGAACCTGCAAAAAGGGAGAAATGATAGGATAAATGAGGGTTCACAATACTGAGGTTGAATTACACAAGAGTAAGCTTAGTGACTGGAGAGGAACTAGTACCTTAATTTGAAACTTAATCAAAACGAAAGAGGTGAGGATACTTGGCTCTTATGGGTGTTTTTGCTTCCCATGTATCTCCCTCTACAGACTGACTCTTCCACAAAACCTTTACTGAAGTGACTTCCTTATTTCACGACCTATAAAACTGGCGGTCAAGAGTCTTATCTAACACATCTTCATAATTGAGACTATCTTTCACACCCACACTCTCTAATGGAACTATCGATGCCAGATCACCCACACTTCTTCAACAAGGAAATGTAAAAGACTAGATGAAGTGCTGCTAGTCTGCTGGTAATTCTAACTCATAAAACACATTACCAATACTTTTTATGAGTTTGCAAGGACCTACATACCTAGGACTGAGCTTCCCTCTCTTGCCAAATATCATTACCCTCTTAATTGGTGATACCTCCAAGAAAATCGAATCATCGATTTCAAATATTTAGTTCCTCCTCTTCACATCTGCATAGGACTTCTGATGACTCTATGTTATCTTCAGTCTATATCTTATGATTTGAACTTTCTCTTTAACCTCATAAACTGAATCTAGACAAACCAAGGCTATTTCACCTACTTCCAACCAACCAATCGAAGATCTGCATCTACACCCATAAAGTGCCTCATAAGGGGCTATATGAATGCTGGAACAGAAGCTGTTATTGTAAGGGAACTCTATTAGAGGTAAGTGATCATCACAATTACCCTTGAAATAAATCATGCAAGCTCTCAACATGTTCTCTAATATTTTAATGGTATGCTCTTCTTGAACGTCCGCCTGCGGATGAAATGTTGTACTGAGATTTACTTGAGTACCAAGATGTTTTTGAAATAATTTCCTGAAATGAGCTGTAAACTAAGGACCTCTATTTGAGATGATAGACAAGGGAACCCCATTCAACCTGACTATCTCATTGATGTAGAGTTTGGCATAGTCCTTTGTTGAATCTGTAGTATTAACAGCGTAGAAGTGAGCGGACTTAGTGACTCTGTCCACTATCACCCAAATGGAGTCATTCTTTCTACTAGTGTGAGGTAAACCTATAATAAAGTCCATGTTTATCACTTCCCACTTCCATGTAGGAATTTTAATATGTTGAGTCATACCTTTTGGTTTCTAATGTTCTTCCTTAACTTTTTGACAGTTAGGACACTTAGCCACAAAGTATGCTATGTCTCTCTTCATGCCATTCTACCAAATGGCTTCACGTAGATCATGGTACATCATAGTGGCACCTTGATGAATGGAATATCTTCTATTAATGGCTTCTGTAAGGATCTGCTTCCTCAACTCATCCACGTTAGAAACACACAGGCAACCTTGACAACGAAGCACACCATCTCCCCCTTAGAGAAAACATCTACTTTCTACTGATGAACTGTACCTTTCAAGTGATGTAATACAGGATCACTATCCTGTTTTTCCATAAACACCACTAGCAATGAAGATTCTGACCCATTCTGAACTACCGCACCACCATTTGACGTGTCCATAAGGCAAACTCCTAAGCAACCAAGAAATTGAACATTTTTGGCTAATTCTTTCTTTTCTTCCTCAACAAGTGCTACACTACCCATCGATATTCGTTGAGGGTGTCAGCTACTACATTGGCCTTACGCATATGGTAGAGCACATTTATGTCACAGTCTTTGAGGATTTCATATCATCTCCTCTAACAAAGATTCAACTCTTTCTGGGTGAACACATACTGAAGGCACTTATTATATGTGAACACATCAAAATGAACACCATAAAAGTAGTGTCTCTAAACCATATATTAGAGTCAATACATGAGTTGTAGTCAACCTAGTCTTCATTTCTGAGAAGATTTTCTCACACTCATCTGACCATTGAAACTTGACATTTTTTTGAGTTAACTTGGTCAATGGGGAAGATATGGATAAAAATCCTTCAACAAACCTCATGTAATAACCGGCCTAACCTATGAAATTTCTAATATAAATTGGAGAGGTGGGTCTGAGCCAGTGTTTTACTACCTCAGTTTTCTAAGAATCTATTTGGATCCCTTCACTGGATACCACATGACAAAGGGAAGCTATTGACTGGTACAAGAATTCACATTTGCTAAACATAATGAATAGTTGAAAATCTTTGAGAGTTTGTAGAATAACTCTCAGTTGAGTCGCATGCTTTTCCTCACTCCGAGAATAAATGAGGATATCATTAATAAATACGATAACAAATAAGTTGAAATACTCTTTGAACACCCATTTCATTAAGTCCATGAAAGTTGCAGGAGCATTTGTTAGTTCAAAAGACATAATTGCAAATTCATAGTGATTATACCGAGTCTTGAAGGTTGTTTTCAATATGTCACTATCTCTAACTCTGAGTTGATGAAAGTCGGATCTACGGTTTATCTTAAAAAAGCAACTAGCCCTCTGAAGTTGGTCAAACTAATCATCAATTCTGGGAATGGGATACTTATTCTTGATTGTGACTTTGTTCAACTGAGGATAGTCAGTGCAAATAATTTTTTTTTTCACGAACAACACTAGAGCACCCAATGGAGAGATATTGGGTCTGACAAAGCCCTTATATAGAAGGTTTTTCATCTGTTCTTTCATTCCTTTAGCTCAGCTGGAGCCATTCTGTAAGGAAGAATCAAAATAGGCTAGGTATCTTGACAGAGATCTATTCCAAAGTCTATTTCCGTTTTGGGAGGGACTCCGGATGATCTTCTGGAAACTCATTTACGATTGGGACTGACTCTAGAGTTAGAGTTTTGGATTTTCAATCCTTAACCCAAAAAGGAATATAGATATACCTTTAGAAACCATATTCATGGCCTTAAGGTAGGAGATAAATCAACCTATATGCTCTAAGCTACTACCCTTCCACTCTAAGACTGGCTCGTTTGGAAATGGAAACCGAACAATCTTAGTTGTACAATCCACTGAGAAATAATAGGAATGTAGCGAATACATTCCTAGAATGAATCAAAATCTACCATTTTTAACTCTACAAGGTCTGTTGAGGTAATGTTCTGGAAAACTATGACAGGGAAATTTCTGTATACCATTCTAGCTATCATTGGGTCAAGAACTGGAGTAGAGATTGAGAAGGATTCTGAGATAGTTTCTAGATTTACACCAAAATTTACTGTTATATGAGGAGTTACAAGAGAAAATGTAGCCCCTTGATCTAACAATACACAAATATCTAAATGGAAGACTCATAATGTACTAGTGACCACATCAGTAGAATCTTCCTAGTCCTAGCGAACTTGAAGAGCATACAACCTATTCTGGAGCTAACCACCACCTATACCAGACGAGGCACCTTGATGAGTGGGACGACCAGCTGTAGCTACTGAAGTTGTAGGACGTGCCATGTTAGTGTTACCTCATTGTCCTTTCCTGGAAAAAGGGGATTCCTTCAACCTATGACCAGACTGACCACAACCTAAGCACCCTGTCTGCCGCAAGACACTCAGTCGGATGATTCTTACCACACTTTTGACAAGTTGGAAAGGCCCTGTTACCTGAAGCACTCCCTGTGACTTAGAGCCTAATACTCTTCGTATCTGATACTATTAAAACCCGGGGGACAGAGGGCTAGCTGATAAAGGTGATGGGGCTGTAAACCTCGGATGAAACTGTGAGCGATTCTAACTACCCGACCTTTGCTTAGAGTATTGATAATTTCTTGTCCTAGCCTTTTTGTTGTCCTTATTCATTTCCCTAAGATTATCTCCCTCAACTAGCTGAGCATGAGTGATTAGCTTAGAGATATCCATATCTTCTAAAGGTATAGCATTTTTGCACTCAGTCTTGACCAAATTAGATACTCCAAACAAAAACTTGCTCATTTGTGCTCTTGAATCAGCAACCATATGTGGAGCATACGTGGAGAGCATGATGAATTTCATCCCGTATTCTTGGACTAACATTGAACCCTAGTACAAGTTCATAAATTCCTAGGCCTTTGCCTCCCTTAGCTCTCTCGGGAAGAACCTATCCAAAAATGTTCCAGTAAAATAATCTCAAGTTACAGAAGCTGCATCCACACCACTATTGTCTTTCTGTTGCTTGAAACAAATATTAGCCACATCCTTAAGTTGATCAGGATGCTAGATCAACATTATTAGTACTAGTCACTTACATTACATCAAGAATCTCCTTGACCTCATCAATGAATTTCTATGGTTCCTCACAAAACTTCGACCCCAGAAACTCTGGTGGATTCATACGAACAAAGTCTCAAACCCTGACTGCATTTGATCCACCAGTGGTGTTTTCAGGAATTAGGGCCAAAAGCTGGATCGCATTCCAAACCTATACATTCGTAATCTCAAGTTTCGAGACTGGAGGAACTACATTAGCATTGCATTATGTCACGACCCAGGGGTACCCCCTAGATTTATAGTGGCGTTCAAAACCCCAAAGGACTACATACATGCCACTTCACTCTCATAACATAAGAAATATAACAATAAGAGTAATAGTCAAGGTCCGAAAGATTTTTATAAAACGAAAAGAGGAAGTCTAAGCTCTTGTCTCATCATAGCAATCTAATACAACTGAATGAAATTGGTACAAGCATACACATCATGTCCAAATGAGAAATACATGAAAGAAGCAAAAACAATAACGTAGTCCTCGAAGCTTGAGGACTTACCATGGGATTACTTAGGAAACTCAACCTCTCCAACAGGAGAGCTTCCATCTCACTAGCAGTATTCATTCGTTGCTAAGCATTAATTCCTTGATATTTTTTGCATAGAGTAGTGGATCCACTTAGTGAATTAGGTTGTATACCCCCAGCAAGGTATAGGACAGCCCTGGGAGAGTGAGGCAAGACATTATACCATCACTTAGCTTGTAGTGATAGTTGTCGATTAGAGAAACTCCCACAAAGATATTATGTATATATACGCAGAGTTACTTGTATTTTCATATACAAAACTAAGTTATTGTTTAGTCTTTTATACACTAAGTTGTTATCTACATGCTTTAAAATTTTTCTTTAAATTGCACCTTTTTTGCTGCATTATATTGAAATGAGTTGAGTTAAGAAGAGGTAAGAGTTTCTTTCAGATTCATATTCAGGCTTATGTTATTTTTAGATTTCGTCTCACATGCTCGTACATTCAATGTACTGATGCCATTTGGCTCGCATCATTTCATAATGCAGATACAGGTAATTATGATCAACATCCAACGCTTCTTTGATCTAGTTGAGCATGTAGAGTTATTTTAGTGAGCCTCTTTACTTTTCGAAGGATCCCTTTTCATATTGTTTTTAGAATTTCAGTTGTTACGATGATTGGAGGTCTTGTCCCGACATCCTTCATAGTATTAGTGACTTTATACACATATATCTATAGTTCTTTAGTCTTTGCATTGCAGTTGTTTTGTTATAAGACTTGAGTTGCTGCATTGGCTAGCTGGATCTTTTTATTAAAAGAAATTCTATGTTATTTAGATACAATTGATTTATGTGCATTTGATTCATTTTATTAATGCTTAAATTCTTCTACTTAGAGTCTAGCAAGGCCAAGGGTTCGCTTGAAGCCAGAAATAAGTCTCGAGTGCCAATCCCACCTAGACTGTAGCCTCAGGACATGAAAACAATGTATCAAGTATGATAGCCATGCATAAAATATTTAAATCATGCTAAAGAGGGACATTTCATTTCATGACATGTAATTGACCAAGATAACTTCATATTTCAAACCTTTGAACTCATGTGAGATACTTCTTAAAGTAACCTTAGTTAATTATTACTAGTGAGGATATTATCCTTAACCGACATTGAGAGCATGTGAGCTATAACATTGAATTTGGTGTCTACCTGACACCAAAAAGAGTGTCCTAGTTGCTGAAGATAGAACCTTGAACTTCTAGCTTAAGTGGGTCCACTAGCTAATCAACCTATGTGGTCACATAGTTATGGGATAAGGATATTGCTATTAGAAACCCAACCTTTACTACGGGGGAGATTCCATCTCATGAGATTAGTTTGGAAACCCAGCCTTTACTACCAGAAAGCTTTCATCTCACTATTAGTATCCATTCGGTGCTAAGCATAAATTCCCACGGAATAGTCATTTATTACTTGACTTCATTACTCATGAAAAGGTGCCCTTGGAAAACCAATTCAAGCTAGTTTCATCAAGATAGCTCCTAGTCTTTGATTCAATTAGGCGAGAAATCCTTTCAACCTAAGAATCATTTCTATGTGAGAAAACCTTTCACGTCATGCTAGTATGTGCTTTAGTCATAATATCCTTTCACAACACAAAATCATCATTGGTTCTTCACTCTCAAAGCACCCTTAAAACATTTGCATAGATTTCATAAAACAATGTATAAGTCCATAATTTACCTCCTGAGGTCAAACCCCACTTTCAATCATAAACTCTTAGAAAACATGGGTTACATATGGATTTCATCATAAATACATGTAAGCTTGCAATACATGCTTAATTTCATAAAACACTTCCTTGAACAAAAGAGATAAAAAAAGTACACAACTCTAAAAAGCTTTTATAAAAGTAAAGAGGAAGTCTAAACACTTTGTCTCATTAGCCATCTAGTACATAAGCATGAAATTAGGCCTAGAATATACATCATATCTAAAACTGAAAATAAGAAAGAGCACTTAAAAGAGTGAAAGTCTATCCTCGAAGCATGCAGACTCACTAAAGTTTGGAATCTCTCAAGTCAACCTCTAGCCACGAAACTGAGAACCTTGATGGTCGGAACCAACATTTGGGGAAATCTAGAAAAGAGTATGTGTTAATACAATCATGTAGCAAGTATGATAGCCATACATATAAACCATTAATTATGCTAAAATAGGATATTTCATGACATGCAATAACCCAGCTAGAACATGATATAAAATGGGTTAGAAGACATAAGTCATAAAGCATGGTCAATGCAAGCTAACATATTTAAAACCTTTCAACACATGTGAGATACTTCTTGATGTAACATTAGTTCACTATTATTGTGAAAAATAGACTTAACCGACATAGAGACCATGTGACCTATAACATGATCCCCTGGTGTCTCCCACACCGAAAAGGGTTGTCCTACTTGCCAAGATAAGTACTATGAACTTCTAGCTATTGTGGATCCACTAGCTAATGCATATATAGAAAATTATCCTATGAGGGCACATAAGTAAGGGATAATGTGATTGCTTTTAGAAACCAAGCCTCTACTCATAAGAGAGCTTTCATCTCAATATCTTCTTGGTACCAAGCATAAATCATTTTCTTATGTGTTCTTATTATCCATGGAAGGGCACGTCATTTTTCTAATCCAACCTAGGTTCCATTAGGATAGCTCCTTATCTTTGATTCATTTAGGTGAGCAGACCTTTCAACCATAGAATCCTTATTATGTGAGAAAACCTTTCATAATAATACTTTCATGTATATACGAAAAATCCATTCAACAACATAACAACAACAACATCATCATTGATACTTCACTCTCAAAGCATCCTTAAAACATTTACGTAATTTCAAAAGAACTGGCTTGATTTCATAACTCACCTTTCAAGGCTAAAACCCACTTTCAATTATCAACATCTAGAAGTCATGGGTTAGACATGTGTTCAAATAAATTCATCATCAATTCATGTAATTCTATCAATTCATGCTTGATTTTATATAATCATGTACCAAGTTTTTTTCGGTCTCCTTTCTTTCCATTGATTGAACCAAATTTGAGCAACACCCTTAAGTTGATTAGTGGACAACTCCCTCTTTTCTGCCGGTATCACTCCCATGATCATCAACACCTTGTAAACCTCATCAATGAACTCTTACTGATCTTCCTCAACCTTAGAACCATGAAAATCTGGAAGATTCATTCAAGTGAAGTCCCTCACTCTAGATGCTGTCGTACCCTCATTTGGGTTCGTGGGCACCACGGCCTCCCTGTTGTCTTGGGCCATCATGGCTTGAGCTAATACTTGAAAAGCAGCCCTAAACTCTGCATTAGTAACTTTCACAGCCAAAGGGTCGACCAGTGCTGGAGGAGCTTTAGGAGGAGCTTCTTGTTCAACATTCTCCCTCACATTCTTTCAAGCATAAGCACTTTGAGTAGCCATATAATGTAGAGCATCGAATAAGGATTATGAGAGAGACCTTGTAGAGTTAAACCTTATTGCACGAGTTTAGACTAATGAAGTGGATTTTCCTAAACTTCTTGTAGCCTCTCATTCATTAATGTGGTGCACTTCACCCTCATGAATAAGACTCTACTTGACGTGGCTTTTGAGATATCTTAGTACCTTTCTAAACCTTGTGTTCTAATACCAGTTTTTCACAATCCAAAGTACTAACATGGCATATGAGAGCTTGGGAGGCCCCATACAAGCCACTTAGCATTCATAACATAGCAAATAGAACAAAAGAGATAAAGAAGTTTATTCAAGTCCCAAAAGTTTTTATAAAAGTAAAGGGGAAGTCTATACACATTTTCTCATTAGTCATCGAGTACATAAGAATGAAATTGGACCAAGCCTAAACATCATGTCTGAAACTAAAAATAATAAAGAACACTAAAAATAATGAAAGTTCATCCTCGAAGCATGAGGACTCATGAATTCTCAGAATCTCTCAAGTCAACCTCTAGCCATGAAACTAAGAACCCTGGCTCTCGGACCCTACATTTGGGGAAATATAGGCAAGAGTATGCGTTAGTACAATCATGTACCAAGTATGATAGACTTGGATATAAACATTTAAATTATGCTAAAATAAGACTTCTCATTAAATGCAATGACTAAGCTAAAACATGATATAAAATGGGTTAGAAGACATAAGTCATAAAACATGGTCAATGCAAAATAAAATCTTTAAAACCTTCAAACACATGTGAGATACTTCTTGAAGTAACCTTAGTTCATTATTATTGTGGGAAGTAGTCTTCACCGACAAAGACCCTTTGAGCTATAACATGATCCCCCGATGTCTCCCACACCGAAAAGGGTTTTCCTACTTAACAAGGTAAGGACCATGAACTACTAGCTATTGTGGATCCATTAACTAATTTATATCTAGAAAATTATCCTATGGGGGCACATAGGTAAGGGATTAGGAGATTGCTTATAGAAACTCAGCCTCTACTCACGGGAAATCTTCAATCTCAATATCCTTTCGATGTTAAGCATCAATCCCATGGAATAGTCATTTTCTTACTTGTTCTTATTATCCATGAAAGGGCACATCATCGCCAATCCAAGCTAGGTCATAAGTCATCCATGGAAAGGTATTATTCAATAACCAATCCAAGCTAGGTTCCATTAGGATATCTCCTTATCTTTGATTTATTTGGGTGAGAAGACCTTAGAATCCTTACTATGTGAGAAAATCTTTTACATTTATACTTTCATGTATATATGATTAATTCTTTCAACAACACATAAATAACATCATCATCGGTACTTCACTCTTAAAGCATCCTTAAAACATTTACATTATTTCAGAAGAACATGCTTGATTTCATAACTCACTTTTCAAGACTCAAAACCCACATCCAATCATCAACATCTAGAATACATAGGTTCGACATGGGTTCATAGAAATTCATCATAAATTCATGTAATTCTATCAATTCATGCTCGATTTCATATAATCTTCTTTCGTAATCTAAGACCCACGTCATATCATCTTAAATTGGGAAATATGGGGATTATATGGGCTCATGGGGAATCATCATAAAATCATGAAATTAACTCAATCCATGCATTATAGATCATAAATCATTCATTATGATCAATAATTAGGAGAAGTCATAACATAGAAGAAAACCCTAACTCAATTGTGGAATTCTAACTTTGAAAATAGGCGAATTTGGGAACTCCGTTAATGGAAGGAATCCATAGATAAAAACTATCCTACCTCATGCAAAAAGATTGATTTCAATGGTGGAATTGGAGACTGGTCTTGAAAATCCTAGCTTTCTTCTTCATCTTCTGGAGAGAAATATTTGAGAGATAAGACTTATTCTTCTTTTAGGAATTTGAGAGAATCATTTTAAATTGAGGAAATTTGGGGTAAAATTCTTATATATGTCCTTAGATGAAGGATAAAATGACATGGTATTGAATTAAAATAATCTAAAAAGATCCAGAAGTCGCTGACTTAAAAACCTAAAAGAAGAAATGTTGCCAAAAGGTACTTGGTGACTGGTCGAGTGAGCCTTTAGGTTGCCGAAAGCTCTAGTGAGTCGGCTCATGGACTAAGACAATTAGGCGATTGGGAATTCATCTTGTTGACTCCCAAAACAGAAAGGAGAGCTCGATCTAGTAGGCCTAAAGTTCTAGAACAACTGGATGTCGAAATGGATTCAAAAAGGTTGGAAGTTTTACTCGATGGATCCTTGATTCATTCGATGTTCTCAAGTTATATTGCCGAATAGGCTGTGTGTAACACTCCAAAAATTATAGACTAAGCAAGGGTTTGACGTTAGGGTTAGAGCCTTGATCGTACCCTCCCGTACCTTAAAAGTCACATTTTCATGTTTGAATGTCAAGGCCTAAACCCCAAGGACCAACCATGGGTCCTTGAGCAAGGCACAAATCTAGTGCCAAAATACTAACCCACGAAAGGCCAGATATGACGCATAGCTCCTCCCACGATCCGTGGGTGAGGAGCCATGGATCAGACCAATAGAACCCCATCTATGTCCATGAGCCACGCTTCACCATATCTGGCCGTGTGCCCATCCACTGTCCGTGGGTGAGGTGGCCGTAGGTCACACTTGGAGGGCGATTCTTTGAAATTATTTGAGGGGTAGTTTAGGGTTTTCCATTTTATTAGCTATTAAGTGAAATCATTTTGTATTATTTAATACTAAATATATAAGTTTATTAAGCCCCTAAACTAAGTCATCTCAATCATAACTATCAACTTCCCAAATCAAATCAATTCCCTCTCAAATATTTCTCTCTCAAAAACTCCATAGAAGAAGAAGAACAAGAAGGTGAAGTCTAGGGTTTAATGATATATCTTTACTAATCAATTTCATGAGGATTCTTCATAAGGTATTGTATCTTTTCATCTATGGAGAGAATTCCTCCTTAGAGTCCATTCAAAGTCTCCAATTTCAAAACCTAGAAGTCCCAAAAACCTAGGGTTTGCTTCAAAGTCATGGATTTCTTTTCAAAAACGATTTCAATGATTTAAGTACTTTATATTGTGATCAAATTGTTGAATTACTACGGTTTTTATGATGAATTACCCAAGAATCCATGATTTCCCCTATTTTGCCAAATTGGATCTCTAAGTGTGGGTGATGATTGATACTAGTAGAATGTGATAGAATTATTCATGTAGTAATTGATTTAATTGACTTATGTTATCATCCATATCTAATGTATTGATTCTATATATGGTTGATGAATTGTGACCTACGGTTCTTGAAAGGCAATGAATGAGAATTTAACATGATTATGAGAATTATGCATGTGATTTAAGAATGCTTTGAGAAGTAAAGTTTCTATGTTTATGAAGCAATGTGGTATTGTTGAAAGGTCATTCTCCCCTATACCCTTATACATAACTATGCATGAAATGTCTAAGATGATGATATTCTTGTTGTGTTGCTTGAAAGGCTATTATCATGAACACACCAAGAACGTAATGTGAAAGGACTACTCACATAATAATGATTCCAAGGTTGAAAAAATATTCTCACCTATTGAATCTATAAGATATCATGATACCATGTTGGATTGAGTGCTAGTGAATTGTTCCATAAAAATGAACCTAAGTCAAGACTTAAAATGAAGTGAATGGGAATTATGCTTAGCATCGAGTGGATGTGGAATATGAGTTAGAGGCTCTCTCGTTAAGTACGGTTGGGTCCCTAAAAGTAATCTCATAAGATGGAAGATCCCCCTAGTAAGTAAGGTATTAGTTTCAAGTAACAATCTCATTATCCCATAACTATTTGCCCACATAGTTATTTAGCTAGTGGATCCACCTAAAAGCTAATTCATTTAGTTCTAATTTAGTCAAGTAGGACACCTCCTTTTGATGTGGGGCATGACACCGGATTCCATGTAGCTCGCATGGTCTATGTCGGTTAAGGCTATTTTCCTTATAGGACAAGAATATGAACTATGACTAGAACATGAACTATAAGTTATGGCTTCTCAAGAAGCTCTACTTAGTGTGGATGGGGTTATGGTACTTCATTCATGCATTACACAAGTAGTCTTTGAGAGTGGTTGTGGTGTAGTTCTCTTATGCTATAAAGATTTATGAATTATGCATGCTTAATATGGATTGGTACTATGAGTGGCTTTCCTTGATATGAGTTAATGAAATTGAATGTTTCGTTGTCTATGAGTATTGGCTATGATGAGGTCAAAGCATGATATGTATGATAATGATAGTGTCCTAAAAGTGGTACTTAGTATTAGATAGGATTATGGGTTCTTCTCTGTGCATTTCACAAATATAGCTTAGGGTTACTTATAAGATGGTTTGACTTAGGTATTTACAATAATGTCCATGATGACTCTTAAACTTGATAAAGTGAATGGTTAAAACTAATATGTCCCTTTTTTTAGCATGTTTTCAAGGATTTTATGCATGGCTATCATACTAAGTGCATTCTTGTACTAACCCATATTTTCTACATTTTTCTATAAGTGTAGGACCCAGCTGTTGAGATGTGATTTCTTCTTGTTCAAAGCTTGGATCGATTCTCTCTACACTTTTGGTCAGTCCTCATGGTTTGAGGATGGAATTTGTTCATTTCTAATTTCATTCTTACATTCTCTTTTGAGACTATATTGTAAAGGATTGTGACCCTACTTGATTCATGATTGTACTAGATGGCTTATTGAGATAATGTCTAAACTTCCATTTGTATGAAAGACTTTAATTGTAAATGTTTTAAATTCTACATCATTTCTATTTATCTTATGTCATGTTATGCTACGTGCTTGTATGAAACCCCTTTAGGGTTGAGTACATTGTGTTACATATAAGGGGGTACCCTTAGGTCGTGAAAAACTTGGTAATCAGAGCACAAGGTTTTGAATGATTCTAGGATGATGTCTCATAAGCCACGTCTAGTAGAGTCTTGTTTATGAGTGTGAAGCATGCCACATTTATTAATGATAGGCTATAAGATGTTTAGGAAATTACACTTCTTTCATTATTCTTTAATCGTGGCTTAGAGTTTTAACTCTATAAAGTCCTCTTCCTAACCCTTCTCTTGTGTCTTCAGGATATGAATACAAGAAGGGTGAATGCAATAAGAAGGGAAGAGGTGAATATGAATGATGAAGTTCCTCCCCAAGATCCCCAAGATCCTCAAGTTCCTCAAGCACCGATCAATCCTTCCACTATGTTGGATGTGGAGGTTAGGTCGGCTTTTATAATATTGTACCAAGCCATGACGGCTCAAGCTCAAGCCGTGACAATTCAAGCCCAAGATATTATGGCTCAATCCAATAGGGATGCTAGGACTCACGTGAACCCTAATGTGAATGCAACCACTTCAAGGATAAGGGACTTTACTAGAGTGAACCTTCCCGAATTCCATGGTTCCAAAGTGGAAGAAGATTTTCAAGGGTTTCTTGATGACGTTTTTAAAGTGCTTGATTCTATGGGAGTGTCTCGACAAGAGAAGGCTGAATTAGCCACCTACCAATTGAAAGATGTGGCTCAAGTATGCTATGAACAATGGAAGGGTGAGAGACCCGTAGGAGCGCATCTGGTAGAGTGGGAATCATTTAATGCGGCATTTCTTGTTAGATTCTTTCCATTAGAATTGAGGGAAGCAAAGATGCAATAATTCATTAACCTTCATCAAGGAGGTATGAGTGTGAAAGAGTATGGCTTTAAATTCACTCAATTGTCCAAATATGCTTCAGTGGTGGTGGCAGATTCAAGGGCCAAGATGAACAAATTTGTGATGAGAGTGTCCGACACTATAGTCAAAGAATGTCTTAAGTCAACTCTTATTATAAGTATATGGAGGAACACAAGCTCAAGGAAAAGAGTAGAGAGGTGAAGAGAGCAAGGACGAATGATGAGAATTTTTCCAAGGGTAAGTGTGAGGGCCAAGGGTGACCAAGGTTCAAGAGAAGGTTCTCCAACCAAGACACCTATAGTGCTTCAAAGATTAACAAGGATAAGGTGTCTACCCTAAGCCTCACGGGGGTCATGATAAGGGAACTAGTCCGACAAAACCTACTTGTGCCAAATGTGGAAAGAGGCATGATGGTAAATGCTTAGCCGACATGGATGTTTGTTATGGTTATGGTAAGAGTGGTAATCAAATGAAAAATTGCCCAACCCAAATGGCCAAGGGGAGATATGATAAGAAAACTCCTCCAAGTGGTTCAAACTCAAATGCCTAAAAGAAAAATTGCTTTTATGCTCTTCAATCCCGAGATGACCAAGAGAGTTCCCCGGATGTGGTAACCGGTATGTTAAAAGTTTTCCTTATTGACGTGTATGTTTTGTTAGATCCTGGTGCTTCTTTATCTTTTGTGATGCCTTATGGGCCGATGAGGTTGGATGTTCCTCTCGAACATTTTCAGTTTCTACACTAGTTGGTGATTCTGTGGTGGCTAAGAGGGTTTATAGAAGATGCCCCATTTCCTTGTCCCATAGAATTACTCTTGTTGACTTGGTAGAACTTGACATGCTAGATTTTGATGTGATTCTTGTTATGGATTGGTTGCATGCATTTTACGCCTCTATTGACTGTAGAATCCGGGTGGTTAACTTTTAATTTCGAATGTGCCTACTTTAGAATTGAAGAGGGGAAATTCTATGCCTAGGGGTATATTTGTCTCTTGTCTTAATGCTATAAAGATGATCTCCAAAGGGTGTATTTACCATCTTGTTAGGCTGAAGGATGTGGAATCTGAAACCCCTCTTCTAGAGTTAGTTCCGATAGTGAATGAGTTTCTAGAAGATTTTCCCGATTCCTCCCAAACAAGAAATAGATTTTGGTATTGACCCTATTCTGAATATGCAACCTATTTATATCCCTCCTTATAGAATGGCTCCGGCGGAGTTAAAGGAGTTGATAGGGCAATTAAAGGATTTGCTAGACAATGGTTTTATCAACCAAGTATCTCTTCATGGGGTACTCCAGTATTGTTTGTTAGAAAGGAGGAAGGATCCCTTAAATGTGCATTGTTTATCATCAAATGAATAAAGTGACCATTAAGAACAAATATCCCCTTTATGAGAATTGATGACTTATTTTACCAACTTTAAGGGGCTAGTTATTTTTCTAAGATTGATCTACGTTCATGCTATAACCAATCAAGGGTGACAGGGGTTGATGTTCCCAAGACAGCCTTCCAAATGAGATATGGTCACTATGAGTTCTTAGTAATGTCCTTTGGATTGACAAATGCTTCGGCGGCATTCATGGACCTTATGAATAGGGAATTTCGGCAATATCTTGAGATGTTCGTCATTCTGTTCATTGATGATACCTTGATATACTCAAGGATTGAGGAAGAGCATGTTGACCATTTGAGGGTGGTATTGCAAGTTCTTAAGGAACATCAACTTTTCGCAAAATTTATCAAATGTGAGTTTGGCTAAGGTCCATAGAATTCCTTGGGCACATTGTGTCAAGTAAGGGTATTGAGGTAGACCCTAAGAAGACAGATGTGGTCAAAAGTTTGCCTAGGCCTCTTACTCCTTCCGACTTTAGAAGCTTTTTGGGTTTAGCCAGTTACTATAGAATATTTGTTGAGTGGTTTTCATCCATTGCTTCTCCATTGATGGCCTTGTCTCAAAAGAAAGATAAATTTTTATGGTAGAATTGAAAGATAAACTTACTTTTGCTCTGGTGTTGACTCTACTCGTGGATACGAATGATTTTATGGTATATTATGGTGCCTCTAGAGTTGGGTTGGGATGTGTGCTCATGAAAAACAGTAAAGTGATTAAGGTAACTTAAAATCCATGAAAAGAACTATCTGTCCCATGATCTTGAATTAGCGGCGGTTCTACTTGCCTTGAAAATATGAAGGTATTTTTTCTATGGGGTGCATGTTGACGTGTTCAACAGCCATAAGAGTCTCGAATATGTTTTTATCCAAAATTACTTGAATCTTCGGCAACGAAGGTGGTTACAACTGTTAAAAGATTATGACATTAGTGTCCTTTATCACCCTAGCAAAGCTAATGTGGTTGTGGATGCTCTTTATAGATTGCCCATGGGTAGTGTGGCTCATATAGAGGATGAAAAGAAGGAATTGGTTCGTGATGTGGATAGGTTGGCACGTCTAGGTGTTCATCTAATGGATTTCATTAAGGGTGGTGTCATGATCCACAACAGTTCCTAATCGTCCTTCGTGATGGACGTTAAGTCAAAGCAAAACCTTGATCCTATATTAGTTGAGTTGAGAGAGTCGGTACTCCGGAAGTCCATTGAGGCTTTCTCCGAAGGGAGAGATGGGGTGCTTAGGTACTAAGGTCGGTTATGTGTTCCGAATGTTGATGGCTTCAGAGAGAAAATTCTTGAAGAGGATCATGGTTCTTCATATTCTATTCATTCGGGAGCCACCAGATGTACCGTGACCTACGAGAAGTCTATTGGTAGAATGGTATGAAAAGGGATATTACGGGATTTGTTGCAAAGTGTTCGAATTGCCAACAAGTTAAGGCCGAGCACCCTAGACCGGGAATCTTGTCCCAGGATATAAATATTCCCACTTGGAAGTGGGAAGATGTTAATATGGATTTTATAGTGGGTTTGCCTCGTACCCGAAGGCAACATGATTCTATTTGTGTCATTTTAGATCGGATGACCAAATCAACCCATTTCACTCCCATTAAGGTTTCTTTTTTGGAGGAAGATTATGCTAAGATTTACTTCAAAGAGGTACTGAAGTTGCACGGTTCCCCTTGTCTGTTATCTCGGATTGGGGTAATTAATTTAGTTCACACTTTTGGAAGGAATTCCAAAAAGGGCTGGGTACTAAGGTTAAGCTTAGCACGACTTTTCATCCCCAAATCATTGGGCAAGCGGAACATACCATCCAAACCTTGGAGGATATTTTGGGAGCATGTGTAATAAACTTCAAGGGTAATTTGGGTGACCATCAACCATTAATAGAGTTTGCCTACAACAATAGTTACCACTCAAGTACTACCATGACTCCTTTTGAATCATTGTATGGTACGAGATGTAGGTCTCTGTTTGGTTGGTTTGAAGTAGGTGAAATTGCTCTAATTTGTCCTGAACTAGTTTATGAGGCCTTTGGGAAAGTCCGACTCATTAGAGAGAGGTTGAGGAAAAAGTCGACAAAAGTCTTATGCCGATGTTAGAAGAAGGGATCTAGAATTCAAAGTTAATGATTGGGTCTATTTTAAAATATCACCTATGAAAGGTGTGATGAGGTTTGGCAAGAAAGGGAAATTTAGTCACCGGTATATGGGCCCATATCAAATTTTGAAGCGTATTAGGAAGGTTACCTATGAGTTAGACTTGCCAAATGAGTTGGCTCATGTTCATCCGGGATTTCATGTTTCCATTCTTAAGAAGTGTATTGGTGATCTAGTATCCATCATTCCCTTAGAAGGGTTGGGGGTTGATGCGAGTCTATCATATGAGGATGTTTCGTTAGAAATCCTAGATCGGCAAGTGAAGAGATTGAGAAATAAGGAAATAGCTTCCGTAAAAGTTTTATGGAGAAATCATTTAGTTGAGGATGCTACTTGGGAGGTCGAGGTCGATATGAAGTCTTGCTTTCCTCATCTATTTCCTTAAACTCCTATTCAAGCTTAAGGCAAGTAGTTCCTCTTGAATTCCTAGTTTTGGATGTCATGTGTGATAGATGTGTATTCCATGGTCTCCTTATGATTATGCATGTTCTTGAGAGAATTCATGTTTAGTAATAAACTGAGTTTTCATGGTGTATGTATTCCTCATGTTGTTGTGCATTTCAGTAAGATGTTGCATTATTTACTTCATGTTGATAAACATCCGTTATTATGCTCTTGATGAAAGGGCATATTTTCTCCTTAATGTTTGTTGAGCATGCTTCTAGTTGGAGAAAGTAGTTCCTCCTATGGACATGAGAAATGTTAAATTTCATGCACAATGGGTTGGTCCTACTTTCTTATGTTGCATCGATTGTGATTGTGACGGAGTGGAAGTTCCCTCCTTTGAGCTATGCATTATATTAACATTTCATGCATGATGGGCTACTAGTATTGAGATTTTTAATTCTGTAAGGTGTCTAGATCGTAATACGAGGACGAATATCCCCAAGGGGGAGATAATGTAACACTCCGTAACTTATAGACTAGGTGAGGGCTTGATGTTAGGATTAGAGATGATCCTACCCTCCCATACCTTAAAAGTCATGTTTTCATGTTTGAACGTCAAGGCCTAAGCCCTAAGGACCAACCATGGGTCCTTGAGGAAGGCACAAAACTAGTGCCAAAATAATGACCCATGAATGGCCATATACGAACCGTAGCTCCTCCCATGATCCATGTGTGAGGAATCGTGGATCGCACCTGCAAAACCCCTCTCTGACCACGAGCAATGCTTCACCAGCACGGTCCGTGAGTCCATCCATGGTCCATGGGTGAGGTGGCCGTAGGTCACACCTGGAGTGCAGTTCTTGAAAATTATTTGAGGGGTAGCTTAGGGTTTTCCATTTTTATTATCTATTAAGTGATGCCGTTTTGTATTATTTTAGACTAAATATATAAGTGTTTTAAGCCCCTAAACTAAGTCATCTAAATCATAACTACCAAATTCCCAAATCAAATCAATTCCCTCCCAAATATTTCTCTCTCAAAAACTCCATAAAAGAAGAAGAAGAAGAAGAAGAAGAAGAAGAAGAAGAAGGTGAAGTCTAGGGTTTAAGGGGCTGTCTCTACAACTCGATTTCGTGAGGATTCTTCAAAAGGTATGGTAGCTTCTCATCAATGGAGACAATTCCTCTATAGAGTCCCTTCAAAGTATCTGATTTCAAAACTTAGAAGTCCCAAAAACCTAGGGTTTGCTTCAATGCCATGGATTCCTTTTCAAAAACGATTTCAATGATTTAAGTACTTTATATTGTGATCAAATTGATGAATTACTAATTTTTTTTAATGATGAATTACCTAAGAATCCATGATTTCCCCTATTTTTTCAAATTGGATCTCAAAGTGTGGGTGAGTATTGATACTAGTAGAATGTGATAGAATTATGCATGTAGTAGTTCATTTAATTGAATTATGTTATCATCCATGTCTACTGTATTGATTCCATAAGTGATTGATGAATTGTGACCTAGGGTTCTTGAAAAGCAATGAATGAGAATTTACACATGATTATGAGAATTATGCACGTGCTTTAAGAATGCTTTGAGAAGTAATGTTTCTATGTTTATAAAGCAATTGGGGTATTGTTGAAAGGTCATTCTCACCTATACCCTTATATATGACTATGCATGAAATGTCTAAGACTGATAATCTTTTTGTGTTTGGTTGAAAGGCTATTCTCATGAACTAAGCAAAAACATAATGTGAAAGGATTACTCACATAATAATGATTCCAAGGTTGAAAGGCTATTCTCACCTATTGAATCTATGAACTATCGTGATACCATGTTTGATTGAGTTCTAGGGCTTTCTTCCATAAAAGTGAACGTAAGTAAAGACTTAACATGAACTTAATGGAAATTATTCTTAGCACTGAGTGGATGTTGAATATGAGATAGAGGCTCTCTTTTTAAGTAAGGCCGAGTCCCTAAAACTAATCTCATAAGATGGAAGCTTTCCCACTAAGTAAGGTAGGGGTTACTAGTAGCAATCTCCTTATCCAGTAACTATGTGCCCTAAAAGGCCTTTAGCTAGTGGATCCACCTAAAAGCTAATACATTTAGTTCTACCTTAACGAAGTAGGAAACCTCTTTTCGGTGTGGGCATGACACCGAATTCCATGTAGCTCGCATGGTCTCTGTCGGTTAAGGCTATTTTCCCTACATAAAAAGTATATGAACCATGACAAGAACATGAACTATAACTTATGGTATCAAGAAGATCTAATTAGTGTGTATGGGGATATGGTACTTCATTCATGCATTGAACAAGTAGACTTTAAGAGTGGTTGTGGTGTGGTTCTCTTATGCTATAAAGATTTATGCATTATGCATGCTTAATGTGGATTATTCCTATGAGTGGCTTTCCTTGATATGAGTTAATGAACATGAATGTTTCTTTATCTATGAGTATTGGTTATGATGAGGTCAAAGCATGATATGTATGTTGATATGGTGGCCTAAAAGTGGTACTTAGCATTAGATAGGATTAAGGGATCGTATCTATGCATTGCACAAGTGTAGCTTAGGGTTACTTATAAGATGGTTTGACTTAGGGATTTACACTAATGTGCATGATGACTCTTAAACTTGATAAAGTGCATGGTTTCAACTAAACTGTCCCCTTTTTATCATGTTTTCAAAGATTTATGCATGGCTATCATAATAAGTGCATTATTGTACTAACCCATATTTTCTACTTTTTTATATAAGTGTAGGACCTGGTTGTTAAGGTGTGATTTCTTCTTGTTCAAAGCTTGAATCGATTCTCTCCACGCTTTTGGTGAATCGTCATGGTTAAAGGACGAAAGTTGTTCATTTCTACATTCTTTCTTACCTTCTCTTTTGAGACTATATTGTAAAGGGTTATGACCCTACTTGATTCTCAGTTATATTAGATGGCTTATTGAGATAATTTCTAAACTTCCATTTGCTTTTATGAAAAAGACTTTGATTGGAAAAGTTTTGCATTCCGCATCATTTCTATTTACCTTATGTCATGATATGCTAAGGGCTTGTATGAAACCCCTTCGGGGTTGAGTATACCGTGTTACATCTTGGGTGTACCCCTGTGTCGTGACACTGTGAAATGAATATTTTTCCTTCTCGAAATCTGAGGTGTTACAATAACTAAAAAAACTAAACTTAATTCAATGACCAAGTTGTAATTGTGAAGTTAACATGTTGAACTGATTGCTTAAGTAAATGTTGAAAACCTAGTCAATGCACTATGAGTCTTATTGGGGGAGTTACTATTAACCGACATAAACCACGTGAGCTAAATGTGGAGTCCGATGTATACACCCTATCGAGAAGACACAATATACCTTGTCAGGAATGACTATGGAGTGATTATTAAAAACTGATGCCCAACAGAGTGGACTTCTGAAACTATGTTGTCACATATTTATAGGACTTTCAGGGTATGTTTTACCTTAGTCCAACTCGGTGCTAAGTCTACTCCAATTGAATATTCATGAAGACAAAATGTACTAGATACTGAATAGCTCAAAATACTTACATGCTAACTAAGAATGCAACATTTATATATTGAGAACATGTCATTTAAAATTCGAAGCATGAATTTTGGTCTAACTGCCCAGCAAGTATAATTCATGAAGTATGATAAATTTACACTAGCAAGGGTTCTTAGTATTATGTATGGAATTGTACTAAATTATGAAGAAACAAGTTATTTAGATCAAATGAACCATTATTACAATAAATTTTGAAAATGTAGAAACCCTAGGTCTGAACAATTTATGAGAATCTGACAAACTAACTAAATTCTAGGAACCGAATGGGTAAAAGGAACCCACTAATGCAATCCCACATACCTTATGAAAAAATTTACGGAGAAATTATTTGGATTTTGGGGCTAAACTTTAAAAAATGGTTCTGCTTGTTCTTGGAAGAGTTGGTCCTCTTTTTCTCTTCTTTTCGCTCTACGCGGGTGATTTTAGGAGAATGTCAGTTTTGGGTAGGTTTTGACTAGGTTATTAAGCTTAGACTAAGTAAAACGACATAATTTAGTTATCAAACGACATAGTGTAAGCGTCTAATGCATAGAGGAAAAGACGAAAAGAACCCCGACTTAAAACTGACGAAGTGCCACTCACGATAGACCTGACGGGCCGTCATTAGGACCAACACCCATCAACTGGGTCGTTGTTATGGTCCTGCCCAACATGACTCTACTGAAATAGCATAACATTTTATTCTTAGCTTGGATTTTAGCAAACTCGATGGCGTTGGGAAGAGGACTCAAATATCTTTGATTTGATAGGTCATAGGCCACCTAATTCATTTTGTTCTCCAAGCTATGACTGTTTGAAGTTAACCCAAAAGCCTTTTTTGTAGATAATAGTCGACCCTCAGCAACGGCCTGACGTATGGTCCTTAGGTCCAACCACAGCCTATACTGGTTGATCGTTGATGGGATCTGAGTCTACTAAATCGTAGACCCTAATGATGGGACCCACCTACGAATCTTGGGTCCATCGACAGACCATGGATCACAATCGTAGGACTCTTCTTTCGATCCTAAAATTCCTCTTAGTGTAGGAATCACCTACGAGAGCTACCTAAGACTCATGCGTAGAATGGCGAACCGTCCTGGTGAACCATATAAAAGTACTGAGACTTAACATTTTGGAAAAATAAAAAACTTACCAACCATGCAACCATCTATGGACCATCATCCCACCTACGAGCAGTGGGTGTTGTTATCTGTGCTGGCACTATACCTGTGAACAAACTCAAATTTCTCATCTCCTTAGACTTGACTTTTTCAAAGAGTTTTGACTTTTTTGAATAGTTGTTATTTCTCCATAAAGTTGTGACTTTTACAAAGTGTTCTAACTTTTTCGAAGGGTTGTGACTTTTTTGATAAGGCACAATAAAAACTTGTTTATACTACCCTTTGTAGACTATAAATAGAGGGGTTTTCTTGCATTTTTAAATGACAAATTAATCATGTTTTCTATTCTTCTTCTTAACACCAATTTAATACATATGCTACATTTTCATACTATATTTTTTAAGCAACTTTATGGTCCATTCGTTTGATTTATTGATTATCTCAAAGATGTTTGGTAAGTAATAATGCCAAAAGTTAGCTTAAATCCTATGAAATATTGATATGTTTATTTATATTATAAAATATAGTAAAAGAAGATACATTTACATATTGAATGGTTGTGACTTTGCCGATGGGCTATGATTTTACAGAAGGGTTGACTTTTCCATTTCTGCAAAAAAACATTACATCATATTTATTATATGAATAATACAACAACATTTCAACTCCAGTGAAATATATTAATAGGTACAAGTACCTTATCATGTTGCAACACAATTTATTCTCTCTTTGTTGTCTCTTCCTGAATTTTGATTCCATCAAGAGTGCACAAAAAGTTTTCATAACAAAAAACACAAAAGTAATTTACTACAAATTTATAAAAATAAAATCTTATAGTTCATTTGATTAAAAAAACATAGGTTGTCGGACAAAGTGATGACAGAAGGGAAAAACCCACAAAAAGAAGTAGGTACAAACAAAACAATTGTCATGATCTTGATCAGCAGTTTCAAAATTGAGCTATTGAAATAGTTTTACTTGTGACTTGTTGAATGTAGCAAAAACCTACAAATAAATTATCGTTTTGTTTCATTAATTTTTTTGGTGAAGATCCAAAGTAGACTTCTAAGGAATTAGCGATTTTCTCAAAAATTAGGGATAAAAATTGTCACGAAAAAGAAGATACAACAATTGGTATGGTTTGCCTAGATTTTATAGGTAGTTCCTGAAGAGATACAACAATCGGAAGGGCAACAAGAGTTGGAAAATGGGTTTCAAGGTAAAAATAAAATAGTGGTTAAAAACCTAAAATACAAAAAATATATAAAAATAAATTCATGAATATTAAGGTGCCACGTAGGAAGACCTAGGATTCTCTTATATACATATATATATATATATATGTATATATATATGTATATATACACACACAAGATTATTAAACCTTTTTATTGTGACAAACATAACTTTCTTAAATTTTAAAGAAAACATATTAACATCTATAAGCTTTCATCAAGCAATAAGGCTGATGAGAAACGAAATACAAAAAATATATAGGTATATTTCATAGTTATTTCTATGACTGAATAAAGTGTGGATTCATGACCTTGTTTTTACGAATGAGTTCAGGGTCTAAAATTCACTAGCCTAGTAGAGACAACATACCTTTGAAACAACTCCAAAACACCTAGTGATACTCTAAATGAATTCCACTCAGAGCTACTTGTAATGTCTCATCCGTTGTTGTCACGATTCAAACCATCGTGATTGGCACCCACACTAACACTCCGGTGGGAGAAGTATTACTACAACCCAAACCACGAAACTTATCTAAAAACTAAGGCATTTAAGTATATGAAAGCAGAAATAATAGCTAAAAACTAAAGTTCCCATAAACTTCAACAAAAGATCTAACAACTAACAATGCGGAAGAAATAACATAGAACCTAAAAGTCAATGTACCAAAACATCTAACAATGCACCAAGTCTAAACAAGAATGGATACAGCCCCAAACTATTGAACTAATCAACTAACTAGAACATAAGTCTAACTTCGAAAATGGTGGACGCAAATGAAAGAGAATTCCATGGCATCCCGGAAGAATTGGCTCACCTATGAATTCGAACAACGATAACTAATCTCTTAAGCGAGGTTTGTCAGTAGCCACTTGAAGATGCCCTGTACTCAACAAAAATAAGAGCAAGTGTAGTATAAGCACACAATCACATTGTACTGATAGAATCACAAGGCTCTTCCACTAAGTGTAACATAAGTAAGTCAATAAAACATTATAATCACATGCATATATATCAACATTTACAAACAACGAACAACTTCACATTTTATATCGAATCATTAGTCCTTTCATGGAAGCAAAACCCAAATAGTTAGCATATCAAAACGTGGTATCCGATCCTATAACTATGCCGGAACGTGGTAACTGTTCTATAGTTATGCCGAAACGTGGCAATCGATCCAAGTTAGTTATGTCGGAACCTGGCAATCGATCCATTCAACACACCACAATCACAATCACAAGTATATCATCAAGAGCATGCATTTAAGTCATGATTTCATGGTAATCATCATTCATCTATCTCATTTATAGCAAGTGTGATAAACATTGCAACATTCATACATATAGAAGTATCATAATGAAGCAAGAACAAACATATATCACACAATCATAGAATCACAACCATCACCTACATCGAAACAAGCTTGAAACACTAAGAAACTTGATCTTTCCCCTTCCGAATTCGTTCCGCCTATTCTTCGTCCAAAAACAATCAATATAATACAGGAATCAATAAACAATCATTAATTACCTGAGTTACTAACAATTCTATGAACACTATATCAAACACATGATTCCAATTATCCAAATTATGGTTGTTTTCACCACAGGATCTATAACAAAACCCTCTCCCCATCAATATTCACCCATTATATTATGTTCTACGGATTGAAAAATGAATTCCGGGAGTGAAAAGCTTACATTTAGCCTTAAGAATAGTGAAAAATGAGTAGGAGTGCCTGGGGTTTGTTCTTTAGCTCTAAAATTTGAAAAGATCATAATGAGGTAGTTTAGGGGTTTATTAATGACTTTAATTAGCTTCAAGCCTGCCATAGCGACCGTCACCCCGCTGTGGTAGCCCCTCCAGAGCAGCAAAACCCAGCCCCAAAGCAAGTTACGCGAGACAGAGTGATATCTCAAGAATTCCAAGATTCCCATTTCCCATTTCACAACACACCTCTAACCAACGATGCTAAAAAAATTTCCTTTACGCCAAGATCGATTTCAGGAGTTCTATTTTCTCGAATTCAATTTCCTAAAGTTGTATGAATTCTTTAACGAGTTATCTAACTACTCATGTAATCAAAACCATAAATGATTCACCCGATTCTTAACAGATTTCTTTACACCCCGATGACTCTGATTTCATCTAAATCTGGACAAGGTTGGGAAAATCCAAATACTACAAAAAAGTTTTCCGGCCCCAAATTTTCCCCCGTTGGCTTTCTATAACTATGGGGATATGTCGTTAGAATAGATACCAATTTACCCATCACTCGTCCCCGAGTGACAAAACATAGGAAAATTAGGCTAGGAAAGGCATGAAGTAGTACCTGAATCAACAAACAATTGGAATACTTTTCTCGCATGTCCTTCTCGATTTTCCAAAGGCGTAACGATCTGGGCACTGTCTCGGAGAGAGGCTCAGTGAAATAGACATATCTGTGAAGATACGGACTGCCTGCACCTAGACAGAAAGACCCTATGAAGCTTCACTGTTCCCTGGGATTGGCTTTGGGCCTTTCCTGCGTAGCTTAGGTGGAATGCGAAGAAGGCCTCCTTCTGGGGAAGCCCGAGCCATCAGTGAGATACCACTCTGGAAGGGTTAGAATTCTAACCTTGTGTCAGGACCTACGGGCTAAGAGACAGTCTCAGGTAGACAGTTTCTATGGGGCGTAGGCCTCCTAAAAGGTAATGGAGGCATGCAAAGGTTTCCTCAGGCCGGACGGAGATTGGCCCTCGATTGCAAAGGTAAAAGTGAGCTTGACTGCAAGACCTACCCATCGAGCAGGGATGAAATTCGGCCTTAGTGATTCAACGGTGCCGAGTGGAAGGGCCGTCGCTCAACGGATAAAATTTACTCTAAGGATAACAGGCTAATCTTCCCCAAGAGCTCACATTGACGAGAAGGTTTGGCACCTTGATGTCGGCTCTTCGCCACCTGGGGCTATAGTATGTTCCAAGGGTTGGGCTGTTTGCCCATTAAAGTGGTACGTGAGCTGAGTTCAGAATGTCATGAGACAATTCGGTCCATATTCGGTGTGGGCGTTAGAGCATTGAGAGGACCTTTCCCTAGTACGATAGGACCGGGAAGGACACACCTCTGGTGTACCAATTATCGTGCCCACGATAAATGCTGGGAAGCCAAGTGCGTAGCGAATAACTGCTGAAAGTATCTAAGTAGTAAGCCCACCCCAAGATGAGTGCTCTTCCTCAATTGGACGATGTTGCCATTGAATTTTCACTGACTTAATCTTCTTGGTCCTCAACATGCGCACATCACAACTAAGAATTTCAATCGGTTCCTCCTCATATTGGAGGTCCTTGTATAACACAATTGAGTCCCATTTAATGATATAATCCCCGTCACCATGATACCTCTTCAGCATGGACACATGAAATATCGGATGAACACTTGATAAATTAGGAGGTAAAGCCAGTCTACACGCTACCGATCCCACACATTCAAGAATTTCAAATAGACCAATGTATCTAAGAGTTAGCTTACCCTTTTTACCAAATCTCATCACCCCTTTCATGGGTGATACCATAAGAAAAACATTTTCAGCGGATAGAAAAGCCATTTCTCTTACCTTATGATTTGCATACTTCTTTTGTCTACTCTAGGCTGCTAGAAGCTTAGCTTAAATTCTCCTAACCCTATCTTGAGCATCCTTCACTAAATCAACCCCTAATGGTTTCACATGTCAAGCCTCAAACCATCGTATGAGAGATCTACATCCCTTCCCATATAATGCCTTAAATGGTGCCATATCAATACTGGAGTGATAACTATTATTATAGGAGAATTCACACAAAGGTAAGAACTTATCCCAATGCCCTCCAAAATCAATCACACATGCCCTCAACATGTCTTCCAACACTTGAATAGTTCTCTCTGATTGTCCATCTGTCTGTGGATGGAAGGTTGTACTAAAAGTGAGTTGTGTGCCCAATTCATCATGTAATTTCCTCCAAAACTTAGATGTGAATTGGGTACTACGGTCTGAGATGAAAGAGAGGGGCACCCACGCAACCTCACTATCTCTTTCACATAAACTTTAGCCAATTGTTCAGCATTGTAATCTATTTTTATCAGAATAAAATGGGCTGACTTAGTCAATCTATCAACCACTACCCAAATAGAATCAAACAAACCCCAAAGTCTTGGGAAGACCAACCACAAAATCCATGGTTATGTTTTCCCACTTCCATTTCAGAATCGACATTCTCTGAAGCAAACTTGTAGGCCTTTGATGTTCATATTTAACTTGTTGGCAATTTGGACACTTCGCTACAAACTCCGCTATGTTTTTATTCATGTCCTGCCACTAATAAATTCTCTTCAGATCTCTATGCATCTTGGTCACCCCCGAATGAATAAAATATCGCCAACCATGAGACTCTACCAATAATTTCTCAATCAAGTCATTTACTGTAGGAACACATATTCTCCCTTTGAAATTGAGCACACCATCCATATCTAGAGTGGCTTCTTATGCCTTACCAATCGTAGTCTTCCTCCAAATTCTCATCTTTAAATTGTATGGCCTTGATCTACCCTTACTTCAATACTAGCTAGCACCCCACCTCTTTCTGAGATGCCTAACTGCATGAACTTAGGCTTTAAGGTCTGAATTTCTTTAGCCAAATGTCGCTTGGCTACACTTAAGTAAGCTAAACTACCCATACTCACCGCTTTTCGACTCAAAGCGTCTGCCACCACATAAGCCTTACTTGGATGGTATTTAATGCTGACATCATAATCTTTAAGTAACTTTACCCACCTTTGTTGTCTTAAATTTAGATCCTTTTGAGTGAACACATGCTGAAAAATATGATGATCAGTAAACACTTCACACTTAAAACCATAGAGGTAATGCTGCCAGATCTTAAGAGCAAACACTACAGCTGCAAACTCTAAATCATGCATTGGATAATTCCTCTAGTGCACCTTCAATTGAAGCGAGGCATATGCTATAACATTCTTATCCTGTATCTACTCAACACCCAAACTAGAATGTGAAGCCTCACAATAAACAATAAAACTTTATCTTCAACCGATATTGCTAGAATAGGTGCAGTGGTCAAGAGATTCTTGAGCTTTTGGAAGCTCTCCTCATATTTTTCAGTCCATTTAAATAGTATACCAAGCAAATCATTAGCAAACACTTCTATAAATTCCTACACCACAAGAATAAACCCAATGGATGGAGTCTCAATCTCAACATCCCTATTATGAGCCAAATAAGCGAAATAACTCTACCTTATCGATTTCTTAGCTCAAATGGAGGATATGATCTTCGTTCTCTTAGGCTTGTACACCATTTCCCACTCTAATTTTTCCCTTCCCAGAATTTCTAAAGTTACGGACTTAGTATTAAAAATACACACAACATAATAGGGGGACAACCAAGTCATGCCTAAGATTATGTCAAAGTCAGTCATATCCAAAATCACCAAATTAGCCCAAGTCTGAAACCCCATAAACAAAATAGGACAGGAACAATAGACATGGGTAACTATGACTGACTCTCCAACTGGGGTAGAAACATGGATAGGGGCATCAAGTATATCACAAATCATATCAAACTGTGAGGCAAATTGTACAAATACATATGAATAAGTAGAACCCGGATCAAATAGCACATTAGCCATCCGGTCACAGACAAGAATAGTACCTGTGATCATCGCGTCAAGCTCTCCTGCCTAATTCTTTCCCAAAAAAGCATAACATTTAGCCCTATCATCTTGACGAACCACTTCCCTGCCTGGTTGCACATTACCTCTCCATGCCTTACCATTTCCTCTACCTCTATGGCCTCACTGATTACCTTTCATCCACTTTATGGACGTCCTCTACAATTATTACCATTCCCCATGGGTACCACTGCTCTAGACTACTGCTACACGGAATCTAACACACGTGGCTGGGGATAATCTCTCCTCAAATGCCTATGTTCCCCATAGTTGTAACAAGTACGATTTAAAGATGGTCTGCCGCTCATCAAAGGCGTGACTCCCTTTCTATCCTGAAAATTATGAGATGGAATTTTCGAGTAACTACCTATAAGGCACGACACCAATAATTTGAAAATCATCTCTTGGTGTAATGACCCACAAGGTCCTTTTTGGAAATTTTCACAAATTATCGTTTTACCCCTTTCGGTTGTTGCTTGAGTCAATTTTGATCAGTCGGTGAAGTTGATTTGGAAATTTTGAACTATTTGATAAGTACAGTTATTTAATTGACGGGTATGTAATAAATACTTTATTTATTTAATATGTGGTTAATGGGCCAATGCCATAATTTTTACTTCTTGACCCATGTTAAAATAAAAGGAAATGGCGATTTTCTCAGAAATTAGGGATGAAATTTCTCACAAAAAAGAAGATACAACAATTGGTATGGTTTGCCATAATTTTATAGGTAGTTCTTGAAGAGACGCAAATGAAGAGACACAACAATAGGAAGGGTACAAAAGTTGGAAAAACGGGTTTTAAGGTAAAAATAAAATAGTAGTAAAAACCCTAAATACAAAAGAAAAAAAATTGCTGAATATTATGGTGCCATGTAGGAAGACCTAAGATTCTCTGATATATACACACACACACACACACACACACACACACATATATATGTGTGTGTCTGTATATATATATATATACACAAAATTATTAAACCTTTTAATTGTGACGAACATAATTTTCTTAAATTTAATGAAAATATCTTAACATCTATAATCTTTAATCAAGCAATAAGGTTGATGAGAAATGAAACCCAAAAAATATATAGGTATATTTCATTGTTATTTCTATGACTGAATAAAGTCTAGATTCATGACCTTGTTTTTAAAAATGAGTTCAAGGTGTAATAGTAATTAGCCTAGTAGGGATAATATACCTTTGAAATAACTCCAAAAACACCTAGTGATACTCTAAATGCATTCAACTCGGAGCTACTTGTAATGTCTCATCCCTTGTGAATTTACTTTTAATTTTGAAATGACCAATTTTCCCTTGCCCTTAGAATTTTGTCCTTAGTATTTGTTGTGATTTGGTTGGTATGGTTCCCGATACGATCTGGTGTGTTTTTCGTGATTTTGACCCCTTTTGAGTTGAATATCATTAGTATGGTTGACTTTGGTCAACATTTTGTGTTTCGAGCATGTGATGGGAATTCTATCAATTTCAATGCATCGAGAACATCGAGTTTAGTTTTTATGGTGGTTGGTAAGCTTTCTGAAGCCTTAGGTTGAATTTTGGGCATTTGGTGAGAAGTTGAGTTTTAAGCCTTAAGAGTTGCTTGGGAGGGTAACTCTGTCATTTGAAATCTTTTCAAAAAGCCGACACACCCATCAATTCTGAAATGTCAATTTTAGTAGGGTAGCATGTGAAGTTTATTTTTATCGGAGTCCAAACAATTTTTGAGGGTCCATTAATGAGTATTTTTCTTTATGTTAAGCTGGTGGTTTTCAGTTTCTGGTGCAGGTCATTTTTACCTTCGCAATCACGGCCCATATGCTCACGTTCGTGAAGAAGTCTTACCTTAGACTTTGTGATGGGCAACGAGGGCCTCCCAATCATGATGTTTACTTCCGTGCACTTCGAGATCTCAGGAATTAGTGGCTCGCGGTTGCGATTACCATTTTTGATCTAGATAGAACCTAAATTCGAGATTATTCCCATTTTGGTCATTTCCTCTATATTTTAATCTTTACGAGCTTTGGGGACACGATTCTTGTGAGTATTTTTGTGATACTCATGTGGATAAGATTTCCCTACCAATCCTTTGTTGATTCGATCAATATTTATCTTCTAAAAATCCTCTTTAAATCATTATTTCAATGTGGGTTTTTGGAGAAGTTTCCCCTATATTTTAAAATTGGAATTTTTATATATTAGATATAATGTTTTGGTCAATTTTAATGTGTTTTTAAACCACAAATCCCTCTTGGCTTGTAGAACATGTTTTTAACTACAAAAATCTAATTATACCATTTTTATTTTAGGAATATTTTACTCCAATTTTGTAACGACATGATTCTGTCGTTAGGGAAAAGTTAATGGGGAAATAATTGGCTCTAGAAAACTTTTTCGTAGTAACTTCAGATTTCCTAACCTAGTCAAGATTTGGATGAAATTGGAGTCAATGAGGTCTAGGGAAATATGGTAAAAAATGAGAGATCTATTAATGAATTTGATTACATGAGTGCATAGTTAAGTCGTTACGGATCCCGATCGACTTTACGAAATTGAATTTGGGTGAGTAGAACTCCCGAAACTGATCTTAGCTTGAACGGGTATTTTTCGAATGTCATGGGATGATGGTGTGTTGTGAAATAGGGATTTTTGAATTCTTTAAAGAGCTCACTGGTTCATGCAAGCCGCCTTGGCGGGGCTTTTTGTCACTCTGGCAAGGCCGCTGCAGCAGGGTGAGGGCCGTTGTGGCGGGCTTGAAGCAACTTAAGCTCATAAATAAACCCCTAAATGACTTTATCATGCACTTTTCAACTTTTAGAGCTAAAGAATGAGCCCAAGCGACTCCTACTCATTTTTCACCATTCTTGAGGCTAAAAGCAATTGGGCTAAATTAGATAATTGGGATCATAGGTTTGATCTAAGGTTCATAGAATTGTTAGTAATCTGGGTAATTAGTGATTGTGCATTGATTCCCTTATTATATTGATTGTTTGTATACCAAGAACAAGCAGAACAAATTTGAAAAGGGAAGGATCAAGTTTCTTAGGGCTTCAAGCATGTTTCGAGGTAGGTGATGGTTGTGATTTCATGTTGGTGAGATATATGTTTGTAATTGCTCATTATAATGCATGTATGTACGCGAATGTTGCATTATTGATCACCCTAATCATAAATGAGGTGATTGAATAATTTTATGCCATGAATAACCTCTTGTTCTTGTTGTATGATTGTGAATATATACATTGTGATTGTGATTGTGGTTTATCGAATGGATCGGTCGCCATGTTTCTGCATAAACATGGGATCGATTGCCACGTTCTGGCATAAACATAGGATCGGCTACAACGTTTCGGTACACTAACTTGGATTGGGTACCACCAACCAGTATGCTAGCAGTTGAAGTTTAGGTTCCATGAGAGGACCATTAAATTAGGTTCCGTGAGAGGACCATTGAAATATGTTGTGTCTTTACTTGTAATTATTACGTTCATATCTATTGATGATTGATATTGGAAGACTGTATGTTGCTCTAAATTGATGACCAATATGTATTATTGAGAATGTGGGATGCTACGTTGATCCTGAAAGGATGACTAATATTGCATATGTTCGGTATATGCTTGTTTTATAATGTTGTGGTTACTTGCATGTCTTTCACTTATTGGGATAGTTGTGTGATCGTACCAGTACATTGTGGTTGTGTACTGATTCTGCACTTGCTTGCTCTTTGTTGAGTACAGGACATCCTCAGGAGGCTATTGATAGACCTTAGCTAAGTGACTATTGAGCGTGACCGAATTCAAGGGTGAGCCAGTTCTTTAAGGCTTCCATGGATCTTTCTTGTTTAAGTGCACTCTTTCTGGACTCAGACTATTTGGTTAAGGTGTTGTTTAGTTTTGAGGTTGTATCCCTTGTTCTAGACTAGTCTTTGGTAGAGTTTTGGTACAATGGTTTTTAGGTTCAAAGGGTTGAATTTCTACATTAGTTTAGTTAGTTATTTGTTAAAACCTTGGAGTTTATGGGGACTCCATATTTATTGTCATTTAAACATGCTTCCGTATCTTTAAATGTCTTAGTTTTCATAAAATTTGTTTGTTTAGGTTGTACTAATGGTTCTCCCACCAGAGGGTTTGTGTGGGTGCCAATCACAACGGTCTAGGTCGTGACAAGTTTCAAATCCTATCAATATGGGTATCATTAGGCTCCTTTTGATGAACTCTTTCCATTCATGATAGCTAGGGGTTATTTCAGTAATTTTATGGTTGAAGAAGTGCTCCATTAGAGTATTTTGAGTGATATTTGGCCTTTGAGGTAGGTTTGGATTTCCCTCGTTTATTTTGAGATGAGTAAGTAATCTTTCTTAGGAAGTCAACTGTGAAATGAGATGTAGTATGAGTTTTAGAGGTTGGTAAGTGTTGACCAGTTTTTTCAGTCTGTGTGATGTCTATTTGTGATGCTTAGCCTATGTGTAGGCTCGTGTGATACCTCTAATTGTTGTTGAAAGCTTATGTTATGTGAATAATTGTACGAGAGAGGGGTTGTGTGTTTATTCTTTATTTGGCATTGAGATGCCTGAGTTAGGTGAGTTAATATTTGATCTTCATAAAATGAATGAAATGCTTTCTAATTGGCAATGACTGATTTCAAATGGATTCCTACTATATCCCTATCATTTGAGCACGTGTTTCATGACCTGTGAGTTTGATAAATTTATGCTATTAAAAATCCTTGTTGAAGTGATTATGCCTTTCTATTGTATATGTTGTGATGCACATATCCTTATTCAGCATATTAGTGTTCATGGAAATATGATAAAGTAAAGGAATACTATTTTTGATAAAGAAAATGAGACACCTTACTTTTATCATTTAACATAAGCTAGGTAGCAAGTTGATGAGATTATGATATTTTTATATAGACTGCGAGTTCTCTATGGGTCCTTGTATGGAAGCTAAAGCCCGGTAAGGTGAATACAATAAGTTAAGCGATGACTTTGGTCAGACCACATCATTTTATCATTTCATCACTCAATACAATACATTGGTTATACTTCTTGTGTTGTGTGCTCTATTTATTTGTATCATTTAGTGTTTACTTTATTCGTATTGTTATTATATAAATTTATGGTACCGATGTTGGAATGGAAATTTTTTCTGTACAGGTGAAAGCATTTTATAGTTTATTTCTTAAGTCTGATTAGTTGGTGATGCTTAGTCGGTCTGACCTAGTGAGTGCATATGGCTCGTACTCACCCCAATTTTTGTTATCCTTTTCATACAGATCCTAGTCAGGGTGATCTTCGTAGTAGTTTATTGGATCTAACAGTTTCTTCTCTATTGAAGTTATGATGAGATCCTGCTTTCCAGATAACCATTTGTCTCCATTTATCATTTACAATCTTTAATTTCCTTATGAAGACTTGAAATGTATTTCATAATATAGAATTGTATTAGATACTCTTTATACTTATGCTAATAGATTTTGGGAACTTCTTTTTTGTTTTCGTTTTAGTTGTGCACTAACTTCCCTTTGGAAATCTTGTATGTGTTTTTTCTTTTGTCTTACACAAAAATTTTGGGTTTTTCAAGGTGCGTACCAGGACGACCACAACTTTTGGGTCGTAAAAAATTGGTATCAAAGCACAAGGTTCACCGGATCCATAAGTTAAGAACATGATTTCTAGTAGAGTCTTGTGAATCTGTATGTAGATGTCCGTACTTATCTTCGAGAGGTTAAAAGATACCCAATAGGAGAAATTTTATTCCTTTATTTCCCTTTTGCGCACTATTCATATCAAGTCTTTCATACCTCTAATATAATATCTCTACTGAGATGGTGTGAACTAGAGCCGGTACCTCAGAGGACGAGGCCATACCTGCTACCCAAGCTCTAGTTAGTAGGCCAAGCTGGGGACGAAATTGAGTTAGGGGTTGTGGTCAAGCGAGCAGGGCAGCACCTACTCGAGGTTGAGATAGGGCGGTATTACTTGAGCCTGCAGATGAGCATAATGGTGTTATCGAGTAGCAAACTGATAAAAGAAGACTAGCTCAGCCTCCTTTGTACTCGACATTGCTCTGATGCTTCAAGAGGTGATTTTGAAATAATTGGCTAGATATGATAGTGCCCTACTTTTGGTATCCTTCCGGGTACTATAGATTCTCCTATTACAGTTGATGCTACACCGCTAGTTCAAAGGCCTAGTGTGGGATTTTAGACTCTTGGTTCATTTTTCACTACGTTCTTTGGCACCTCCAAAATTTACAACTCTGCCTTTTTCTTCTAGTGTAGCCATGTCGATTGCCGAGCATAAGAGTTTTGATGATTTGTCACATTGGCACCTCCTAGGTACGATGATATAGCTGGAGAAAATTCTTATGACTCCTTGTCAGGTTGTTCAACTTGGGCATCTTAGAGGCGCATGGGGTTTCTTACACTTTTTATGAGTTTTTGGGAGTAGCCAAGGAGCAGTAGAGGTTAATTCTTGCTTGTTGGCCCATTGATTCTCCTATAATATGTAGCTAGTAGTTCACTGTGAGGTTCCTTGAGAGGTTTGTGCCCTATTGCCTTCGAGATTAGCGTAGGGATAAGTTTGATAGATTGGAGTATGGGCACAAGGCAAAGGATTTCCCTAGACCTGCTTATTCTACGATCTAGTAAGATCACAGACTACTCGATTTATGCTAGCTACATCGGCACAAGGTACTTCACAGAGTGGTAGAAGTGGTACCAAGCGTCGAGGTCAGGGAGCTAAATACAGTGTACGTGGTTTCTCTAGGACTAGTGGTGACCGCAGATAGTTCTTTGGTATACTGGGTAGATTAGAGGCAAAGGCCTCACATGCAGTGAACACAAGTACCAACCCAGTCTTTCTTGATTCTTCTACAGTATTATTTGGTCCTCTGTCAACCTATACTTATGTGTCTACTTATTTTTCTGCGGGTATTGATCAAATATGTGAGTCCCATGTTTTTCGTATTTGTGTATCTAAACTGATAAGCTATTCCTTAGTGGTGGATTCGGTATACCAAGGGTGTGTAGTGAGAATTTCTAATATTGAGACTTGGGCACTCCTAATTTTACTTGATATACTTGATTTTGATGTGATATTAGGTGTAGATTGATTATCTTCCTATTACGTGATCTTAGATAATTATGAAAAGAATGTGACCTAAGCTTACCTAGTTGACCTCAATTTATGTAGAGGGTACTCCGAGTTTGTATAAAAAAGAATTGATATCTTTTTCTTCATGGTTGACGTATGATGGAGGATGGTGGCTTATCTTATTTGGCCTTTAATCGTGATCTTACCAAAGATCTATCCAATTTAGATACATCGAGAACGGTGAGAGAGTTCATGGATGTGTTTTTACCGACTTACTTGGTGTTTCTCCGGACCGTGACATTGACTTTGTGATTGACTTGGAGCTAGGTGCACCAGTCCTATTTGTGAAGAAGTAAAATGGCAATATTATGATGTGTACTGATTATATGTAGTTGAACAATGTTATAGTCAAGAGTAAGTATCATCTTCCTTGTATCGATGATTTATTTGATTAGCTTCAGGTGTGTTATTGTTCTCCAAGATTGACTTAAAGTTGTGCTACCACCAGTTAAGAGTTTGAGAATATGATATTTCGAAGAGTCATTTCAGGACTCGTTATGGGCATTATAAGTGACTCATGCCCTTTGGAATGACTAATGCCCTGGTCTCTTTTATGGAGTTGATGAACCAGGTATTATGGCTTTATTTGGATTCCTTTGTGATTGTTTTTATTGATGATATCTTTTTTTTCCAAGATTGCGACCAATCATGTTCGTCACTTGAGGACTACACTTAAGAGATTGAGATAGGGGAAATTGTATGCAAAATTTTTTAAGTGCGAGTTTTGTCTTGAGTACATGGATTTCTTGGGTCATGTTGCGCACAAGGAAGGTATTATAGTTGATCCGACCAAGGTTGCAACTATTCGTGATTCAGTGAGACCTACTTCCCCTATTGAGATTTAAAGTTTCATCGGGTTAGAAGGCTATTTTCGTCAATATTTTTTAGAGGTTTTCTTTTATTGTAGTCTGGTTGACTAATTTGTTTCAAAAAATTATTGTATTTTTGTGGACCGGCAAGTGTGAGGCAAGCTTTGAAAAGCTCAAGGAGTTATTGAACTTAACAACTATCTTAACATTACCCTAGGAGGGTGTGGCATTTGTGGTATTCTGTGATTCTTAGGGTGTTGATCTATAGGTGTATTGCTGCTAAAAGGGAGAGTCTGTCACGACCCAAAAATGGACGTGTTGGCACTCGTCTTATCCCACAAAGACAAGTTAACCTAAAACTCAACTATTACAATAAAATGCGGAAATTTCATAATCAACTCAAAAATACCTCCAAAATCTGGTTGTCACGTGTACAAGTCTCTAAAGTATTACAATTGATTCAAAGAAAACACAAATCTCAAATGATCTTGTTTCTAGAATAGAACAAGATTATATTTAAGAAGAAAGAAGGTCTGCTGAAATGAGAAGCAGCTTTCTCACAAACCCCACAAGAAGCCTCAGACAAGGAGAAGAGGAAATATCACAAAGGTCTGGGCAAGTAACCTACAAAAAAAATGTAGTAGCAAGGGGTGAGTACCAAACCACATAGTACTCAACAAATAAACCTCTAAATACAAGCTAAGGGGATAGAATACGGGTACTCCTTACACCCCAACCGAACCTCCACAACTACAACCTGCTTAAAACCAGCCCAACCTAACAGTTCATAATTCACATAGCACATAGCTCAACAATAATACTCTAACAATTACATATCCTCAGCAACTAGCTCAATATTCATCAATCAAAGTTCCACAGAAAGGCACTCACAAGCTTAGCAAAAAACAATATCAAGTTCACTAATGATAAATATGTGCAATGCAATGTCAAGTGTAGTGATTCATGTTTGACCTAGTGATACACACCCATTGTCTCTCAGTCCGGGACCCATGGGGGACATATCTGTCAATGCATCCATCGCGGCATGCGATACGACCCTTGATAATAGTAATCAACGAGGCATGTGATACATCCCTCGAAATAAAGTATCCATCATGGCGCGCGATACGTCTCTCGAAATGATACATCTTCTTTAATTTCTTATTCTTTCTCAATTCATATAACTGTCAAAACCATGTCACAGAACAATGCAAATGACTTGTTCACACAAATAATAAGGAGATGACCATTATCCTAACACTACACAATTCACAACAACACAATCATGATACAACATCAACAATGATTCAACAAGTCTTTCAAACTATTCTCAACTCATCACACACAAACAATTAATCATATTGGCTTTTATTACCCCTTTTTCATCATTAGAATTAATCAATGTGGACAAGTCAATCCATCACCAAGTCTCCCAAACACATATTACAAGGAAATACACGAATTCCATACACTTAACAAGGGTTTAGAAATTAACTTGCCTCAATTAATCAACAATAACTTCAGGACTTGAGTCTTCCCCTTTCATTGAGCTTTCAAATCCATAAAATCTATTCAAATAAATAATCATAATAAGATTTCAAAACTAACAACACTCAAATTACTATGTGTCTAGTCTAGACACATAACTCATTCAAATTTATAATCAAAATCTTAAGTTCGATGCCAATAAACATGTCAACTCTCATATTTTCAAAGTTTCAAGCGTAGGATTAAGTTCCAACTTCTCCTATTTCATAAATCGAGAACTAGATCATCCTATAAAAATATTTCCAGGATGGATACAACCCACCAAAATAGTAGCGATTATGCAGAAATTATACCCACAGGCCTTCTTTTTATCACTTTAGTTTTCCCAATGATTAATTACAATAATTATCCAACAATTATCCCAAAATGGCCATTGACAGCGTATCAATATTCCATTGAAATCTTATCATACTGCCAAAGGGAACACCAGCAATAACTTCTCAAAAAAATAAGCAATGACATATCTATAATGGTCAACTAATTATTCTTTTTCATTTCAATCTCCAAATAGTTGTTCATCATAATTTTTTTTTTTTTACACGAAGGGTTCCTTCTTTTTGTAACCTATTTCAAAGTTGAGTCTCACTTCATCTTTATTTGTCTTCCACTTGTATTTATTTCCTCCTTTCTTTCCACACCCCAACTTAGTCTTTCTACCTAAGTTTGTTAATCAAATAGAACAATATATATCAAAATCATGATGATCTGATAATTTTTGCATGCAACTAAAATAGCATAATTCTAAATCGTAAAAATACTTGTATGACATGGATTTATGAAGATACCATTGAAAATATAAGATTATAGTTAAAATCATGCAATCGAAGATTAATCATGCAGAAGAACTTGAATTCATCAAGAATATATTAAGATCCTAGAAACCCTAGGTTTGTAGAAATCATAAAGTTGTAAAAGTGGGGGTTCTTTTTAGAATCAAGGGTTAAGAGATAACTATTGATGAAATATCACATATATGGACTGAAGAACCCTAGCTTGAGCTCCTTTAATGGAGACTTGAAGCTTGGAACCCTAGTTCTTTCTTGGGGGAAGACTCTCGAGAGAAGAAACTAAATTTTTGGTTCGATTCGTGTGAGGAGAGGGTCTAAGCTAATATGACTCACTTAATCCCACTTAAAATAGTCCAAAACGACCTAGTATGAGGATTAAAAGAATGGCACCGAAATGACCGTCTTTAATTTTTTTTGGTAGTAATCAACAAGGGGCATCTACAGCCTTGATTCCATCTATGAAGTTTATGAAATTCAAGAATTTGGTTTTACAAAACCTTTTACAACCCTTGAAAGAGTGTACAAATTGTAAAACTTGCTCGTCCTGTTCAGGCTGATAACCAAGTTTCTAAAGTTGATCCATGACCTAGATCTATGACCCATTAAAGGGTTTACGAGCTGTAAATCTCACTCACAAATTTAAGACTTACATTTCAGGTTTTAAAGTCCCATGTACAAATCCCTATCTATGGCTCGTGGTTCAATTTATGATTCGTAAGTGCGTTTGTAAAAACTCAAATTCTGTAAACTTCGATTTTTTTCTAAACTTTTCAAAACTTGATATGTACTAAGGGACTTTTGAGGTGTTACATCACTGCATCAATGAAGCAAACCCTATGTTGAAATAGGTTTGTTTGTGGCATATTAGTTGCGGCCACATACACTAATTTGTGACATTGTATTCCCCTAGTGCAAAGTTGTATCTCAGGTGTTTCGATTATATTTTTATTTGTTTTGAATTGAAAAAATCATGTGTTTTCTTGCTAACTGTTGTTTCGATATGCCTTTACTTAAAACCATTGTTACCTAGGGTATAATTATAGAAAATATTGTCTCATGTAATACTTGAGGGGCACTAAAAGAAGAATAAAAACCGAAGAGACCAAATAGAGGTAGGGTAATACTTATGTAAGTCCCACTGATGTTGCACTAGTAGACACCCAATTGCTAAGGGAAGATGCTATACAGTTTCCCACAATTGAGATTTAGGTGTCAGACTCGCTTAAGAGGAGCCTTATTATTGTGTGTGACTCAACAATCTAGGGTCATTTGAGTCTTTTTCCATGGATTTTGGAGGAGATCAACATGTGGGGTTGACAAATATTAGAAAAAGCGCCTGACACGTTCAATTCAGCCCTAGTCTAAGAATTCTATGCCTATATATGGGTAGAGATAGGATTAGACAAGTTATTTTTTTTTACATTTCATGACTATCAATCCCTTTTTTTAGATTTAAATATCTAATTTTAAATCTAGTTTTTGTTTTAACTTTTCTAACATTGTAATGTAGATTTTACTTGACAAAATTGAAAATCACAAAAGGTCTTGGTTTATAGATAATTTTTTATGCTTTTAATTTACGAGGAAAAAGAAAATATTACGTAAAATATATATTTTTTTTAAAAATTTTCATATATGTAATATTTAGTTATTATTTTATTGTTGAATAATTTGAGAATAAAGATAAAAAAATATCGAACCCAATAACATGTTGCCACAAGTTAAATTTCATCTCAATTTTTTTTTCGAAAGCATATTCGATTAGGAAAGAGAATATTCCACTCATACTCACCAAATTTTTGATCTTATCCAAAATCCATATAAGGAGATTTTAAGAAGATAAGATTCAGAAGGAGAAAAAATAAACCATACTACCCCTAAACCTAGTCTATAAAACAATTAGAAAAAAGAGCAACCGCAATAGTTGGAGAAAAAGGAAAAAATATTAGATAAAAGAGGAGAAAGATTGGTCTCAAAATTCGATGCTTATTCACTCACTTATAGACATGTCTGATTATCATGTGAGACATAAGAATCTTGAGCTGGTTATTTAATCTTCTTTGTTCAGAGATTCTCATTTGCATCACCAAGGTGTGATTTTCTTTAATTTTATTTATGGAAAAAGACAAAAGACTTCTTTCGAATAGTCATTACAGATTTTTGTTTGTTTTTGTGTTGTCCTGTTGTTTCATTTAGTTTTTCTTTATGGCCCCTAATTAATAGCAAACAAAAAAAATCAGAATTTATTCAAGACTCTCTGCAAAAATTAAAGAAAAAAAGGACAAATTAATTATTTTTGTTGAGTATAATAATCTCTGAAATTTTTTGTTTTTTTACAAGAGAGCTCATAATTTATCATTTTATTTGAGGTCAAGATTTTGTTATTCAACAATGTTCCCTAGCAAATTATAAACTATTTTAAACAAGTCTTTTTGTTGTGTTACATCTTTAGTTTAGATAAAACTTGTCCAATATTTTTTTAGGCTATATCACATTCATTGTTTCTTGAAGTTCCTTCTTTTTCTTCTTCAAATTGTAATAGAGTTTTTTGGATATTTAGAAGTTGTTGAATACAGTTTTGGACAACAACAAAGATAAAAGGCATTCGATTCTTTTTCATAATTTCAAAAATTTAATTACTGGAGGAGGAGGAATTATCAATGGCAATGGAAAAATATGGTGGCGAAATTCTTGAAAATGTCTCTAAGAAGGCAACAGACTAAATCATTAAAAATAACAACAAAAGAACAATCACAAGTCTCAGAAGGTATTGTAATTTAAATACAACGTTTATTTTAATCATTAATTATATGTTTTTTTAACATATATTGTTAACGATGAAAAGTATTATTTTGTAATAATCGCATTTTATCCTATGTTTTACTTTTTTATATTAGTTCTACTACACACCTTCCTTTTCTTGTAGTTTTAAATGTGTGATAATATGTGATGAAATAAAACGATACTATATATCTAATTAAATAATAAAATACAATATATTATAAAACAATTTGTAGTAATCATCCAAACAAAGTGTAAGTGGAAAGAGTATTACATTATTCGGTGTTCTTGATACCTGAATATTGAAGTTACATTGAAATTTCAAAATGATAGAAACATAAATTTTTGATGTTTTAACTGTAAATTATGTTTCAAACTAGTAAAATTACCCACGCTTCGCACGGGAATTTAATGTCATGAAATTTATAAAATAATACTTAAAACCTATCGGGCATTAAGACTAAAACACTATATTATCTTACATACAAGATTACATAGTAACAAACACTAATAATAAATTTAAGAAAAATTAAAATTATTAAATCTTATCATTTATCCTTAATAACATAAACATAAATTAATGATTGTTAAAATACATACCAACATCTGTAACATAAGCAATGGTGTCAGTGAGCCACTTAATAGGAGCAAAGTACACAAATATTTAATTGTGAAGAAGAGGAAGAAGAAGAAGAAGAAGAAGAAGAGGTTCAAAATTTTTGTTAGTTTAAAATGAGACGAAATCCCTCTATTTATAGACAACAAAGGGTAGTGTGAACAAATGTTTATTGTGTCTTATCACGAATGTTACAACTATTTGGAAAAGTTGCAACTCTTCGAAAAGGTCACAACCTCTCATAAAAGTCACAACTTTTCATAAAAGTCGCAACCCTTCATTAAAGTCGCAACTTTTTATAAAACATCACAACTTCTCATTAAAGTCACAACTTTTCAGAAAAGTCACAACTCTTCATAAAAGTCGCAACTATTCATAAAAGTCACAAACTTTTCATAAAAGACACATGATTTCATGAAAGGGGAAGGGTAATTTTGGAAATAAATAAATTTAAAAGGAAATTCTTGCTTGTGGTGGCGTCACGTAGGTGGGTCTAGGGTTCTAAATAAATGATTCTTTATATTAGTGTCTTTTCTTTTGTTTTTCATCTCTTTTATCTTCATGTTTAAAAAGAAAAAGAGAGTGAGCAATTAGTGCAGAGAATGTTCAAAAAATTAAAAACATGAGTTGAAATTAGGTTTGTAACCAGATATTGTCCATGTAAAAAAGGGTTAGACGATCAATATTAGTTAAATAGTTTACATTTATGTTAATTCAGTTTAATAACTACTTTATAATATTTTTTTTTTGTATAATTCTTATAATGCAATACAACTGTGCAACACACGTATGCTTAAAACTCGTAAAATATATGGAAAGAAGAATTAAAAAATGACTAATACTTATTACCTACTCAAACTATTATTTAATTTCATTAAGTTATTATAATTTTAATTTTATTTTTTTCTTATGCCTTGGTAGGGAAAAAACCGATTCCAAGTTATTATAGTTGTAAAAAGATCCAAGGTACCATAAGAACACTATACATATTTTTTTTACGAGTGATATTCCTTACATTTAGCATAGGTTTTATATTAGACAAAATTATAATTTAATTATTCTTTTAATATATAGAAATAGTTATCCATTTACTTCTCAAATATTTAGGACTTTAAATTTTAATAAAATTTAAAACAAAAATAACAATCTACTTGACCCAAATTACTAGAGTTACAAATTCTTGAGTCCAATTAAAGTCTAGAATGTAAATAATAATATGTACTACAAGTTAAAGTTGGTAGCCTCCTATGAAAGTATGAATACTAGTTGTCATGAGGTTTGTAAAGCTCGGATTTTTATTTATTTTTATTTTTTTCTTCTTTGTTAGTATGAACTAAAAGTTGTTTTTAAGAAATAATCATGTACATCCATCAGTGAACACTTTCTCGGATTGTTTTTCAAATAATCAAGTCAAATTCGATGATGCCTTGATCTTTCACTCCATCTTAGAAAATCGTAATTTTAAGTTGGTGATGTACAATAGAGATACAATCTTTATTTTTGAGCTGACTTTTTGATCAAATTTTATTCGAGAATAACATTGATTTGTTATTTTTTTAGTTTATTGTAACCCTCTAACTTGCAATCCAAGAAAACATTCAATTACGACTATCGTCATCAGGATTGTTTTGAACTATTCTTTTAGGTTTAAATTAATTTTAAACACGAGTAAATTTGTACTAGATTATTTTTTCTTCATACTATAAGCACCTTGCATTCCAACATTTTTCTTAGTACAAAAAACTTTAATTTTATCTTCATTTGTTATTTGTAGTATCTATAAAAATGTTGATCAAACTTTTTACCCTTCCGTAAAAGATTCTACTATAGATAAAATTGTCATTTATTTTTATTAAATTATTAATTAATTATCTTTCTGATATTGACACTTAATATTTATGGAAAGAACAAGGACTCATAAAATGTATAGTAAGAGGAAATATATAGTAACAGGTAAGGACCCCTAAAATATATGGTAAGAGCTATTAGAAGAATTAATAAAGAGAATAAATATCGATAAGAAGACTCATAAGACATGTTGAGAGCATGTGTGATTGATTTTTGAGGGCATTGGGATAAGTTCTTACCTTTGTGTGAATTCTCCTATAATTACAGTTATCACTTCAGTATTGATAGAGCACCATTTGAGGCATTATATGAGAGGGGATGTAGATCACCCATAGGATGCTTTGAGGTTGGAAATGTGAAACCATTGGAGATTGATTTAGTGAATGATGGTCAAGATAAGGTCAGGAGTTTTCAAGCTAAGCTTCTAGCAGCCAAGAATAGGCAAAAGAAGTATGTGAATCATAAGGCAAGAGACATGTCGTTTCAATATTGTGAAAACGTTCTTCTTAAGGTATCACCCATGAAAGGGGTGATGAGATTTGGTAAAAAGGGTAAGCTAAGTCCTAGATACATTGGTTCATTTGAAATTCTTGAATGTATGAGACCGGTAGCGTATATATTGGTTTTACCTCCAAATTTATCAAGTATTCATCCAATATTTCATGTGTCCATATTGAAGAGGTATCATGGTGACGGCGATTACATCATTAAGTGGGACTCAATTGTGTTAGACAAGGACCTCCAATATGAGGAGGAACCATTAGTAATTCTTGATTGTGATGTGCGCAAGTGGAGGACCAAGGAGATTAAGTTAGTGAAAGTTCAATGGAAGAATCGTCCAGTTAAGGAAGCTACTTAAGAAACCGAGAGGAACAAGCGAGACAAGTATCCCCAATTGTTCTTCGATTCAGGTACTAATTCATCCCTTCCAAAGCATATTTTCCTAAGTTTTTTCACTCGGGGATGAGTGATGGGTAAATTGGTATCTATTGTAACGACCTGTCCCTGCCGTTATAGAAAATCCAATAGGGTTCATAGAATTGTTAGTAATTTGGGTAATTAGTGATTTTTTATTGATTCCCGTATTATATTGATTGTTTGTAGACCAAGAACAAGCGAAACGAATATGAAAAGGGAAGGATCAAGTTTCTTAGGGTTCAAGCTTGTTTCGAGGTAGGTGATGGTTGTGATTCTATGACTGTGTGATATATGTTTGTTCTTGCTTCTTTATGATACTTGCATATGTATGAATGTTGCAATGTTGATCACACTTTTTGTAAATGAGATAGATGAATGATGATTGCCATGAATTCATGACTTAAATGTATGATCTTGATGATATACTTGTGATTGTGATTGTGGTGTGTTAAATGAATCAGTTGCCACGTTCTGGCATAACTAACTTGGATCATTCGCCACGTTTCGGCATAAATATGGGATCAGTTTCCACGTTTCGGCATAACTATGGGATCGGATGCCACGTTCGGGTATGCTAACTGTTTGGGTTTGGGCTTCATGAGAGGACCAATGATTTGATATAAAATGTGAAGTTGTTCATAAATGTTGATAATATTGTATATGTTGATATGTATGCATGTGATTATAATGTTGTCTTGACTTGCTTATGTTAAACTTAGTGGGATACTCGTGTGATCCTACAAATACACTGTGGTTGTGTACTAATACTGCACTTCTTATTTTTGTTTAGAATAGGGCATCTTCAAGCGGCTACTGACAGACCTCGCTTAGGAGATCAGTGATAGTCGTTCGAATTAAAGGGTGAGTAAATTCTTCTGGGCTGCCATGAAATTCTCTTTCATCTATGTTCACCATTTTTGGACTTAGCCTTATGCTCTAGTTAGTGGATTAGTTCAATACTTTGGGGTTGTATCCCTTGTTGTTTAGACTTGGTTCATTGTTAGATGTTTTGATACATTGACTTTTAGGTTCTAGGCTATTTCTTCCGAATTGTTAGTTGTTAGACTTTTTGTTGAAGTTTATGGGAACTTCAGTTTTTAGCTATTATTCCTGTTTTCGTATATTTAAATGCATTAGTTTTGGTGTGGTTGCTTGGTTTGGGTTGTAGTTGTGGTTCTCGCACCGGAGTGTTAGTGTGGGTGCCAATCACGATGGTCTGGGTCATGACCCATTCTTATTTATTCTTCTAGTGGTAAATCACGTTTTAATGATTTTTCTAACAATTTTAACAAAACAGATGATTTCCTAAGTTAAAAATGTACATATTATTTTTGCTGATACAATTGAGGTTCATTAATTTGTAATTCAATAGACTTAAATCATTTATTTGATTGGCACTAGGGAATAGTTTAACAATCTTATTTTATTTAACTTTGAATTGACTGTCAAGTCTGTTTGTTTTAATGTGTGAGTAATTCTATTGAAACAGAAAGATTCACATATTGAAGCAAATAGACTTCATAGACAATGCAAAAGTAAATAAATTGACAAACTCTTCTCCGATGACGATTAATCAATGACCTAGCGCTAATTAATTTCAAATAAATGAATCCTAGAAGCCGTATCAGCCTCAAAACTATCTAAATTATTAATAATGAACATATCTATTATGTTACAAGTATTAGAGGAATTATCAACATATGGTTCAAAACTCCAGAATAAATGAGAATAACTGCATATGCTCCCGTTGTAGTTGAAAGTTTAAGTGCTTACTAGATAATACTTGTCATTCCCTTTATGAAAGGTGCAATGTGTTTTGCACTAGAGTCTATCGTTTACATTTCATTCTTTTATCGACATACAATCTAATTTTTGTTAGGATAGAATGACTAAGCCCTTGTTAGCTACTGTTGGAACAAAATGAATTTTAAGTGTTCTAAATCTCTAGGAAAAGTACATAATATTCAATCAACTTATAGATATAATGTAGTCACGAAGTAATAACAATATTGTTGCCTATATATTACATGATTTTCTTCTAAAAGTTTCTCAAGCTCAGTAAAGCACCTTATTTCGCTAATACCTTTGTAATAGCCGAAAATAAGATTGTACTTCGATAAAAGACTGAAATGATGATGATAGAGTTGAAACTGAAACACACCACAACTTTTAGAAAGAGAATGTACAATCCTCTCAAGAAATCATGTAATTATTATTACAACGGGAGCACATGTTGTTATTCTTATTTATTCTTCAAGTGGTAAATCATATTTTAATGATTTCTCAAATAATTTAAACCTAATAGATGATTTCCTAAATATAAATTAAGATAATGTTTTCATTGATCCAGTTTATGTAAAGGCTTATGTGGTTAGTGAATTTGTAATTTAACAGAGTTAAGTCATTGATTTGGTTGCACTGGAGAAAAGTTCAACCATCTTATTTTAGTTACTTTTGAATTTCCATTCAAGCATGTTTGTTTTGATGTGTGAGTCATTCTATTGAAACAGAAAGACTCACATATTGAAGCTAATAGGCTTCACATATAATGCAAAAGTAAATAAATTGATAAACTCTTCTCTGATGACAATAAATCAATTACCTAGCTCTAATTAATTGCAAATAAATGAATCCTAGAAGTTGTATCAGCCTCAAAACAATCTAAATTATTAATAATGAACATATCTATTATATTACAATTGTTAGAGGAATCATAAACATATGGTTCACCACTCGAGAATAAATGAGAATAATTGCATATGCTCCCGTTGTACTTGAAAGTTTATATGCCTACTAGATAAGACTTGTCATTCCCATTATGAAAGGTGCATTGTGTTTTGCACTAGACTCTAGCATTTTCATTTCATTCTTTTATGGGCGTACAATCTAATTTTTGTTGGGATAGAACGACTAAGCCCTTGTTAGCTAGTGTTGGAACAAAAAGAATTTTAAGTGTTGTATATCTCTAGGAAAAGTACATAATATGCAATTAACTTATAGACTTAACGTAATCACGAACTAATAAAAATATTGTTGCAAATAGATTACATGATTTTCTTCTAAAAGTTTCTTAAGCTTATTCAATCAAGCCACCTTCTTTCCCTAATACCTTTGTAATAGCATAAAATAAGATTGTACACCGATAAAAGACTAAAATGAAATGGATAAAGTTAAAAGTGAAACATGCTACAACTTTCAAAAAGAGAATGTACAATCCTTTCAAGAAATCACGTAATTATTTTTACAATGGCAGAACATGTGGTTATTCTTATTTATTCTTCAAGTGGTAAATCATAATTTAATCATTCCTCGAACAAGGTAAACTTAATAGATGATTTCCTAAATTAAAATTAAGATAATGTTTTCATTGATCCAGTTTATGTGAAGGCTTATGTGGTGAGTTAATTTGTAATTTAATAGAGTTAAGCCATTGATTTGGTTGCACTGGAGAATAGTTTAACCATCTTATTTTATTTACTTTTGAATTTCCTGTCAGGTCTGTTTGTTTCAATGTGTGAGTCATTCTATTGAAACAGAAACACTCACATATTGAAGCTAATAGGCTTCACAAAGATTGCAGAAGTAAATAAATTGATAAACTCTTCTCTGATGAGAAAAAATCAATGACCTAGCTCTAATTAATTACAAATAAATGAATCCTAGAAGATATATCAGCCTCAAAACTATCTAATTATTATTATTAATGAACATATCTATTATATTACAATTATTAGAGGAATCATAAACATATGGTTTACCACTCGGGATATGCTCCTGTTGTAGTTGAAAGTTTATGTGCGTACTAGATAAGACTTGTTATTCCCTTTATGAAAGGTGCGTTGTGTTTTGCGCTAGACTCTATCATTTTCATTTCATTCTTTTATTGGCGTACAATCTAATTTTTGTTGGAATAGAATAACTAAGCCCTTGTTAGCTACTGTTGGAACAAAATAAATTTTGTTGTAAATCTCTAGGAAAAATACATAATATGCAATTAATATATACACTTAACGTAATCATGAAGTAATAATAATATTGTTTCCACTATGTTACATGATTTGCTTCTAAAAGTTTCTCAAGCTTATTCAATCAAGCCACCTTCTTTTCCTAATACTTTTGTAATAGCATAAAATAAGTTTGTTCGCCGATAAAAGACAAAAATGAAGATGTTAATGTTAAAAGTGATACACATTGCAACTTTCAAGAAGAGAATGTACAATCCTCTCAAGAAACCACGTAATTATTATTCCAACGGGAGCACTTATTGTTATTCTTATTTATTGTTCTAGTGGTAACTCATATTTTAATGATTCCTCAGACAATTTAAACCAAAGAAATGATTTTCTAAATAAAAATTTAGATAATATTTTCATTAATCCAGTTTATGTGTAGGCTTATGCGGTTAGTTAATTTGTAATTTAAATGAGTTAAGTTATTGATTTGGTTTGCACTGAAGAATAGTTTAACCATCTTATTTTATTTAATTTTGAATTTCCTTTCAGATTTGTTTGTTTAATTGTGTGAGTCATTCTATTGAAACGGAAAGACTCACTTGTTGAAGCAAATATACTTCACAGAGAATGCAAAAGTAAATAAATTGATCAACTCTTCTCTAATTACAATAAATCAATGACCTAGCTCTAATTAATTGCAAATAAATGAATCCTAGAAGTCGTATCAGCCTCAAACTATCTAAATTAATAATAATGAACATATCTATTATGTTACAATTGTTAGAGGAATCATAAACATATCGTTTACCACTCGAGAATAAATGAGAATAATTGCATATGCTCCTGTTGTAATTGAAAGTTTATGTGCTTACTAGATTAGACTTATCATTTCCTTTATGAAAGGTGCAATATGTTTTGCAATGGATTCTATCGTTTTCATTTCAATCTTTTATCGGCGTTCAATCTAATTTTTGTTGTAATAGAACGACTAAGCCCTTGTTAGCCACTGTTGGAACAAAATGTATTTTAAGTGTTATAAATCTCTAGGGAAAGTACGTAATATGGAATTAACTTATAGACGTAATCACGAAGTAATAACAATATTGTTGCCTATATATTACATGATTTTCTTCTAATAGTTTCTCAAGCTTATTCAACCAAGCCACCTTCTTTCCCTAATACCTTTGAAATAGCATAAAATAAGATGGAACGCTGATAATAGACTAAAATGAAGATGATAGAGTTAAAAGTGAAACACACTGCAACTTTCAAAAAGAGAATGTACAGTCCTCTCAAGAAATCACGTAATTATTATTACAATAGGAGCATATGTTGTTATTTTTATTTATTCTTCAAGTGGTAAATCATATTTTAATTATTCCTCCAACAATTTAAACCAAATAGATGATTTACTAAATCAAAATCTTACATTATGTTTTCATTGATCCAGTTTATGTGAAGGCCTATGCGGTTAGTTAATTTGTAATTTAATAGAGTTAAGTCATTGATTTGGTTTGCCGTGGAGAATAGTTTAACCATCTTATTTTATTTACTTTTGAATTGCTTGTCAAGTTTGTTTGTTTCATTGTGTGAGTTGTTCTATTGATACAGAAAGATTCACATATTGAAGAAAATAGACTTCACAGACAATGCAAAAGTAAATAAATTGCTAAACTCTTCTCCGATGACAATAAATCAATGAACTAGCTCTAATTATTTGCAAATAAATGAATCCTAGAAGTCGTATCAGCCTCAAAACTATCTAAATTATTAATAATGAACATATCTATTATGTTACAATTGTTAGAGGAATCATAAACATATGGTTTACCTCTCGGGAATAAATGAGAATAATTGCATATGCTCCCATTGTAGTTGAAAGTTTATGTGCTTACTAGATAAGACTTGTCATTCACTTTATGAAAGATGCAATTCATTTTTCACTAGACTCTATCGTTTTCTTTTCAGCCTTTTGTTGGCATACAATTTAATTTTTGATAGGATTGAACGGCTAAGCCCTTGTTAGCTACTTTTGCAATTAAATGAATTTAAAGTTTTGAAAATCTCTAGGAAAAGTACTAAATACGCAATTAACTTATAGACTTAAAGTAATAACAAAGTAATAACAATATTGTTGCCTATATATTACATGATTTCTTCTAAAAGTTTCTCAAGCTTATTCAGTCAAGCCACCTTCTTTCCCTAATACCTTTGTAATAGCAGAAAATAAGATTGTATGCCGATAAAAGACTCAAATGAAGATGATAGAGTTAAAAGTGTAACACACTGAAACTTTCAAAAAGAGAATATAAAATCATCTCAAGAATTCACGAAATTATTATTACAACAGGAGCACTTGTTGTTATTCTTATTTATTCTTCAAGTGATAAATCATATTTTAATGATTCCTGAAACAATTTAAACCAAATAGTGGATTTCGTAAATAAAAATTTAGATAATTTTTTCATTGATCCAGTTTATGTGAAGGCTTATGCGGTTAGTTAATTCATAATTTAATAGAGTTAAGTCACTGATTTGGTTTGCACTACAGAGTAGTTTAACCATCTTATTTTATTTACTTTTGAATTGCAATTCAAGTCTGTTTGTTTAAATGTGTGAGTCATTCTATTGAAACAAAAAGACAAACATATTGAAGTAAATAGACTTCACAGACAATGCAAAAGTAAATAAATTGATAAACTCTTCTTCGATGACAATAAATCAATGACCTAGCTCTAATTAATTACAAATAAATGAATCCTGCAAGCCGTATTAGCCCCAAAAGTATCTAAAATATTAATAATGAACATATGTATTAGGTTACAATTGTTAGAGTAATCATAGTCTTTTGGTTTACCACTCAAGAATAAATGAGAATAACTGGATATGCTCCCCTTGTAGTTGAAAGCTTATTCGCTTACTAGATAAGACTTTTCATTCCTTTTATGAAAGGTTCAATGTGTTTTGCACTAGACTCTATCGTTTTCATTTCAATCTTTTATTGGCGTACAATCTATCTTTTGTTGGGATAGAACGACTAAGCCCTTGTTAGTTATTGCTAGAACAAAATAAATTTTAAGTGTTGTAAATCTCTAGGAAAAGTACATAATATGAAATTGAAATATAGACTTAACGTAATCACGAAGTAATAACAATATTGTGGCCTATATATTACATGATTTTCTTCAAAAAGTTTCTCAAGCTTATTTAATAAAGTCACCTTGTTTCCCTAATACCTTTGTAATAGCAGAAAATAAGATTGTACGCCGATAAAAGATTAAAATGTAGATAATAGAGTTAAAATTGAAACACACTGCAACTTTCAAAAAGGGAATGTAGAATCCTTCCAAGAAATCACGTAATTATTATTACAAGGAAAGCACATGATGTTATTCTTATTTATTATTCAAGTGGTAAGTCATATTTTAATGATTCCTCTAACAATTTGAGCCAAATAAATGATTTCCTAAATAAAAATTTAGATAATGTTTTCTTTGTTCCAGTTTACGTGAAGGCTTATGCGGTTAGTTAATTTGTAATTTAGTAGAGTTAAGTCATTGATTTAGTTTGCACTGGAGAATAGTTTAACGATCTTATTACTTACATTTGAATTTCTAGTGAAGTTTGTTTGTTTCAATGCATGAGTCATTTTATTGAAACAAAAAGATTCACATATTAAAACAAATAGACTTCACTAATAATTCAAAAGTAGATAAATGGATAAACTCTTCTCTGATGACAATCAAATCAATGACCTAGCCTTATACTTATGAACTAGACTCTACTTGACGTGACTTATGAGACATCCTATGACCTTTCTAAAGCTTGTGCTCTCAATACTAATTTTGTCATGACCATAGGTAAACCCTAGGAGTAACATGGCGTATAGGACCCCGAGAGTCATACACAAGCCCCTTGGCATTAATATCATAGATTTTAGAAATCAAGAGATTGAAAAACAACATTTTGTATCAAAATTTTATGAAAACACAGTAGAAGTCTATTAAGTCTCAAAACAATCTATTACATCAAGAGTGTACGGAACGTAACCCAAACATCCTGTACAGTATCCAAAAAGTAAACTGAAAGCAATAAAGGTTATGTTCTTGAAACATGAGGACTCACCACTACTAAGTAAAAGTTGAAGGTGATTCCTAGCCACGAGAATAAGAACATGTAATGTCGTACCCTACATTGGAGAAAACAATGTAGGCAACAATATTAGTTAGTACAAAACATACCAAGTATGATAGCAATGCATAGAGTAGTAAAATCATGCTAAAAAGGACCTTTTCATGCTCATGCAAAGACCAAGATAAACCATAGGAAAAAGGCTAGAAAACATCATACTAATCAATATCATATTCAATTAAAAGTTCTCTTTTTGATCACTTGGGAAGATACTTCTTTAATTAATATTTGTTCATCCTTAGTGTGAGAATTAGCCTTAACCGACATAGAGACCATGTGAGCTATAACATGGAATCCGGTGTCTTCCCCACACCAAAAATGGGTGTTCTCACTTGCCAAGGCAAGAACCTTAACTTCTAGCTTATGTGGATCCAATTGCTAATGTCTATCTGAGACAACCACATATATCTACGAAAACAATCTGATGGTTGCACACAGGTAAGGGATGAGGAGATTTCTACTACGAACCCAACCTCAAATACGGGAGAACTTCCGTCTCAATATCCTCTCGTTGGTAAGTATAAATCCCAGAGCGTAGTCACAAATCACTAATTGACTTATCTTTTATGGAGGTCAATTCAACTAGCCGATCCAAGTTTATTTTCTTCAGAATAGCTCCTGAACTTGATTCTAAGTTAGTTGAGAAAACCTTTCAACTCTTAAGAATCCTTATGTGAGAAAATCCTTTCACATGCATGCATTGAATATTATGTGAGCAACCATTTCAGAAGAATAACAACAACATATAAGCATTACTCCCATAGCATTTTCAATCATTTTCATCAATTTGACAAAGAACATGCATAACTTAGAAAACATGGGGGTATGCATGGGTTCATGGGGATTCATCTTAAAATCATTGAATTATCTCAATTCATGCTTCATGCTACATAAAACAATCAAATAAATCAATATTGAATGAAACCTATCACATAGAAGAAAATCTTAACTTCATGTGGGAACTTCTGACTTCAAAATTAATGGATTAGGAACTCTATGGAGGAAAGGGCTCCAGATATTGTAATGACCCGAATCGTCGTTATTTAGGGAAACAAAAATCTGGAAAATTTTGGGCCTTTGTCCCGCAAGAGTGGGCTAGATGTCACCAGGGCAGGATAAGTTGGTGCCAAGGTAGGATAGGCGAGATAGAGCGTAAATTAAGAGAAATCCTATTTGCTCCATCTTCCTAAAATACCTAAATAAGTCGTAAAACACCCTAGAAACTTTAGAAATGTTTCTTTAAGCTTGGGAATGAAGGAGAAGGAGATTTATAGCATAAGGATTGTGATATCTTGCAGATTCTTGGCCAAATTCACCGTCGTGAAGCCTGGAAAATTGGAACCGAAGTCCAAAACTCCGTACAACTGCTTGCCGCCCAGGTAGGCTAGGTTTTATGAATGGAGTAGTTATAAATTTGTTCTTACTACCTAACATATGTAAATCAATGGTAGGCTTTATGCGTAGACCTTCGTGCACAGAGTGAATTCCATGGGTAATTCCTAGAAATCAAAGTAGTTAGGTTTATGGCTTGAGAAGTTGATGGCCTGTCAGGGCTTCTAGATTTGCTATCTTTGATAGAATTATTCCAATAATAAGAATATGAAATTATAAATGGAACTTGAATTATGAATGCATGCTAGACCATAAATTGGAGTGATGGAATTGAGGATTTATGATGAATTGTGACTAAACTCTAGGAAGAAGCCTTAGATGATGACATAGGGCTAAGTATGGTCAAATTAATATATATATATATATATATATATATATATATATATGAATGTTGGATTGTTGATTATGATTTCCATGAAGTCATGACTTAAATGTATGATTGCCATGAAATTCTGACTTAAATGTATCATCTTGAAGATATGCTAGTGATTGTGATTATGAAGTGTTGAATGGATCGGTTGCCACATTCCAACATAACTAGCTTGGATCGGTTGCCATGTTCTGGCATACCTATTGAATTGGTTGCCACGTTCCAACATATGTATGGGATTTGTTGCCACGTTCCGGCATAACTAACTTGGATCGGTTGCCACGTTCCGGCATAACTAACTATTTGGGTTTGGGTTATATGAGAGGACCAATGATGTGATATAAATTGTAATGTTGTTCATTGTTCGTAAATATTGATGATATCGTATATGTTTGATATGCACATGTGAATATATTGTTGTATTGAATTGCTTATGTTGCATTTAGTGGGCATGTGTATAATGGGATATATTTGATTGTTCGTGGTAATGAGCGGACCTATTGGGTATAGTTGAAGGGCAAGTGTTCAAGAGGCGAGTAATAGATTTTAAGGGTTGTTCGTGTGCTGTAATGGTGAGAAGTAGGGGTACGACATGAACGGTTAGTGGAAATGTTGGTAGGTGTAACTGGGGGATTTCTCTATGTGTTAGAATGGTTAGGCTATGATCAAGTATATGGTACGCAGGATGATTGAGAAGGAGGATAGTAGAAAGAATACTAGCGTGTATTGGAGGTATTTCAAGAGAGGGTAAAGGTGGAGAAGCGAGTGGTTTATTTCCTGATCTTACTAGTTGGTTTCTTATGTTATGTGGTGAGAGTCGGGTTGATAGATGATGCCTACCAGTACGCGTGTTTTGTACTGATACTACTCTTGCTATGTCTTTTTGGACATATTCTGGATGTAATATTGGTGACGTTTCATTAGGTGAAGATGAAGAAAATCTCCAGCAGCTTCTATTTTTTCATCCGCATGGTGGGAGTTGTGTCTTTTATTCATTGTCCAGTAGTACTCTTAGTAACTATTGTACCTGTTTATACTAGATCCATGAGAGTTGTTTAAATTACTTTACAAGTTAAACAAAAAGTGTGTCTAAAGGTATTATTTATAAAATCATAAGTATTATATTTATTTTGTTTCTTTAAATTTCCGCATGTTTTTACTATTGAGATATGAGGGTTCTCCAACTTAGGTGTTAGATTGGGTGCCCACATAATCCGGTGGGTTGGGTAGTGACATATATGAAGACTATCATACTTTTATTTTAAAATCCCTTAAGCAGCTTGATGAATTGGAGACTTGATATTGAATCCTAGGTTGATTCCTTCTTCTTCTTCTTCTTTTAGAGAAAATATTTTGGGGGAGGATGAATTTGTTCTCTTTTTTTTTTTTGGTTATTTTGATAGAATGAATTGAATGGGTGAATTTTGGGGGTAAGACCATTATATTAGGGTTCTAATAGAGGTCAAAACAAAAGGATATTGAATAAAAGTAATTAGGGAAAAGACAAAGATGTCCCTTAAAATAACTTTCGACCTTACTCGACGGTGGAGACCTACGGTCTGTGGTTCCACCTACATACTATCTTGGTCAATCGTCGATGGGTTCAGAGACTTATTTTCTAGGTCTTTAGGTGACGGGACCTACCTATGATTTGTGGGTCCACCGACGGGCCATTAGTCTCGACTTTTGACCCTTATATTTATCTAAGTATGGGAGTCATTTACGAGACATACCTACGACTCGTGGACAGGATGATGGTCTATCCTAGTAAACCGTCACTAAGTACAAGAACTTCAAGATTTTAGAAAACTGAGACTAGCCAGCCATGGGTCTACCTACGGTGCGTTTCTCAGACCATGGTCCATCAGTGGCATCCGTCGGTAATGGCACCAGGTATTTTCTAAATGACGGAAAACTTTTCTCCTTTATGAATCCGAGGTGTTACAAAATAAGAATAGCAATATGTTCTCCTATTGTAATTGAAAGTTTATGTGCTTTCTTGATATGACTTGTCATTCCCTTTCTTAAAGTTGCACTGTGTTTTGCACAAGACTTTATTTTTTCCAATTCAGTCTTTTGTCAGCGTACAGTCAAACTTTTGTTATGACAGAACAACTAAGCCCTTGGTACTACTGTTTGGACAAATTTAATTTTAAGAGTTGCAAAATCTCTAGGAAAAGTACCCAGTATGCAATTCACTTATACACATAACGTAATCACAAAGTAATAACAATATTTTTGCCTATAGATTACTCAATTTTCTTTTAAAAATTTCTCAAGCTGCTTTAGTAAAACCACCTTCTTTCCCTAATACCTTTTTAATAGCACAAAATAAGATTGTATGCCCATAAAAGACTAAAATGCAGATGATAGAGTTAGAAGTGAAACACATCGCAACTTTCAAAAAAGGAATGTATAATCTTCTGAAGAAATCACGTAATTTTTATTATAACGGGAGCACATATTGTTATTCTTATTTATTCTTCAAGTGGTAAAACATATTTTAAAGATTCCTCTAAAAATTTAATCAAATTACATGATTTCCTTAATCAAATTTTAGACAATATTTTGCTGATCAAGTGGACGTGAAGGTGGTTAATTAAATTGTATTTCAATAGAGTTAAGTCACTGGTTTGATTGGCACTGAATAGTAGTTTAACCATCTTATTTTATTTACTTCTGAATTGTCAATAAAGTCTATTTGTTTCAATGTGTGAGTCATTTTATTGATACAGTAAGACTTACATATTGAAACAAATAGACTTCACTGACAATTCAAGGATAAACTCTTCTATGATGATAATCAAATAAATGACCTAGTTTTATTTTATTGCAAATAAATGAATCCTAGAAGCTGAATCAGCCTCAATACTATCTAAATTATTTAGTATCATATCTATTGTGCTAAACTTGTTAGAGGAATCATAAAAATAGTTTACCACTCAGGGAATAAATAAGAATGACAACATGTGCTCCCATTGTAATTAAAATTTTATGTGCTTAGTTGAATAAACTTGACAATCGCTTTTTGAAAGTTGCAATGTGTTCTGCACTATACTCTATAATTTGCAATTCAGTCATTTGTCGGTGTACAATCTAATTTTTTTGGGATAGAACTACTAATCAATTGTTAGCTACTGTTAGTTTAGTTCATATAGGTTATTAATTATTGATTAGGAATATTCTTATTCTTTATAATTCTATTTAAAACCTTTTTATATTCTTAAATAAAGTATCTTATCTCAGCACTTACTCAGTGTTTATATGGTAACAGGGCTTTATACGCTATAACAAGAACAATCATTTTTTTCTCCTTCTTTTGTGTGTTTCTCATGCAGATCAACAAATGGTTAATTTTTTTGTCCTTCTTTTGTACATATCTCACATAGATCAACAACAATGACCTAACACAACAACAACAACAACAAAAAGAGATTTGTTAATGCTGACAACACATTGAGTACCAAAATTATTATTCAATTCAATTCTGCATCCCAAATACCCATCAAACTCAGTGGTACTGGCCACAATGTTTTAAATAGAAAGCCAAATTATTTATGCTTATGTTAGGCTACAACCTCTTTCGCCATTTCAATAGGACCACAACGTCTCCCACTCACACGATTGTCGTCATCACAAACATATCTCCCAATCCTGCTTTCTTAAATTGGTTTTGTCATGACCAACTCATCCAGAATTCCCTCATGGCTTCTGCCAAACCCCATATGCCTCTACAGTTGTTGTCGCCAACTGTTCTATATAAGCATAGGATGCTTAGCTTACCATTTACGCAAATAGATTCCAAACACAAGACTTCAGCTTACATGATAAACTTGCATGTGTAACTAAGTACTCTCGCTCTATCACCAAATATCTTCACACGGTTCAATTTTTTAGACGAGTTATCCACTTCTTGTGTTCTTGTGTCACATCTAAAACTCATTGTTAAGATACTAAGTGGTCGGGGTCCTAAGTTTTGAGAAATCTCTGCTGCTATTTATGCACACTATACGGTTGTCTCTTATGAGGAGCTATTTTAAAAGTGTCACGATAAAATTTCTCAAGTTATGATGCCACCTACAATAACCTACTAGTAGGTAAGTCAACCCGTACCTAGAATGACAAGTAGTGAGTATAAGGTTAGAACTAAACAGAAATAACACTACCAATATAATTAAGACAGAAACAAAAGTAAAACAAACTCTAAAAACAATTGAATCCATCCCAGAACCTGGAAGTCACAAGTACAAAGTTGAGTAATATGAGAAAATACAAGTCCCAAATGTGGACTACAACAAGTTGTCTCAAAGGAAAAAGACTAGCTAAATATATATATATAGAAGAAGAAAAATTGATCAAGGATTCCATGCGCTCACCCTCGTATCAAATTCCGTAAAGCATAAAAAATGGCACGAACGATCACCGTTGGTAGCTGGCACTAGGACCTGTATCATGAAAAAGATGTTGAGTATAGTATGAGTACGAAAATAAAGGTACTTAGTAGGCATCACAGGTGGATTGAGCAAGAAGGTAAAAACATTATAAAAAGATAGAATCTAGACATAAATAAAGGTCCTCGGGTATACCAAAACAAAATCTAAGTACATCCAAACTAAACCTAATTGGATCCATAAGCCTAGAAGGTACACTCCTGACCAAGTTCAAATAAAACCCGAATGGACCCTTTTAAGCCCGGTACATACACATAATAGCTATGTACACTAAGAAAGGAGTACCACGAGCAAAAAGGCTAGACTTCCAGCCTAAGTAATTGACAATCATGTCCAGTCAACTTCCAGCCTAGGTAATTGACAATCATGTCCAATCAACTTCCAGCCCATCAAGCAAGAATGATAATCAATCTAGATAGCCCAACCAGCCAGTCCACTTCCATCCCAGCTACCAAGAGTGACTCGAAGGTGTGTCGACTCATAAAAGGATCTAACTATCAAGGTCGCCCAGCCAACCAATCCACTCCTAGATGCATAAGCTGCCTAACTAGAAAAAGTGACCCGGGGGCATGTTGACTCCAAAGAGGATTTCATGTATGCTCCAAGCCATCACGGATTGACGTCCACTCAAAAGCAATCACAAAAAGGCTCCAAGCTGAAATACTCCAATTCTGAGAAAGTGCAAAACCTCTAGCAATGCATTTAAGCTGCATAAATAAGGAGAAGAGGTCGGATGGGATCAGAGACCACTAAATATTAGACCTCAATGATGGGACCCACCTGCAGATCATGGGTCCATCGACAAACAGTGGACCATGCCCATATGACTCATCTTTTGATCCTAAGATTCCTCTAAGTGTAGGCCTCACCTACAAGACCTACCTACGACTCATGCATTTTATGATGAACCTTCTTAGTGAAACGTATAAAAGTACTGAGACCTAACATTTTGGAAATATAAAAAATTGCCAACCACGGCACCATCTACAGACCATTGTCCCACTTACGAGCTGTGGGTGATGTCATTTGTGCTGGCACTAGGTTTGTGAAAAAACTCAAATATCTCATCTCCTTAGACTTAAGGTGTTACATGTGACTTTTCCAAAGAGTTTTGAATTTTCTTAAGGTTTCTTCTTTTTCCATAGAGTTGTGACTTTTTTGAGGGATTGTGACTTTTTCGAAGGATTGTAACTTTTCTGATAAGACACAACAAGAACTTGTTTATAGTACCCTTTGTAGACTATAAATAAAGGGGTTTTCTCACATTTTTAAACAAAAAATTTTCCATGTTTTCTATTCTTCTTATTAACACCCAACTTAATACATATTCTACATTTTCATACTATATATCTTTTAAGCAACTTTAGTGGAATTTTCTCAAAAATTAGGGATAAAATTTGTCATGAAAAAGAAGATACAACAACTGTTATGGTTTGCCTAGATTGTATAGGTAGTTCCTGAAGAGATGCAAATGAAGAGATACAATAATCATAAGGGGTACAAGAGTTGGAAAAAGGGGTTTCAAGGTAAAAATAAAATAGTGGTAAAAACCCTAAAGTACAAAAAAAAAAAAAAAAAAAAAAAAAAACATAAAATAAATTCCTGAATATTAAGGTGTAACGTAGGAAGACCTAAGATTCTCTTATATATATATATATATATATATATATATATATATATAAAAGATTATCAAACCCTTTTATTAAGAAGAACATAATTTTCTTAATTATTAAAGAAAATATCTTAACATCTATAAACTTTAATTAAGCAATAAGGTTGATGAGAAATGAAACACAAAAAATAAATAGGTATATTTCATAGTTATTTCTATGACTGAATAAAGTCTGGATTCATGGCCTTGTTTTAAAAAAGAGTTCAAGGTGTAAAATTCATTAGACTAGTAGAGATAATATACCTTTGAAACAACTCCAAAAACACCTAGTGATACTTTAAATGCATTCCACTCGGAGCTACATGTAATGTCTCATCCCTTGTGAATTTACTTCTAATTTTGAAATGACCAATATGCCCTTGCCCTTAGCATTTTCATCCTTAGTTTTTGTTATGATGTGGTTGGTGTGGTTCTGGATGCAATCTGGTGTGTTTTTCGTGATTTTGACCCCTTTTGAGTTGAATATCATTGGTATGGTTGAATTTGGTCAATATTTTGATTTTTGAGCGTCGAATGAGAATTTTATCAATTTCAACGTATCGAGAACATCAAGTTTAGTTGTTACGGTGGTTGGTAACCTTTTTGAAGCCTTAGGTTGAATTTTGGGCATTTGGCAAGAAGTTGAGTTTTAAGCCTTAAGAGTGGCTCGGAAGGGTAACTCTGTCTTATGAACTCTTTTCAAAAACCCGACACATCCACAAGTCTAAAATCTCAAATTTTGTAGGGTAGTGTGTGAAGTTAATTTTATCGGAGTCCAAACAATTTCTAAGGGTCCATTCATGAGTATTTTTCTTTATGTTAAGCTGGTGGCTTTCAGTTTCTGGTGCAGGTCATTTTTACCTTCACGATCATAGCCCATATGCTCGCATTTGTGATGAGGTCTTCCTTAGACTTTGCGATCATTGACATGGGCCTCCTGATCGTGATGTAAATTAGTACTTCTCTGCACTTCGAGACCGCGATTACCATTTTTGACCTAGATAGAACCTAAATTCAAGTTTCTTCCTATTTTTGTCATTTCCACCATTTTTCAATCTTTAGGAGCTTTGGCGAGACGATTCTTGTGAGTATTTTTGTGATAACTCGTGTGGACAAGCTTTCCCTACCAATCCTTTATATTTTCCATCAATATTTATCTTCTAATAAACCTCTTTAAATCGTTATTTAAATGTGGGTTTTCGGAGGAGTTTTCACCTATGTTTAAAATTGGAATTTATATGTATTGGAACTAATTTTTTTGTCAATTTTAATGGGTTTTTAAACCACAAATCCCTCCTAGATTGTAGAACATGTTTTTAACCAAAGAAATCTAATTTTACCATTTTTATTTTTGGAATATTTTACTCCAGTTTCTAATCTTATCAATATGGGTATCATTGGGCTCTTTTCCACGAACTCTTTCCATTCTTGATAGCTAGGGGTCATTTCAGTAATTGTGTGGTTGAAGAAGTGCTCCGTTAGAGCATTTTGAGTGAAGTTTGGCCTTCGAGGTAGGTTTTTCTTTCCTTTGTTTAGTCTGAGATGAGTAAGTAATTTTTCATAGGAAGTCAACTGTGAAATGAGATGTAGTAAGAGTTTTAGAGATTGGTAAGTGTTGACCAATTTTTTCCATCTGTGTGATGTCTATTTGTGATGCTTAGCCTATGTGTAGGCTCATGTGATACCTCTAATTGTTGTTGAAAGCCTATGTTATGTGAATAATTGCCCGAGTGAGGGGTTGTGTGATTTATATTTATTTGGAGTTGAGATGCCTAAGTTAGGGTCTTGAGTTAATATTTGATCTTCATAAAATGAATGAAATGCTTTCTAATTGGCAATGACTAATTTCAACTTGACTATAAGCAAGGTGGCAAGTTGATAAGATTATGAGATTTGTATATGGACTGCGAGTTCTCTATGGGTCCTAGTATGGAAACTAAAGCTCGGTAAGGTGTATACGATAAGTTATGCCATGACTTTGGTCCCACCACATCATTTCATCATCTCATCACTCATTACAATACATTGGCTATATTTCTTGTGTCGTGTGCTTTATTTACCTATATCATTTACTATTTAATTTATTCGCATCATTATTATATATTTTTTTTGCACCGATGCTGGAATAGGACAATTTTACATACATGTGGAAGCATTTTATAGTTTATTTCTTAAGTCTGATTAGTTGGTGTTGCTCAGTTGGTCTAACCTAGTGAGTGCATCTAGCTTGTAATCACCCCGACTTTTGTTATCTTTTTCATACAGATCCTAGTCAGGGTTATCTTCGTAGCGGTTTATTGGATCTAGTAGGTTCTTCTCTATTGAAGTTGTGGTGAGATACTGGTTTCTGGATCACCATTTGTCTCCATCTGTCATATACAATCTTTAATTTCCTTTTGAAGACTTGAAATGTATTTCACAATATAGAATTGTATTAAATACTCTTTATACTTATGGTAATAGGTTTTGGGATCTTCTTTGTTGTTTTCATTTTAGTTGTGCACTAACTTCCCTTCGGAAATCATGTATGTTTTATTTATTTTATCTTACACACCACTTTTGGGATTTTCAGGGTGTGCATCATTACGACCTCAACTTTTGGTCGTGACAAATTGGTATCAAAGAGAAATATTCACCAGTTCTATAAGTTAAAGAATATAATTTCTAGTAGAGTCATGTGAATCATTATGTAGATGTCCGTACTTATCTTCGAAAGGCTAAAAGATACCTAGTTGGAGAAATTCAATTCCTTTATTACCCTTTTGCACATTATTCATATCAAGTCTTGCATACCTATAATCTAATCTCTCTACGGAGATGGTGAGAACTAGAGCCCGTACGTCAGAGGACAAGGCCATACCTACTGCACGAGCTCTAGTTCGTAGGCCAGGCAGCGGACGAAGTTGAGTTAGGGGTTGTGGTCGAGTGAGAAGGGCAGCACCCACTTGAGGGTGAGCTACGGCGGCATCACTTGAGCCCACAAAGGAGTATAATAGTGTTATCGAGCATCAAACTAATAACAGAAGACCAACTTAGCCTCCTTTTGTACCCAACATAACTCTGATTCTTTAAGAGATGATTTTCAAATAATTGTCTTGATTTGATAGTGCCCTACTTTTAGTATCCTTCTGGGTACTCTATATTCTCCTATTATAGTTGATGCTATACTACTAGTTCGAAGGCCTAGTGTGGGATTTTAGATTCCTGGTTGATTTTCCATTATGTTCTTTGGCACCTCCAAAATTTACAGCTCCACCTTTTTCTGCTAGTGCAGCCATGTTGATTGCCGAGCATAAGAGTTTTGATGATTTGTTACATTAGCACCTCCTAGGTTCGATGATATAGCTGGAGAGAAGGCTTATGACTTCTTGTCAGGCTGTTCAACTAGGGCATCTTAGAGGTGCATTTTATCAGTTTTTGGGAGTAGATAAGGAGCGGTGTAGATTAGTTCTTGCTCGTATGCCCATTGGTTCTCATAGAATATGTTGCTAGTATTTCACTGAGGGTTTCCTCGAGAGCTTTGTGCCCTATTGCCTTTGAGATTAGCATAGGGATGAGTTTAATAGATTGGAGCATGGGCACAAGGCAAAGGATTTCCCTAGACTTTCTTATTCTACGGTCCAGTAAGGATCACAGACTACTCGTTCTATGCAAGCTACATCGGCACAAAGTGATAGAGGTGGTACCAAACGTCGAGGTCAGGGAGCTCAAGGCAGTGTTCGTGGTTGCTCTAGAACTAGTGGTGACCGCTTATCGTTCTTTGGTATATTAGGTAGATTAGAGGCAGAGGCCTCACATGCAGTGATCACAAGTACCTACCCTATCTTTCATGATTTTGCTACAGTATTATTTGATCCCAAGTCAAGCTATACTTATATGTCTACTTATTTTGCTGCCAGTATTGATCAAATATGTTAGTCCCATGTTTTTTTGTATTTGTGTCTCTGCACCGGTAGGCGATTCCTTAGAGGTGGATTCGATTTACCAAGGGTGTATAGTGACATTTTCTGATAGTGAGACTTGGGCACACCTAATTTTACTTGATATGCTTGATTTTGATGTGATACTAGATGTGGATTGATTACCTCCCTATCATGTGATCTTAGATTGTTATGAAAAGATTATGACCTTAGCTTACCTGGTTGACCTCGATATATGTGGAGTGTACTCCGAGTTTGTATAAAAAAGGATTGATATCTTTTTCTTCAATCTTGTCGTATGATGGAGGATGGTGGCTTGTCTTATTTTGCCTATAATCATGATCTTACCAAAGATCTATCATGTTTAGAGACATCGAGAGTGGTGAGAGAGTTCATGGATGTGTTTCTACCGACTCACTTGGTGTTTCACTGGACCATGACATTGACTTTGTGATTGACTTGGAGCCAGGCACGGAGCCCATTTCCATCTCTCCTTACTGGATATCCCCATCAGAGTTGAAGGAATTGAAGGCTCAATTAGAGGACATATTGAAGAAAGGGTTTATTTGGCCAATTGTATCACCGTTGGGTGTGCCAATCTTATTTGTGAAGAAGAAAAATTGCAATATAATGATATGTATTGATTATATGTAGTTGAACAAGGCTACAGTAAACAATAAGTATCATCTTCCTTGTATCGATGATTTATTTTATTAGCTTCAGGTGCATCATTGTTCTCTAAGATTGACTTTAGGTCGTGCTACCATCAGTTGAGAGTTTGAGAATATGATATTTCGAAGAGTCATTTCAGGACTCATTATGGGCATTATGATTGTGAGTCATGCCCTTTGTAATGACTAATGCCCTAGTCTCTTTTATGGAGTGTATGAACCAAGTATTTTGGCTTTATTTGGATTCCTTTGTGATGGTTTTTATTGATGATTTCTTATTTTTACAAGAGTACAACTGATCATGTTCCTCACTTGAGGACTGTATTATAGAGAGAGAGAGGGGGGGGGGGGGGGGGGGGAAATTGTGTGCAAAATTCTTTAAGTGCGATTTTTGTCTTGAGTAAATGGCTTTCTTGGGTCATGTTGTGCACAAGGAAGGTATTATAGTTGATTCAACCAAGGTTGCAACTATTCATGATTCTGTGAGACCTACTTCCCTTATTGAGATTTGGTGTTTCATCGAGTTAGCAGGCTATTATCATCGAGTTTTTTAGATTTTTTCTTTTATTGTAGCTATGTTGACTAATTTGTTTTTGAAAATTATGGTATTTATGTGGGCCGACAAGTGTGAGGCGAGCTTTAAAAATTTCAAGGAGTTATTGAACTTAGCAACTATCTTAACATTACCCATCGAGGGTGTGGCATTTGTGGTATTCTGTGATGCCTAAGGTGTTGGTCTAGGGGGTGTATTAATGCAAAAAGGAAGAGGCATCTATGCTTTCCGACAACGGAAGATGCATGAGAAGAACTCATCTACTCATGATTTATAGTTAGTGATAGTAGTCTTCGTCTTGATGTTATGGAGGTATTATCTCTACGGTGTGCAATGTGTAGTCTATATTGATCATCGTAGCATAATTATCTCTTTTCTCTGCCAAATCTAAATATAAGGCCGCATAAAATGGTTGGAATATTTCAAGGACTATGAAAACACCATTCTTTATCATATGGCCAAGGAAAACGTTGCAGTAGATGCTTTGAGCCAGAAGGCATCAAGTATGAGTAGCTTACCCTTTCTTAAGCCAAAGGAGAGACCTTTGAGTTTAGAGGTTGAGTCATTGGATATACATATGGTTTTAGTAGATATTTTTGCACCTCACTATGTTTTAGCCTTAGTTGAGGCTAGCTCTACATTGATGAATCATATTTGTGCCAACCAATTTGTGGATGAAAAATTGAGAGTGATTCGGGAGAAAGTGTTAAAAGGAAAAAGCAAAGTCGGCATCTCTCGATCCTGAGGGGGTTTTGAGGATTTGTGGTTGTATTTCTGTTCCTAAAGTTGGTGGGTGGGTGCGTATGATATTGGAGGAACCTTATTGTTCTAAATGCCACATTTACCTGGGGTCTAATAATGCTCAAACTACATACTAAAACAAATCCATAGAGTAAGATGTCGTCGTCAATAAAAATACCCCACTAAGAGTCGGGGTAGAATCCCATAGAGAGTGATATAGTGAAAGGAATTATATCAAGAAATTGAGAATGTAGATCAATTCATATATAGAAATTAAGAACACTGATTGGATGATTCTACCAAATTTACGAAAATGACTTTGGCATCAAGGTTTACAATTAAACTAAATATTTAGAAATTCAAGTAATTAACAAGTAATCTAGGGGTGAATAGATTGGAAATCGATGTCATATAGGAGTAATTTTGTTGCTCAATAGTGCTAAATATTGAAGAATAGGTCAGGTCATCTTCAATGGCAGTAATATTCTTTCGACCTCATAGCATCAGTTCATAGAACCTCCTTTCAGTCTCATCAATGTGCATAACAAAAATAACACGTAACCTTACATTATTATCTCTCTCTCGAGCAGAACTAGGCAAATAGATCCAACCTATTATCTCTTTTTAAAGCAATCTATACACATCAAACATAAATTGCATGTATCAAACTAATTACCCACTCCAATGAATCTTTTTCGAGCATCAATTGGATATAGGAAGTAGGATTAAGTTTGCAAAGGTAACCCATAAGTTAAGCCCATGCTAATTAGCCAAAATCCATGGATAGACAACAACAAAACAAAACAAAGTATAATACCCACTACATTAAATCAATACCCAACCCCCTAATTGTACCCCTAGTCTTTGGGATTTTAGCCACCCAACACAAAATGTAAAAGAAGTTATACCTATTATGATAACGTCCATGGGTGAGATGAAATTAAGCAATTATAAGCAACACCCACCTTTAATTTAACTTCAAATTATCAATTTTAAGAGCAAAGTTCAAAGATGAAAAACTAAATATGTTCATCACAAGGTAAAATATTTCTCACACTAGGAAGGAAAAATCTCAGCTGAAGACTACTTAAAATTTCCCTGCAAAAAGCACTCTATTTTCTCTCTCCTTTGTGTTGTTTATAGTTTCCAGAAATTGGGCCCAAAATTCACTACGTGACCATTTCAGCAACTTTAGTCAAGCTCACCAAGATGATTTGGCAGATCAATATTTTCTTCTTAGCTCGCATTTCTCTTGCTTTAGGCTTCAGGTGTTTGAACCTCACTCGACGAGCTTATTTGAGTTAGCCTTTCACATTTGGTGAATCACCGAGTACCACCTTTATTCACCCTTTAAGCCTTCACTTTTACTCTAATTACTGTCACCTTTGGTGATGGTCAGCATGCTCACCCTTTGCGTTCACCGAGTCACCTTTCCTCTTTCTGTTTGCCAACATGCCTTAATTAATTCAAGTGTTGAATAACAACCACATTGGGAGAGGTCGTGTCAGCTGGGTGATTCTCCCTTCTTGTTAGGCGATCAACAATGTGGAGCTTACACTTTTTTCTGTGTTTTTGGACCTTCTTCCAAATATTCATCCTTTCCTTGTCCCTTCTCCTTCGTAGCTACAAATTATCAAAGTATAATTAGAATAGGACATATTTAGTCATTGGGGGACACTATTTGTTGAACTAAATAGGCCTAAAATTAGTGTAAATCTACCACTTATCAACATCCCCAACTTAAACTTTTGTTTTTCCTCAAGTAAATCAAGAAAAAAATTAGTTTAAAAAGGTTGTCTACAACAAATCTCAATGAGATCTTACATGAAAATCTCATTACAAGACTACTCTCAATAAAATTGACCAGTCAATCATGATCAAAAATCTTGACTAGACGGTATCAAACCAAGCTTAAGGTAACTATAAATTTTTCTCCAATGCAAAACCATGTTGCAACCCTCGCATCAATACAACTTTCACTCTATGAAACAATAATACATGCAAGCTTCATCCCATAGGTTTGCTCATATCTTCAAATCCATACAATCTAGTTCATGAAAGATCTCCAGGGTCTTCTAGGTTTGTAATGGGGCTGAGGGTTATGGTATGTCAATTTGGCTCGGTAACATCACATTTTCAAAGCATTGTTGCAATCATCTTCACTTCTTCTAAAGTTCTTTCCATTCTTTTTCACTTGAGAACTCAAACTTTGACTTGCCAATTATTTTACTGGAGACCCTTTTTATTTCATCAAACTTTCTTTTTCATTTCAATTTCCAAATAGTTGTTCATCACAATCTCTTTTTTTACAAGAAGGTGTTCCTTATTTTTGTAACTTATTTCAAAGCTGAGTCTCACTTCATCTTTTCTTGTCTTCCACTTTCCTTTACTTCCTCCGTTCTTTCCACACCCCAACTTCGGCTTTTTACCTACGTTTGATATTAAAACACACAAATATACGTCTAAATCATGATGATCTGATAATTTTTGCATGCAACTGAAATAACATAATTCTAAATTGTGAAAATACTTATATACCCTGGATTTATAGAGATAACATTGAAACTATGAGATTATAGTTAAAATCATGCAATTGAAGACTAATCATGAAGAAGAACTTGAATTCATCAAGAATTAAGATCCTAGAAACCTTAGGTTTGTAGAAATAATAAAGTTGAAGAAGTGTGGGTTCTTTTTAGAATCAAGGGTGAAGAGATAACTATTGATGAAATCTCACATATCTGGACTGAAGAACCCTAGCTTGAATTCCTTTAATGTAGACTTTAAGATTGGAACCCTAGTTCTTGCTTGGGGGAAGAGTCTTGAGAGAAGAAACTAATTTTTGGGTCGATCCGTGTGAGGAGAAGGTCTAGGCTAATAAGATTTACTTAATCCCACCTAAAATAGTCCATATTGACATAGTATGGGGATTAAAAGAATGCCACCAAAATGACCCTCGCTAAATTTTTTTTGGAAGTAATCAACAAGGGGCATCTACTGTCCTTGATTCCATCTACGAACTATAGAACCCTTTCCGTAGAGCTTAGAGGAAATTCCTGAGTTTATGAAGTTTCAGGAATTTGGTTTTACGAAACCTTTAATTACCCGTGAAAGAGTGTACAAATTGTGAAACATGCTTGTCCTGTTCAAGCTGATAACCAAGATTCTAAAGTTGATTCATGAAATATCTATAACCCCTAAAAGGGTTTACGAGCTGTAAATCTCACTCATAAATCTCAGACTTACATTTCAGTTTGTAATTAAGTCCCATATAAATATCCTTATCTGTGACTCATGGTTCAATTTATGATTCGTAAGTGCATTCGTAAAAACTCAGATTCTGCAGACTTCAGTTTTTTTCTAAACTTCTTAAAACTTGATATGTACTGAGGGACTTTTGAGGTGGTACATCACTCCATCAATGAAGCAAGTGAAATAAGTTTGTTTATTATATACTAGTTGCGGCCACATACACTAAATTGTGACACTGTATTCCCCTCGAGCAAAGTTGTATCTCAGGTGTTTCGATTATATTTTCATTTGTTTTGAACTGACAAAATCATGTGTTTTCTTGCTAATTGTTTATTAGATATGCCTCCATTTAAAACCATTATTACCAGGAGTAGTATTATAGAAAATCTTGGCTCATGTAACACTTGAGGGGTGCTAAAAGAAGAAGAAAAACCGAAGAGACTGAATAGAGGTAGGGTAACACTAATGTAAGTTCCACTGATGTTCCACTAGTAGACACCCAATAGCAAAGGGAGGATTCGATACACTTCCCCACAATTAAGATTTGGGTGTCAGACTCACTCAAGAGGAGTCTTATTATTGTGTGGTGACTCAACAATATAGGGTTATTTGAGTGTTTTTCCATGGATGTTTGAGGAGATCAACATGTGGGGATGGCAAATATTCGTAAAAGGGCATGACATGTTCAATTCAGCCCTAGTCCAAGAATTCTACGTCTATATAAGAGCAGATATAGGTTTAGACAAGTTATTTTTTTACCTTTCATAACTTTAAATCCCTTTTTTTAGATTTAAATATCTAATTTTAGATCTAGTTTTTGTTTTAACATTTATAACATTGTAACATAGATTTTATTTGATAAAATTGAAAATCATAAAAGGTCTTGTCTTGTAGATAATGTTTTATTTTTAATTTGCAAGGAAAAAGAAAAAATTACATAAAATGTGTTTTTTTAAAAAAAAAAAAATTCATATATGTAATATTTAGTTATTATTTTAGTGTTGAATAATTTGAAAGTAAAGATAAAAAATATCAAACCCAATAACATGTTGCCACATGTTAAATTTCATCCCAATTTTTTTCGAAAGCATATTCCATTAGGAAAGAGAATATTCCACTCATACTCCAAATATTTGATCTTATCCAAAATCCATATAAGGAGGTTTTAAGAAGATAAGCTCTAAAAGGACAAAAAATAGACCATACTACCCCTAAACCTAGTCTATAGAACCATTAGAAAAAAGAGCAGCCGCAACAGTTGGAGAAAAAGGAAAAAATATCAGCTAAAAAAGGAAAAAGATTGGTCTCAAAATTTGATGCAAGTATTCACTCACTTATAGACATGTCTGATTATCAAGTGGGATATAGGAATCTTGAGATGATTATTTGATTTTCCTTGTTCAAGGATTCTCGTTTGCCTCACCAAGGTGTGATGTTCTTTAATTATATTTATGGAAAAAGACAAATGTTTTCTTTCGAATAGTCATTGTAGAATTCTTTTTGTTTGTGTTGTCCTGTTGTTTCATTTATTTTTTCTTTATGGCCCCAAATTAATAGCAAACAAAAAAAATTCAAATTGATTTTAAAACTCGCTGCAAAAATTAATGAAAAAAAGGACAATTAATTATTTTGGTGGAGCATAATAATCTCTGAAATTTTATGTTGTTTTACAAGAGAGCGCATAATTTATCATTTTATTTGAGGTCATGATTTTGTGATTCAACAATGTTCCCTAGCCAATTATAACCTGTTTTAAACTAATCTTTTTGTTATGTTACATCTTTAGTTTAGATAAAACTTGTCCAAAAGATTTTTAGTCTATATTACATTAATTTTTTCGGGAAGCTCCTTCCTTATTTTTCTTCTTCAAATTATAATACAGTTTTTTCTGTATTTAGAAGCTGATGAATACAGTTTCACACAACAACAAAGATAAAGGGCATTCAATTTCTTTTTATAATGTCAAAAATTTGATTACTGGAGGAGGAGGAATTATCAATGGCAATGAAAAAATATGGTGGCGAAATTCTACAAAATGTCTCTAAGAAAGCAACAAACTAAATCATAAAAAACAACGACAAGAGAACAATCACAAGTCTCAGAAGGTATTGTAATTTAAATACAATGTTTATTTTAATCATTACTTAAATGTCATTTCAATATATATTGTTAACGATGAAAAGTGTTACTTTGTAATAATCACATTTTATCCTATATTTTACTTTTTTATATTAGTTCTACTACATACCTTCCCTTTCTTGTAGTTTTAAATGTGTGATAATATGTGATGAAATAAAATGATACAATATATCTAATTAAATATAATATTTTTAAAAATAAAATGGTACAATAAAATACGATATATTATAAAACAATTTGTAGTAATCATCCAAACAAAGTGTAAGTGGAAAGAGTATTACACTATTTGGCGTTGTTGATACCTGAATATTGATGTTACATTGAAATTTCAAAATGATAGAAACTTAAATTTTATATGTTTTAACTATAAATTATGTTTCAAATTCTTTATATTAGTGTCTTTTCTTTTGTTTTTAATCTCTTTAATCTTCATGTTTGGAAAGAAAAAGAAAGTGAGCAATTAGTGCAGAGAATGATCAAAAAATTAAAAACATGAGTTGAATATTAGGTTTGTAACCGGATATTGTCCATATAAAAAAGGGTTTCACAATAAATATTAGTTAAACAGTTTGCATTTATGATAATTTAATTTAATTGCTACTTTATAATATGTTGTTTTTGTATAAGTCTTATAATGCAATACAACTGTGCAACACACGTATGCTTAAAACTCCTAAAATAAATGGAAAGAAGAATTAAAAAATGACTAATACTTATTATCTACACAAACTATTATTTAATTTCATTAAGTTATTGTAATTTTAATTTATTTTTTTCTTAGCCTAAGGATACTAATAATTATAGATCCTAACATGCATTAGTAGGGAAAAAAACCGATTCCAGGTTATTATTGTGTTAATAAGATCCAAAATTCCATAAGAACACTATACATATTTTTTTTTTACGAGTGATATTCCTTAAATTTAGCTTAGATTTTATATTAGACAAAATTATAATTTAATTATTCTTTTAATATATAGAAATAGTTATTCAATTACTTCTCAAATATTTAGGACTTTAATTTTAATAAAATTTAATACAAAAATAACAATCTACTTGACCTAAGTTACTAGAGTTTAAAATTTTGAGTCCAAATTAAAGTCTAGAATGTAAATAATTGTATGTACTACAAGTTAAAGTTGGTAGCCTCCTATCAAATTATGAATACTAGAGGGTCATGAGTTTTGTAAAGCTCGGATCTTTATTTTATTTTATTTCTTCTTTGTTAGTATGAACTAAGACCTATTTTTAAGATATAATCATCACATCCATCAGTGATCACTTGCTCAGATAGTTTTTCAAATAATCAAGTCAAATTCGACGATGCATTGATCTTTCACTCCATCTTAGAAAATCATAATTTTAAGTTGGCGATGCACAATAGAGATACAATCTTATTTTTGAACTGAATTTTTGATCAAATTGTATACGAGCTTACGTTGATTTGTTATTTTTTAGTTTATTGTAACCCTCTAACTTGCAATCAAAGAAAACTTTCAATTACGACTATCGTCATCAGGTTTGTCTTGAACAATTCTTTGAGGTGTAAATTAATTTTAAACACGAATAAATTTGTACTAGATTATTATTTTCTTAATATTATAAACACCCTCCAAACCTACATTTTTCCTACTAAAAAATACTTTAATTTTATCTTCTTTTGTTATTAGTAGTATTTATAAAAATGTTGATTAAACTTCTTACCTTTCCTTAAAATATTCTACTGTAGCTAAAATTTTCATTTATTATTTTTTATTAAATTATTATTTAATTATCTTTATGATATTGACTCTTAAAATATATGGAAAGAACAAGGACTCCTAAAATATATAGTAAGAGGAAATATATACAAATAGGTAAGGACCCCTAAAATATATGGTAAGATCTATTAGAATAATTAATAAAGAGAATTAATATCTATAAGAAGACTCATAAATATATAATAATTTATGATATATTTAAAATCCTCTGCTACATAAAAAATAAACCATATAATAACATATCACTTGATGATACGTATGTTCCAACAAAGTTGTGTTTGCTTTGTACCTTGTATTAGCTTAGATTTTGATTTAATATCAAAACGAATAAAAAAATGATGAATTATATTTAAATTATTATGAATACTTAATAAAAGTTATACATTTGAACTTTTAAAATTATTTAACAAATGATTCAAGCATGCTAATTAATTCTTCATATCTAAGTTAAATCTAATTTCGAGCATAGCTAGTGATTCTTAGAGATTATTATATACGAAAGAGTTTTTTTAAAGCTGAGTGGGCATGAAAATCTAATATTATTAATCTTATTTGAAATTTTAAAGTTTTAGTTGGAGTTGTGTTTGGAATATAATGAAGATCTAAGGTTGATTCCACTTCTTAACCTTCCTTAATAGATTTTGCAATGAACAAAATTGTCGTTACTATTTTACTCAAATAGTTATAGTTATTAAATCTTTATTTATTGATAGTATTTAAGAACTTCAGAAATTTATTTTCGTAAAATTGACTCTAATTTTATTTTATAAATATTTTTTCTTATTTGGACAGTGTTAAAAGTCCTAACATTAAAACTTTAAAATCAATGTTTTTACTCTATATAAATCTTATTCAAATTATAATAAATGAATTAAAAATATTAAAGAAAGAGGTTCCCACTTTTTAAAATAACTTTTTAATCTTCCTATATGAAATTCTTATCATCTAGATGCATAAAAATTTATTTTAACATCAATTCTATTTTAAAATAATTTTAATTTTTTAATATATAATTTTACACGTGCAAACCACATTCACTAAATCAATTCTAATGAAAAGCATGTATTAGAACTCATCCATATTTTATATTTTCTTTAAAAAGAAGTTAATCTAGGAAAATGAACTAAGCACAAGGAGTTGAGACTCATATCCAACTAAGGATATGAGACCTGACGGTGATAATCCACTTGAGACATAAGTTGATAGTTTATAGTAAATCTTAGCAAGTACTAAAAATCTAACTAATTTTTTTTAAAGTGGAGTAATTTGTTGAAGGACTATAGAAGATATAATATCAATGGAAAAAATACATTCCCAAAGACTAGAGTAAAAGTTAACTTAAGGGCTGTAAATATCAAGGAAAATTGCATAATATGCAATTCACTTATGGACTTAATGCAATCACAAAGTAATAAAAATATTCTAGCCTATAAATACACAATTTTCTTTCTCAAGCTTATTCAGTCAAACCATTTTCTTTCCCTAATACCTTTCTAATAGCATAAAATAAGATTGTACATCGATAAAAGACTAAAATAAAGATGATAGAGTTAAAAGTTAAACGAAATGCAACTTTCAAAAAGGGTTGTACAATCTTCTCAAGAAATCACGAAATTTTTATTACAGATGGAGAACATGTTGTTACTCATATTTATTCTTTAAGTGGTAAATCATATTTTAATGATTCTACAAAGAATTTTAACTAAATCGATGATTTCCTAAATTAAAAATTTACGTATTATTTTCGCTGATACAATTGAGGTTCTTTAATTTGTAATTCAACAGACTTAACTCATTTATTTGATTGGCACTAGAGAATAGTTTAACGATCTTATTTTATTTACTTTTGAATTGCCTGTCAATTCCATTTGTTTTAATGTGTGAGTCATTCTATTGAAACAGAAAGACTCAGATATTGAAGCAAATAGACTTCACAGAGAATGCAAAAGTAAATAAATTGATAAACTCTTCTTCTATGACAATAAATTACTGACCTAGCCCTAATTAATTTCAAATAAATTTATCCTAGAAGTTGTATCAACCTCAAAATTATCTAAATTATTAATAATGAACGTATCTACTATGATACAATTGTTAGGGGAATTAGAAACATATGATTTACTACTCTAGAATAAATGCGAATAACTGCATATGCTCCCGTTGTAGTTGAAAGTTTATGTGATTACTAGATAAGACTTTTCATTCCCTTATGAAAGGTTCAATGTGTTTTGCACTAGACTCTATCGTTTTTATTTTAGACTTTTATCGGCATACAATCTAATTTTTGTTGGGATAGAACGACTAAGCCTTTGTTATCTACTATTGGAACAAAATGAATTTTAAGTGTTGTAAATCTCTAGGAAAAGTACATAATATGTAATTAACTTATAGACTTAATGTAATCACGAAGTAATAACAATATTGCTACCTATATGCTACATTATTTTCTACTAAAAGTTTCTCAAGCACAATCAAGCCACCTTATTTCCCTAATACCTTTGTAATAGAAGAAAATAAGATTGTCCGCCGATAAAAGACTAAAATGAAGATGATAGAGTTAAAAGTGAAACACACCGCAACTTTCAAAAAGAGAATGTACAATCCTCTCAAGAAATCACGTAATTACTCTTGCAACGGGAGTACATGTTGTTATTCTTATTTATTCTTCAAGTGGTAAATCATATTTTAATGATTCCTCAAAAAATTTCAACCAAATAGATGGTTTCCTAAATAAAAATTTAGATATTGTTTTCATTGATCTAGTTTATGTGAAAGCTTATGTGGTTAGTTAATTAGTAAGCTTTTCATTCCCTGAATTCATTTTTCGATCCGTAGAACATAATAGAATGGGTGAATATTGATGGGGGAGGTTTTTTTTTTTATATATATTCTATGGTGAAAACAACCCTAATTTGGATAATTGGGAGAATTGGTTTAATTTAGGTTTCATAAAATTGCTAGTAATTGAGGCAATTAGTGATTGTTTGTTGATTCCCATATTATATTGATTGTTCGTAGACTAAGAATAAGCGGAACAAAGTTGAAAAGGGAAGGATCAAGTTTCTTAGGGTTTCTAGCTTGTTTCGAGGTAGGTGATGGTTGTGATTCTATGATTTTGTGATGTATGCTTGTTCTTGCTTCATTATGATACTTGTATATATATGAATGTTGCAATGCGAATCACACTTGTTGTAAAAGAGATATATGAATGATGATTTCCATGAAATCATGACTTAAATGTATAATCTTGATGATATACTTGTGATTGTGAATGTGGTGCGTTGAATAGATCGATTGCCATGTTTCGACATAACTAACTTGGATCGGTTGCCACATTCCAGCATAACTATGGGATCAGTTACCACGCTTTGGAATAATAATGGGATCAAATACCACATACCGGTATACTAACTAGTTGGGTTTGGGTTCCATGAGAGAATCAATGACGTGATATAAAATGTGAACCTAATTGTTGTTCGTAAATGTTGATAATGTTTTATATGTTGATATATATGCATGTGATTATATTGTTTTCTAGACTTGTTACTGTTGCACTAGTGGGATAGTCGTGTGATCCTACCAGTAAACTGTGGTTGTGTACTAATATTGCACTTGCTCTTATTTTTGTTGAGTATAGGGCATCTTAAGTGGCCACTGACAGACCTTGCTTAGGAGTTCAGTGTTCGTCGTTCGAATTCAAGGGTGAGCCAATTCTTTTAGGCTTCCACGGAATTCTATTACATCCATGTCTACCATTTTCGGGCTTAGGCTTATGTTCTATTATTTTTTAGTACATTAGTTGAGGGTTGTATCCCTTCTTGTTTAGACTTGGTTCATTGTTAAATGTTTTGGTATATTGACTTTTAGGTTCTAGGTTATTTCTTCCACATTGTTAGTTGTTAGATCTTTTGTTGAAGTTTATGGGAAATTTAGTTTTAGCTATTATTTTTTCTTTCATATACTTAAATGCTTTAGTTTTTAGATTAGTTGCTTCGTTTGGGTTGTAATAGTGGTTCTCCCACCGGAGTGTTAGTGTGGGTGCCAATCACAATGGTCTGGGTCATGAGAAAGTTGGTATCAGAGCCTAGGTTAGTTGATATCGATGTACCAAAATGAGTCTAGTAGAGTCTCGCGGAATGGTACGAGGACGACTTTACTTTTATTCAAGAGGCTATAGGACTTTAGGAAATATCTCTATTTTCTCTTATCTCCTTCTGTGTTATAACTTGATTCCAATTGGTATCTGGTGATTCAAATTGGTATCTAACCTCCTTCATTCTTCTGTTCGCAGATAGTTAATACTAGACTCAACAGCGTTAGGCCCGTAGTTCCGTCAATGCTCCGGTTGAGAAATCTACAGTGAGATGTCGCGGTTGAGGAAGGGGCAGAGGTCGTGGAAGAGTTGCGCTTGTTGGAAATGAAACTCATGTTAAGAATGCTCCTGTGAATGAGAACCCTCTTGCTCATCATGAAGAGATTGAAGAGGAGAATATTGATGTTGAGGATGTTGAGGATGTGGGATAATAGGAAGAGGTGCAGGCTGGGACGATAGGTGTTCCTCTTTTGGATCTAGTGTTAGCTCAATAAATAATGTTGTTCTTAAAGGGATTGGTTGGTCCTAGAGTGCTTCCTTTTGCTCAAGAAACCCAAGCTCCTACTAATCCTCTTGTTGCTAGCACGCGCCCAAGATGGGTAGGACTGGAGGTAATGATGCATTCTTTCATCCTTTGTTGGATTCTTTTATGACTAGTAATGAGCATGAAAAGTTGACTAAATCTCTGAAGATAAAGCCTTCTGTGTTTCTTGGTTCTGAGAATGAGGATGCTTATGAGTTCATTCTAGATTGCTATGAGAGGCTTCATAAACTGGGTATTGTTCATCAGCATGTGGTTGAGTTTGTGTCTTTCCAATTTCAAAGTGAGGCTAAGCAGTGGTGGAGAGTTTATACTGAATGTAGATCCTATGAGGCCAAGCTCCATGCTTGTCTAGATATGCTACCCAATTGGTGATTAGTGAGGAAGAGAGAATCCGGTTATTTATTAGGGAACTAAATTATGAGTTGCTAGTATTATCTGTTTATATGACTTCTGCATGGAGAAGCTTTAATAAGGTGACAAACTATGTTAAGAAAGTTGAGGGGGTGAGGCGAGACAGTCAAGCTAAGGCATGGGCAAAAAGGGCCAAGAACTCGGGTAACTTTCAAGGTTGTTACTCCAACGGGTCCGGAAGGCAAACGCTTGCAGCTAAGCTAATTTAGTCCGCTATGCCTGCCTCTATAGTTAGTTACTCGGAAACTCCATCTCATAATTTTCAGGATAGCCAAGGAGTCAAGCCTTCGACAGGTGGCATGCTGTCTTTTGATCGTACTTATTACAACTTTGGAGAACCTGGGCATATGAAGAGGGATTGTCCCTACCCACATGTAATAGATTTCGTGCAGTAGCAGTCTAGAGCAGTGGTACCTGCAGGGTATGGTAATAATGGTACAGGACATCCACAAAGTGGGCAAGGAGGTAATTAGCAAGGTCATGGAGGTAGAGGAAATGGTAATACAGGCAGCGGTAATGTGCAACCAGGAAGGGAAGTAGTTCATCAAGATGATAGGGCTCAATATTATGCTTTTCCGTGCAAGAATGCAATAAAGGTGTTTGAAGCGGTGATCACATGTACTATTCTTGTCTTTGAACAGATGGCTAATGTATTATTTGATCTGAGTTCTACATATTCTTATGTATCTGTGCGATTTGACTCAGAGTTTGATATGATTTATGATATACGTGATGCCCCTATCCATGTTTCTACCCTAGTTGGAGAGTCAGTCCTAGTTACCCATGTTTATCGTGCTTGTCCTATTTTGTTTATAAGGTTTTGGACTTGGGCTAATTTGGTGATTTTGGATATGACTGACTTTGACATAATCTTAGGCATGACTTGGTTCTCCCCCTATTATGCTGTGCTTAATTGTCATACTAAGTCCGTAACTCCAGAAATTCTGGGAAGGGAAAAATTAGAGTGGGAAGGGGTGTACAAGCCTAAGCGAACAAAGACCATATCCTCTATTTGGGCTAATAAATCTATAGGGCAGGGTTGTTTGGCTTATTTGGCTCATATTAGGGATGCTGAGATTGAGACTCCATCCATTAGGTGTTGGAATTTACAGAAGTATTTCCTAATGATTTGTCTGGTATGCCTCCGGATAGAGATATATATTTTTCCATTTATTTAGAGCCCGGTATGCGTCCCATTTCTATTCCTCCATATCACATGGCTCTGGCAGAATTAAGAGAGCTTAAGGCTCAAATCCAAGAGCTTCTTGATAAGGGATTTATTCGTCCTAGTGTTTCCCCATGGGTGCTCCAGTTTTGTTTGTTAAGAAAAAGGATGGTAGTATGAGAATGTATACAGATTATCACTATTCGAAATAAGTATCCCTTGCATCTAATAGATGATTTTTTTGACCAATTGCAAGGTACATCAGTTTTCTCTAAGATTGATCTAAGGTCTGGCTACCATCAATTGAAAATTAGGCCTGAGGATGTGCCCACGACGACGTTTAAAACTTGCTATGGGCACTATGAGTTTTTGGTTATGTATTTTGGTTTGACCAATGATCTTGCAACTTTTATGAATTTAATGAATAGGGTGTCCAAGCCATTTCTTGATTCTTTCATCGTAGTCTTTATTGATGATATTTTGGTTTATTCAGAAAGTGAGGAAGAGCATGACAACCATTTTTGTAGTGTTTTGGGTGTTCTTAGGAAGCAAAAGCTATATGCTAAATTTTCTAAGTATGAATTTTGGTTGAAATCGGTTGCATTTTTGGGGCATGTAGTTTCAAAATAAGGGGTAATGGTAGATCCCCAAAGGATTGAGGCGGTTAAGAAATGGGTTAGGCCTAGCTCTGTGACAAAAGTTAGGAGCTTTGTTGGGCTTGCTAGCTACTATCTTTGATTTATGAAGAACTTTGCTTCTATCGCCACACACTTGACTAATTTGATAAAAAAAGAGATGCCATTTGAATGGACTGAAAAATATTTGGAGAGCTTCCAAAAGCTCAAGATTCTCTTCACCACTACATCTATTCAAGAATTACCAGTTGAAGGTAAATATTTTATTGTTTATTGTGATGCTTCACATTCTAGTTTGAGTGTTGTGTTGATGTAGGATAAGAATGTTATAGCTTATGCCTAGCGTCAATTAAAGGTGCATGAGAGGAATTATCCAACTAATGATTTAGAGTTGGCAACAGTAGTGTTTGCTCTTAAGATCTGACGGCATTACCTCTATGGTGTTAAGTGTGAAGTGTTTACTGATCATTGTAGTTTGCAGCATGTGTTCAGTCAAAAGAATCTAAATTTGAGATAGTGAAGGTGGAGAGAGTTACTTAAAGATTATGATGTCATGATTCAATACCATCCGGGCAAGGCTAATGTGGTGGCAGATGCTTTGAGTCGAAAAGCGGTAAGTATGGGTAGTTTAGCTTGCTTGAATGTATCCAATCGATCTTTGGCTAAGAAAATTCAGATTTTAGAGTCTAAGTTCACGCAGTTGGGCATCTTAGAAAGATGTGGGGTGTTAGCTAGTATTGAGGTAAGGGCAACTTTCATTGAAGAGAGCAACGCCAAACAATTTGAAGATGAGAATTTGGAGGAACTTAGAAAGAAGACTGCGATTGGTAAGGCACAAGAGACCACTCTTGATGCGGATGGTGTGCTAAATTTCAAGGGGAGAATATGTGTTCCTAGAGTAGATGACTTGATTGGGAAATTGTTGGCAGAGTCTCATGGTTCGCAATATTCTATCCATAAGGGTGTGACCATGATGTACAGAGATTTGAAGTGAATTTATTGCTGGCCAGGAATGAAGAAAGATAATAGCGGAGTATGTGGCGAAGTGTCAAAATTGTCAACAAGTGAAGTATGAACATCAAAGTCCTGTAGGTTTACTTCAAAGAATGACAATTTCGAAATGGAAGTGGGAAAAAATAGCCATGGATTTTGTGGTTGGTCTTTCCAAGACTTTGGGGAAGTTTGAATCTATTTGGGTAGTGGTTGATAGATTGACTAAATCAACAAATTTTATTACTCTAAAAATAGATTACAATGCTGAACAATTGGGTAAAGTTTATGTGAAAAAGATAGTGAGGTTGAATGGGGTTCCCCTCACTATCATCTTAGACCGTGGTACGCAATTCACAACTATGTTTTGGAGGAAATTACGTGATTAATTGGGCTCACAATTCACTTTTAGTACATCCTTCATCCACAGACAGAAGGACAGTCAGAGAGGACTATTCAAGTGTTGGAAGACATGTTGAGGGCATGTGTGATTGATTTTTGAGGGCATTAGGATACATTCTTACATTTGTGTGAATTCTCCTATAATAATAGTTATCACTCCAATATTAATATGGAACTATTTGAGGCATTATATGGGAGGGGATGTAGATCACCCATAGGATGGTTTGACGCTAGAGATGTGAAACCATTGGGGTTGATTTAGTGAAGGATGTTGAAGATAAGGTTAGGAGTATTCAAGCTAAGCTTCTAGTAGCCTATAGTAGCCAAAAGAAGTATGCGGATAATAAGGTAAGAGACATGACGTTTCAATCCGATAAAAATGTTCTTCTCAAGGTATCACCCATGAAAGTGTGATGAGATTTGGTAATAAGGATAAGATGAGTCCTATATACATTGGTCCATATCAAATTCTTGAATGTGTGGGACCTGTAGCGTATAGATTAGCTTTACCTCCTAAGTTAGCAAGTGTTCATCAGATATTTCATGTGTCCATGTTAAAGAGGTATCATGGTGACAGGGATTATATCATTAAGTGGGACTCATTTGTGTTAGACAAAGACCTTTGATATGAGGAGGAATCGATTGCAATTCTTGATCGTGATGTGCGCAAGTTGAAGACTAAGGAGATTAAGTCGGTGAAAGTTCAATGGAAGCATCATCTAGTTCATCCTTTCCTTAGCCTATGTTCCTAATTTTTGTCACTTGGGGATGAGTGATGGGTATATTGGTATCTATTGTAAAGACCTGTTCCCGTCGTTATAGAAAAGCCAACAGGGGAAACTTTGGGGCTAGAAAACTTTTTTGTAGTATTTGAATTTTCCCAACCTTGTCCAGATTTGGAAGAAATCGGAATCATCAAGGTGTAGGGAAATCGGGTCACAATTAGGTGAATCATTTATTATTATGATTGCATGAGTAGTTAAATAACTCATTAAAGAATCCATTCGACTTTACGAAATCGAATTCGGGTAAGTAGAACTCCCGAAATCGATCTTGACGAAAAGGTATATTTTGAGCGTCATTGGTTTGAGGAGTGTTATGAAATGGGATTCTTTGAATTTTTGAGATAGCTCTTGGTCTCGTGTAACCTATTTGGCACTAGGTTTTGCCGCTCCGGCGGGGCCGCTACAGCGGGGTGACGACCGCTAACCCCTAAACGACCTCATTATGCACTTTTTGACTTTCAGAGGTAAGGAACGAACCCCAGGAGATTCCTACTTTTTTTTCACCATTCTTGAGGTTAAAAGTAAGCTTTTCACTCCCGGAATTCATTTTTCGATCCATAGAACATAATAGAATGGGTGAATATTGACGGGGGAGGTTTTTGCTATAGATTCTATGGTGAAAACAACACTAATTTGGATAATTGGGATCATGGGTTTGATCTAGGGTTCATAGAATTGTTAATAATTAGGGTAATTAGTGATTGTTTATTGATTCCCGTATTACATTGATTGTTTATAGACCAAGAACAAGCGAAATGAATTCGGAAAGGGAAGGATTGAGTTTCTTAGGGTTTCAAGATTGTTTCGAGGTAGGTGATAGTTGTAATTTTATGATTGTGTGATGTATGCTAGTTCTTGCTTTATTATGACACATGTATAGGTATGAATGTTGCAATGCTGATCACACTTGTTGTAAATAAGATAGCTAAATGATGATTTCCATGAAATCATGACTTAAATGTATGATCTTGATAATATACTTGTAATTGTGATTGTGGTGTATTGAATGGATTGGTTGCCACGTTCCGGCACAACTAACTTGGATCGGTTGCCACATTCTAGCATAACTATGGGATCAGTTGCCATGTTCTAGCATAATTATGGGATCGAATACCACGTACCAGTATGCTAACTGTTTGGATTTCGATTCTATGAGAGAACTAAATATGTGATATAAAATGTGAAACTGCTTGTTGTTCGTAAATGTTGATAATATTGTATATGTTGATATATATGCATGTGATTATATTGTTGTCTGGACTTGTTTATATTTCACTAATGGGATAGCCGTGTGATCCTACCAGTACACTATGGTTGTGCACTAATACTGCACTTGCTCTTATTTTTGTTAAGTACATGGCATGTTCAAGCGACTACTGATAGTCCTCACTTAGGAGATCAGTGATCGTTGTTCGAATTCAAGGGTGAGCCAAGTCTTCCGGGCTGCCATGAAATTCTCTTTCGTCTATGTCCACCATTTTCGGGCATTGATTTATGTTCTGTTAGTTTTTAGTACATTAGTTGAGGGATGTATCCCTTCTTGTTTAGACTTTGTTCATTGTTAGATATTTTGGTACATTGACTTTTAGGTTCTAGATTATTTCTTTCGCATTGTTAGTTGTTAAATCTTTTTTTGAAGTTTATGGGAACTTCAGTTTTAGTTATTATGTTTGCTTTCATATACTTAAATGCCTTAGTTTTTAGATTAGTTTCTTGGTTTGGGTTGTAGTAGTGGTTCTCCCACCGGATTGTTAGTGTGAGTGTCAATCATGATGGTTTATGTCGTGACACTCTCATAAGCAAGTGGTACATGTAGAGCTACTAAAATACTTTAACAACTCTAAGACAGCACCAATTGTGTCATTCGAATGACCAAATCTTCCTACTCAACCAAGGGAACTTCGCAGGATTTGGTGCCACTGATCCACAACTAGGGATCCACCCATAAAAGAGAAAACACATGAGAGCATAGCTAGTGAATCATACTCACAGTACTAACAACCATCAAAGTAGTCCAATCATTTACCTTATTATAAACCAACACTTTTAAAGGAAACCTTTCTTAGCTACTTAACAATCAATGGCAATAAGTTTATGACTCAACCCAAGTGTAATTCCTTTCGAATGCTCAATACCGGATACAATTGATCATTTCTCACCTTGTCAATACATCATCATGAATGTAGACTTACATTGAAAAATCAAAATTGTAATTTCCACTATATAAGACAATCCCTTTGTTTATCAACATTAGCTTGTACCTTGAAGATTTTTATGAATTCATAGATATTCGCTTATCATTGATCGCATCTCTATTGATCTTACAATATCATTCACTAAAATTCAATCGTACTCATTACTTAACTCAAAACAAAAACAAAGCACTTATCATCACGCTCAAGATAATGTCTGCACAACCCTTTCTCAAGTGCTTTGCAATCAAATAAACTATTCTTGCTCTTGCCACTCTCTAAAGGATGTACTGCAGCCCACTATTTTTCTTCATTATGACTCTAGCTCTTTAATTTCTATTCGAAAGGTGTCCCACCATATCTTAAAACTTTCCATACACCCATGTTACTCACCAAATATTAGGAAACCCAACCTTAGATACTTGTAAGTCGTGATTACTATACAAAAATTGGATGAACCAACAATTTATTATATAGTTGCATCCCATCACAATCCATCATGAAATCTTATTACCATTACGCTCAGTCAGCCTTGACTATCACTACGAAACCAACCTTTCATCAACACGACACCTCAAAAACAGGTATACTCATCAAATTCAGAGCACTAATCCAATTTATACACACTCTCTTACTAAAATACTTCAATTTCCTACACCCAAGTATACTCATTGGGAACTTCCTTATCCATAAGCCTATCATTTCGGTATTAATCCACTCCTTTATGGCATAAGAGAAAATCACTAGTCCTCATACTACCCTCCTTCTTCTTAACAAACAAGACAGGATCACCCCACAGGGAAGCACTAGGATGGATGAAACCTTTATCAAGAAGCCCTTGGATTTGAGCTTTAAGCTCTCTCAATTCTGACACCACAGGAATAGACTCAATAGAGGGGGATTCAACCTCAACATCACGAATATGAGCTAATTAAGTCAAACAATCCTGCCCTACCAGTTTCCTAACCCGCATGAAAGATATGACCTTAGATGACTTAGGCTTGTACCCCCTTCCCACCCTAACCTTTCCCTACCCGAGATCTCTAGAGTTACCAACTTAGTATTACAATTAAGACATTATAATAGGGGGAAAACCAAGTCATGCCTAAGATTATATCAAATTGGTCATATCCAGCATGACCAAATCAACCCAACTCTGAAAATCCATAAACGCAACAGGAAAACATGATATACATGGATAACTATGACTAACTATTCATCTCGGGTAGACACATGGATGGGGGCATCAAGTATATCACAAACCATATCAAATTCCAAGGCAATTGAACTGACACATACGAATAAGTAGAACCCAGATCAAGCAAAACAATAACCATCCGAGCACATACAAGAGTAGCTGTTGTGACCACTATGTCACAGCCTCAAACTCGGTCTTACCCAGAAAACCTAAAACTAAGCCCTATCCTCTTGATGGGCAAACTCAAACTCATTGTCTAGCTGCACTACTCCTCTACCTGCACTACCATCTCCCCGACCTCCACAACCTCACTTATTTCCTCCTCATATGCCTAGGTTCTCCACAATTTAAACACACTTTATACCTTATATTCGATTATTGAACACTGAATTAGATTGTGGAGGTTAGTTCGAGTATGATTTGGGGTCCATATTTATGACTAGGAAAACATGGGAGACAGGGATAAGGTTTTGTCTCGCCCTATCCTGCTCTGGCGGGAGGAATCCCGCACTAGAGGGAAAAGTCCTACCCCAGCGACCAAAACGAAAAAGAATCCTTACCAATAATTTTTCTGGGGTTCTTTTCTTTTCTAAATTCCACAAAGGTTCCCAACTTTACTTATCAATTTTAGAATATGCTCATAACTAGGATAAACATTGTCTACCCCCCAGTCAATCCCACGATACACGAACCAATTCATTCTTGTTAATTCAGCACCAAAACCCACACGTCCCCATGATACATCTAGACACTCACATGATTCTTAGTCAAGATCTTCCTTTCACAACGAGTTTCACGATACTCAAGTATTTACAACTTGCATAAATTCAACGACCAGGCCAACATATTGTACATATAAAAGTTCAGACACACATTTAATGTGCACATAATCACCTCATCACATTTAAGCAATTAAAACTTTACATTCACAGTTAATTTAGACAACCAGAAGCACGCATTCAAGTTTCCAATATACAATTCATAGACAAGTCCAAATTCTTAATTAATTATTCTGCTCCATGGATGACCATTCCTGATCATCCATGCATTCATACCACCCCTAGGGCCAGATACCAATTGGAACCTTCTTAGTTTCTAATTTGCTTTGCTTGTGGCCCTTCAGCCGTGACCACAACGTGTAGTTCACTTTGTTGAGATACCAATTGGACTCAACTCAAACCACAAGCGACAATAGTAGCTAGCAAGCCCCACAAAGCTGCTAATTTCAATCATAGAAATTGGTCGAACCCAATTCTTAACTGCCTTAATCTTTAACTGATGGTAACCAGACCTTAAATCAGTCTTAGATAAAACTAATGCACCTCGCAATTGGTGAAAAAAATCATCTATCTGAGGCAATGGACACTTGTTCTGAATGGTGACCTTATTCAATTGTCAGTAGTCTATGCACATTCTCTCTTGCTAGTGATGGTGTTACTGTTGTTATTGCTCTAGCTCAAACCATACAGTGAAGGAAGAAAGATACCAATTGGTATCACCTAGATATCAATTGGATTCAAGTCATAGCATGAAGGGGTAGAAATAAGTGAGATTTTCCTAAAGTCCTATAGCCTCTCGTAGAAAAGTACTGACATCATCGTACCATTCAGAAAGACTTTACTAAACTTGGTTTGGTACAATGAGATCAACAAACCTAGAGCTCTTATACCATCTTTGGCATAACCCAGACTATCGTGATTGACATCCACACTAAACCTCCGATGGGAGAACCATTACTACAACCCTAACTAACAAATTTAATGAAAAGTAAGGCATGTAAAGATATGGGAGCAAATTTTAATGATAGTAAAAATGGAGTCCGCATAAACTCCAAAGGTTTTGAACAAACAACTAACAAAACTAATGCGGGAGAACAACCCCTAGAACCTAAAAGTCATTGTACCAAAACTCTACTAACGACAACTCTAAGAACAAGGGGTACAACCCCGAAACGAAACAACACCTTAAACAAATAGTCTGAGTCTGAAAAGAGTGGACTTAAACAAGAAAGATCCATGGCAGCTTGAAAAAACTAGCTAACCCTTGAATCTTGTCACGCTCAATAGTCACCTAGCTGAGGTCTATTAATAGCCGCCTGAAGATGCCCTGTACTCAACAAAGAATAAGCAAGTGCAGTATCAGTACACAACCATAGTGTACTGGTAGGATCACGTGGCTATCCCAAAGGTGAAATATACATAAGCAGTCATAACAAAGTGAAGCACACAAGAACAATATTAGTTATCACTTACCAATAACGCACAATTTCACAAGTCTTAAGAGATGCAATTATCCCTTTAGAGCATTATACAGTCTTCCAATATCAATCATCCTTATATATGAACGAAACCATCACAAGTATATACACAACATAATTCAATGGTCCTCTCAGGGACCCAACTCTATAGTCCTCTCATGGAACCCAAACCCAAACTGTTGGCATACTGGTTCGTGGTACCCGATCCATGTTGATGCGCCGGAACGTGGTAACTGATCCCATGTTTATGCCAAAACGTGATCCCATGTTTATGCCGTAACATAGTAACTGATCCCATGTTTATTCCATAACATGGCAACCGATCCATTCAACAAGCCACAATCACAATCACAATATACATTCTCATAATCATACAATCAAGTGTTGATTCATGAAATACAATCATTCATTCATACTCAATTACATTAGGTGTGATTAATTTATTTCATTCACATACATACATGTATTACAATGAAGCAATTACAAACATATATCACACCAACATGAAATCACAACCACCACCTACCTCGAATCTAAGCTTGAATCCCCAATGACACTTGAATCTTCCTTTTTCGGATTCTTCCCACTTGTTCGTAGTCTAAAAACAACAATTTACACACAAGGATCAACATTCAAAGGTCTAATTATTCGGATTATAACAAACTCAATAACTATAGACCAAACCCTTGGTCCTCATACCCAGATTAGGGCTTTTTAAACCATAATTTTTAGATCAAACCTTCCCCCATCAATAATTACCCATTAGATTATGTTCTACTGATCGAAAAAAGGGTTCGAGGAGTTAAAACCTTATCTTTAGACTCAAGAATGGTGAAAAACAGTCAAGAACTCATCTGGGGTCATTTCCTAGCTCTCAAAGTCAAAAATTGCAGAATAAAATGTTTTTAGGGTTTTATTTTCGACTTAAGTCACATATGTCTCGCTACGACGGGACCCATCCCACTACAACGACCCGCCCTAGAGGCAGAAATCCCTTCCATAGTGGCCTGTATGGAACAGTGAGCAAAAGAATAAATCCAAGACCCCATTTCACAACACACCTTCAACCAATGACACTTTGAAACCACCCGTTCACGCCAACATCAGTTTTAGGAGTTCTAATCACCCGTAATCAATTCTATGAAATCATACGATTTCCTTAACAACTTCCCTATCTACTCATGTGATCAAATTCATAAATAAGTCATCCAATTGTTACCATAATTCCCTAGACCTCGCTGACTCCGATTTCGTCCAAATCTGGACTAGGCTAGGAAATTTCAAGTTACTATGAAAAAGTTTTCTGGCCCTAATTATTTCTCCATTGGCTTTTCTATATCGACGGGAACAAGTCATTACAGTTTTTGTATAATTCTTATAATGCAATAACACTGTGCAACACAGGTATTCTTAAAACTCCTAAAATATATGGAAAGAAGAATTAAAAAATGACTAATACTTATTATCTACTCAAACTATTATTTAATTTCATTAAGTTATTATAGTTTTAATTTTTTTTTCTTAACCTAAGAATACTAATAATTATGGATTCTAACATGCATTAGTAAGAAAAAAAACCGATTCCAAGTTATTATAGTTTTAATAAGATCCAAAGTACGAGAAGAACACTATACATATTATTTTCTACGAGTGATATTGCTTAAACTTAGCATAGATTTTATATAATAAAAAATTATAATTTAATTATTATTTTAATATATAGAAATAGTTATTCAATTACTTCTCAAATATTTAGGACTTCAATTTTTTTATAAAATTTAATACAAAAATAACAATCTACCTGAACTAAATTACTAGATTTATAGATTCTTGAGTCCAAATTAAAGTCTAGAATGTAAATAACTACAATTTAAAGTTGGTAGCCTCCTATCAAATTATGAATACTAGTGGTCATGATGTTTGTAAAGCTCGGATCATTATTTTATTTTATTTCATCTTTGTTAGTATGAACTAAGAGTTGTTTTTAAGAAATAATCATCACATCCATCAGTCAACACTTGCTCGGATTGTTTGTCAAATAATCAACTCAAATTCGATGATGCATTGATCTTTCACTCCATCTTAGAAAATCGTAATTTTAGGTTTGCGATGCACAATAGAGATACAATCTTATTGTTGAGCTGAATTTTTGATCAAATTGTATTTGAGCATACATTGATATGTTATTTTTTTAGTTTATTGTAACACTCTAACTTGCAATCGATGAAAACTTTCAATTACGACTATCATCATTAGGTTTGTCTTGAACTATTCTTTTAGGTGTAAATTAATTTTAAACAAAAGTAAATTTGTACTAGATTATTTCTTTTCATCATATTATGAACACCCTACAATCCTAGATTTTTCCTACTAAAAAGCACTCTAATTTTATCTTCATTTGTTATTCGTAGTATCTATAAAAATGTTGATTAAACTTTTTACCTTTCCTTAAAAGATTCTACTATATATAAAATTGTCATTTATTATTTTTTTATTAAATTATTATTTAATTTTCTTTTTGATATTGACTCTTAAAATATACGGAAAGAACAAGGACTCATAAATATATAGTAAGAGGAAATATATACTAACAGGTAAGGACCCCTAAAATAAATTGTAAGAGCTATTAGAATAATTAATATCGATATGAAGACTCATAAAATATATAATAATTTATAATATATTTAAAATCCTCTGCTACCTAAAAAATAAACCATATAATAACATATTACTTGATGATATGTATGTTCGAACAAAGTTGTATTTGCTTTGCACCTTGTATTAGCTTAGATTTTGATTTAATATCAAAATGAATAAAAATTTTTATGAATTATATTTAAATTATTATGAATACTAAATCAAAGATATACATTTGAACTTTTAAAATTATTTAATAAATGATTCAAGCAAGCTATTAATTATTCATATCTAAGTTTAATCTAATATTGAGCATAGCTAGTGATTCTTAGAGATTATTATATACGAATGAATTTTAAAGTTGAGTGGGCATGAAAACCTAATATTATTCCTCTTATTTGAAATTTTAAAGTTTGACTTCGAGTTGTGTTTAGAATAGAACGAAGGTCTAAGGTTGATTTCACTTCTTAACAATCCTTAAAATATTTTACAATGCACAAAATTGTCATTAATATTTTACTCAAATAGTTATAGTTATTAAATCTTTATTTATTGGTAGTATTTAAGAACTCCAAATATTTATTACTATAAAATTGACTCAAAATTTATCTCAAAAATATTTTTTCTTATTTGGACAATGTTAAAAGTCCTAACATTAAAATTTTCAAATCAATATTTTTACTATATATAAATCTTATTCAAATTATAATAAACGAATTAAAAATATTAACGAAATAGGTTCACACTTTTTAAACTTCCTATATGAAATGCTTATCATCTAGATACATAAAACATTTATTTTACCATCAAATTCTATTTTAAAATAATTTTAATTTTTAATATATAATTTTACACGTGCAAATCCACATTCACTAAATCAATTCTAATGAAAAGCATGTATTAGAACTCATCCATATTTTATATTTTCTTTAAAAAGAAATTAATATTAGGAAAATGAACTAAGCAGAAGGAATTGAGACTCATATCCATCTAAGGATTTGAGACTCGATGGTGATAATCCACTTGAGACATAAGTTGATAGTTGATAGTAAATTTGAGCAAGTACAAAAAATCTAACTAAATTTGTTTAATGTGGAGTAATTTGTTGAAGGGATATAGAAGATATAACATCAATGGAAGAAATGCATTTCCAAAACAAGAGTAAAAGTTCACTTAAGGGCTATAAATATCAAGGAAAATTACATAATATGCAATTCACTTATGGACTTAATGCAATCACAAAGTAATAACAATATTTTTGCCTATAAATTACACAATTTTCTTCTAAAAATTTCTCAAGCTTATTCAATCAAACCATTTTCTTTCCTTAATACCTTTCTAATAGCATAAAATTAGATTGTACATCTATAAAAGACTAAAATAAAGATGATAGAGTTAAAAGTTAAAACTTCAACTTTCAAAAAGGGTCGTACAATCTTCTCAAGAAATCACGAAATTTTTATTACAACCAGAGAACATGTTGTTATTCCTATTTATTCTTCAAGTGGTAAATCATATTTTAATGATTCTTCTAACCATTTTAACAAAATAGATGATTTCCTAAATTAATATTTTACATATTATTTTCACTGATACAACTGAGGTTCATTAATTTGTAATTCAACAGACTTAACTCATTTAATTGATTGGCACTAGAGAATAGTTTAATCATCTTATTTATTTACTTTTGAATTTCCTGTCAAGTCTGTTTGTTTTAATGTGTGAGTCATTCTGTTGAAACAAAAAAAACTCACATATTGAAGCAAATAGACTTCACAGAGAATGCAAAAGTAAATAAATTGATAACTCTTCTCCGATGATAATAAATCAAGACCTAGCTCTAATTAATTTGAAATAAATGAATCCTAGAAGTCGTATCAGCCTCAAAGCTATATAAATTATTAATAATGAACATAGCTATTATGTTACAATTGGTAGAGGAGTCAAAAACATATGGTTTACCACTAAGGAATAAATGAGAATAATTGCATATGCTCCCGTTGTAGTAGAAAGTTTATGTGCTTACTTGATAAGACTTTTCATTCCCTTTATGAAAGGTGCAATGTGTTTTGCACTAGACGTTATCATTTTTATTTTAGTCTTTTATCAGCGTACAATCTAATTTTTATTGGGATAGAACGACTAAGCCCTTATTAGCAACAGTTGGAACAAAATGAATTTCAAGTGTTGTTAATCTCTAGGACAAGTACATAATATGAAATTAACATATAGACTTAATGTGATCACAAAGTAATAACAATATTGTTGCGTATATATTACATGATTTTCTTCTAAAAGTTTCTCAAGCTTATTCTGGCACTCAGTTCATATCTTTAAGTTCGATCATTGACAAGGTTAAAAGAAAGGGTGGGCCATTGATAAAGAATCAATGGAAAACTACAATGCTAGCAGATGGTAAAGTCACCTTCTTTCCTAAATACCTTTGTAATAGTAGAAAATAAGATTGTACGCCAATAAAAGACTAAAATGAAGATGATAGAGTTAAAATTGAAATATTGATTTCACGTATCATGATACTACTTCCAGTTCAAGTGCCAACAATCGTGTGTAGTAATATAACCCAACTAGTGAGTTGGGTCGAGTATCAAGGGAGTGGTTCGTAATTTAGAATAAAGAGGAAAGAATAAATGTGTTCAAGTCAATTATAGCTATAAACATTTATGAAGAAAAACATGATAAATTTAAGGGTGACAAAAGTGTCAACAATTTAAGGGGTGTTTTGTAGTCAACTAGCAACTAAAACGACAATTAAAAACGAAAATACAAATATAGAGACGGGATTCTTGGGATGTGATAGGATTATGGGCTAAGGTAAACAACTGGGTAATTGCTATTGATAGTAAATTGCTGTAAATTGGTAAATAAGATAGACTATAGTGGGGGTGAACTTTCTCTTGAACAATTTACCCCATATCAAATCAGTTTCTCTCGAACACCAGTAGGTGGCAATGAAACACAGCCTTCGCCTTAGTCCATTCACTCTCTCGAGCTGAATGTGTGGGAGAGTGTTTAGGATTCACTCTATCGAGATGAACCCACGACAACCCAATAACCACTGACCATCGATTCAATAGTTTTGGTTTTAAAACCTCTCTCTCGAACAAGCCAACAACAGGAAGTTAAAATTGTATTTGCAACTACAACCCCATTAAATTCAAACAAAATCACTGAACGAAATCACCTTTAAACACCAAATGAACCATCAATTAGCAATACTAAGCAGTAAATTCAACCCATATTCACATAATCGAATTGGGTTTTAAGCTAGACGTAGTAAAGGGATAGAAATCGATACCTAAAAGTGTTTTCATCTAGTGGGTACGATTGATATGGTCTTTACACGTCTAAGATGAAGAATATTCAATACCCATTTCCAATTTCATCGAAATGGGAATCTTCAAAATCTCCAAAGCTAAGGAAAATTGTCTCCAAAAACTAAGTTCTAAAACTGAGTAAGTCTAAAATTTTATAAACTTGTTGCATAGTAAACTAAAAATTCAAACAAGTATTTATAGTTGTCAAAAAGTGTGTTGCGAAGGTCCACTCGGCGCAGTTAGTCGGGATCGCCGATCTACTCCGTGATCCGCCCTTTGGTCTGGTTCATCGCCTTTTTGCATTGGCCTTCAACAAATTCAAGTTCTATAACTTTGGGTGATATAGCACTGCATTGCAGAACTGTTTGGCAACCCGCCGACTGCTCCTTTATCTTGCTGACACAAATTTTTTCTTTAGAGCTTGGCACACTAGAACATTAGGTGAGACCACGGCCATTCGGTGACTCGCCTAATGGTTTAGGCGATCCTCAAGCTGTCTTTTCTTTGTTCTTTCAGTTGCCTTGTTCCTGTTTTCCCAATAGTGTCCATGATTTATCTCTACATCCAAATACCTAAAACTCAAGGAATTACATCAATTATTGAGACAAAATATGCATTCGAGGATTCTAAATTTATCAAAATAAATCCCTAAAAGAGTCCAATTTGTGGACTCATCAACACCCCCAACTTAAACTTTTGCTTGTCCTTAAATAAAACTCAAGTTTAGAAGTTAAAAAATGATGTATCAAACAGTGCTACAGATGACTCAATCATGAATGCACACAGAAAGACTCAACTTACTCATGCAAGAATCAATTGTGTATTCAAAGATTCAAGTTGTGACTCAACATTACCAATGAATCTCACTATACTTGCTTCAAATGCAAGTTCAGGCTCAACAGGTATTCAAATGCTCTCACACAAAGAATGATTCCATATTCACACACAATGGTTCAATCATTAAAGTTCTAGAATCAAGATCAACATTCGCACTCATAAAGATAAACACCATGCATGATTTCCCCATAGGTTTGTCTTTATTTTCCAATCGACTTTTGTTTCAGCTCATTCAAGATAAAAAAGGTCTTTTTAAGGCTGGTACTAGGGCTGAGTGTAAAGGTATGGTCATTTAGGCTCTATGGCTTCTATCCTCATGAAATGTGATGTGAAAAACACCTTCTTTCTTTTTCTTCATCATTTTCATTCAAGCTCAAAAAGTCACCTCCTATTTATCTCCCATGGACCTTTGGAAACCTCATTTTCTTTGTATTTTCAGAACTTTATTCCACAATTTTTTCTTTTTCAATCCTTTCTTGTTTTTTCTTATTTTTATATAGAGAGGTTCCATTTTTCTAATAACATAGGCAAAAGGGGCTTCTTTGCACTTTCTTGATTTACCTTCTCTTTTCACCACACCCCCAACTTAGGTATTTGGCCTAAGTTGGCTATTTAAACAAATCACAAATCATGAGGATTATGGGTAATAGATCAAGAAAGGTTAAGCTTTTATCAGGTTTCTTCCAAGAAAAGGGTAAGGCTCAAGGGGTGCTCAAAAGAGGCTCACACACTCACAAGGTAAGCCACAAAAGAGGTATAATTTCATGTTAGTTCACACCCTTTAAAATTGCCTAAGATCATCTCAAGAAATTACATCACTTAGTCAACCCGACTAACGAGGCAAATTCTAGGTGTCATAACACATGGTTCATGATAAGCTCATCACACAAGGCATTGACACCAATGTCAAACAAGACTCCAAACTTTTGCTAGTGTGCAATGTTCATTACGAGAGACTCAATTCGATACTTGGCTAGTCACAAGGAGATGCAAAGAGTTCACATATTGTCTATGCAACTTCAATTGGCCTCATCGTAGCCGCACATTCAAGTTTTTTCGATTATAAGCACTATTCAAGACATCGGTATTGATCAAGACCAATACTCAAATTTGCAAGAGAACCGCATTCAACAGAAAAAAAGAGGTGACAAATTTTTTCGAAAGGGTCAAAATCAAGTACAATTACAAATAAGGAGCCACAATCTCAAACATCCACAAAAAGCAGTGTTTAACATAAATTTAGCTCAAAGCCCAAATATATAAACAAAACAACAATTAAAAATGTCACACATAAGGTGGGCCTCACCCCACCACAAATAAAAGCATTTGTCCTTAAATGCAAACAAAATTATCCAAAAGTCAAAAGAAATGAAGACAAAGAGGGAGGTAAAGAAGCGATCCTGTCTATGAAATGGCTTTATCTGTCTGTGCATCAGTCTAGACTCGGGCATCAGTGCCTGGAGTCACCTCAGTAGAAACAGTAGTACCAGACCCACCAGGAGTTGCCACAGGTGTATCCTCCAAAAAGTTCCTCACAGCTGCATAGAATCCCCGGGCCCTTAAAGGAATAGAGGGACCTCGGGGAGTAGTCTCCCTGCCAGAAATGGGTCACTTACCCTTGCCTTTGTCTGTAGGTGGAGGTTCTTATTTGCCCTTCTTGGGAGGATTTGACCTCCATTCATTTATTTTGAAATTTTTTGCTCTTATCTTTCGAGATGACATGTTTCTCCCAGCAACTTTTGGTCTAGCCAAGTCTGCAAAGCATCGAGACAAAATTAGAAAATATTCAAACAAAAGCATAGAAAATTGGTTGCAGATAGACTTGCCGAATTAGTCGGTGAGTTGCCCGATTGCTTTGGCAAGCTAAATCGGGCTTGCCTAAAGGATGGGCTTTAAAGCTATAGCAATTTGCAATGGGAAGAACCTTTCAGCTAATCGCTGATAGATTTTGGCGAGCAAGCATTAGCTCGTCCAAAGGTACAGTGCAAAAAGGTCTCAGGGATGTACACAGCAGGCGATCAAGAAGACCCTCGGCGAGTTGTCGAGAAGTATCGGTGAACTTAGGCTTCTCGCTGAAAGCTATAGAGCGAACATCAAATAAAGCATGAAATTAAAGGAGAGATGGGGATATTAGGTGAACCGTCGAGTGGTTCAGTGATCTCGACCCATTTCGCCAAATGAACTAACGTGCCTATTTTCAACCCACTCATCGATTTCAACCCTGCAACCCCCAAAAACAAAAGTCAAAACATGCACAACCCAAATTGAAACAAGACCCATAACATACAAGCACAACCCCACAAAATTTAATCTATTTCAATGCACCAAATTACGTGATTTTAATATTTAAAACCATATAGGCAAGATTTTCAAATTAAAATAGGAATTCAAACATTTTAATCCTATCAGAGAGGCCCAACACATGACAACACAATAAGATCATTAGCATAAGAGTTTAGAATGTCAAAAATAAACTCGAGGTTTGTGATGCTTTAAAGAGAGAGAAAGTGAAGAAGTTTGAAAAGTATAATCTTTTAGATTTAAAAACCGTCTAGTTTTCACCCATTTGGCGACGTTAGTCATGCTAGCTGAACCACTCGACGACACACCGAGTGGTCACTTACCTCACTGAGTTTTACAGGACCTCCAGTTATGGTGGGGGTCCAACCGGCAGAATAGACCGAGAACGCTGACCTGGTCGGCGATTCACCAATAATTTCATGGGCTTGCCGAGTTTTACAGACTCCCATTTGAATTTATCTTGAGTCTAACGACGATCTAGGTCAGGGTCGTTGACCTCTTCGGTGATACGTCGACTTGCCTCTTTCTTGCCAATTTTCCTCTTTCCAAACACTTTCCACACGTTAGCCTACACAGACAACACACCATTATTCCAAAAAAAAAAAAAAAAAAACTTGGGTTGCCTCCCAAGCAGCGCCTTAGTTAACATTGCGGCACGAAGCATGTCAACCCCTAAACCTCAATCGGGGTTGGCCATGGTGTCACTAGGCAACCCCCCCCCCCCCCTTGTCCATTTTGGTAGAGATTAGGCAACTCGTGACCCATGAGGTTTCAATTAGATTGATAGATCTAGAGTAAGATCCAATCATTTGATTTAACACTTCAACATTTTCCCTCATCTCCTCTAACACTCTATCTTTCTCATTGAGCTATTAGAGAATGATTAATAGTGTATCCTCGATACGTCTACTCTCATTTTCCGTAGACATTCTCCGCTCATGAGGAGGTATGTATCTGCCTTTCTTTTTTGACAGCACCTCTAGTTCCTTGACCTTTTGTGCGAAGGTATCCATCTGGCCCAGCAAAGTGACCAATTGTTGGTCCTTCTTAGTCTCCTTATTGGTGTTGGCCACAAGATCAAGCAGTTTCACTGTGATCTCATAGGAATGTCTCATAAGACCACCTGGGATAAGTTTATTGTTAATCCTTCGCTTCCGGAATAAAGAATCCTCTAGAAGTATTCCAGTAGAATTAGATCACGAATTTCATGAGTCTGGCATTGTATCAACAGTGCTTTAAACCTTAGCCACAACTCATGAAACAGCTCCCCTTCTAGCTGCTTGAAGGTCAGGATGTTTTCCTTAAACCTCATCACTTTTTTCGAAAGGTGATCCATTTGTTCACAATCATCAATTACACTCATTCTTATTGTTTCAACACACAAACAGGCAAAACAAAACTAAAAATTGAGTAAGTAGAACTATAACTAACAAGAACAAAATTTAACTAAACTAAAAATTCTCGACTAACACACTCCCCGGCAACAACGCCATTTTGGTTTCATGTATCAGGACACTACCTCTAGTCCAAGTGCCACTGATCGTGAGTAGTAATATTATCCAAATACTGAGTTGGGGTCGAGTCCCAAAAAAGGGAGGGGTTCTTAATTGAGAATCAATAGGAAAGCATAAATGTGTTCAAGTTAATTATAACTATAAACATTTACGAAGAAGAACTTGATATATTAAAGGGTTACACAAGTGTCAAGTATTTAAGAGGGGTTTTGTAGTCAACTAGCAAATAAAACGACAACTAAAAACGAAAATACAAATATGGAGACGGGATTCTTGGGATGTGATAGGATTATAGGATAAGGTAAACAACCGGGTAATTGCTATTGATAGTAAATCATTGTAAATTGGTAACTAAGCTAAACTATAGTAGGGGTAGACTTTCTCTCGAACAATTTATCCTAAATTAAATCGATTTCTCTCGAACACCAATAAGCGTTAATGAAGCACATCCTTCGCGTTAGTCCATTCACTCTCTCGAGTTGAATGTGTGGGAGAGGGATTAGGATTTACTCTCTCGAGTTGAACCCACGACAACCCAATAACCACAGATCAATGATTCAATATTTTTGGTTTTAAAACCTCTCTCTCGAGCAAGCCAAAAACACGAAGTTATAATTTTATTTGCAACTACAGCCCCATTAAATTCAAACACAATCACTGAACAAAATCACCTTTAAACAGCAAATTAACTATTAATTAGCAATACCCAGTAGTAAATTCAGCCCATAATAACTAAATCACACCCCAAGAATTGGGGTTTTAGCTAAACATAGTAAAGTGTTTCCATTAAGTGGGTACGATAGATATGGTTTTTACACACGTCTAAGATGAAGAATCTTCAATACCCACGTCCAATTACTTCGAATTGGGAATCTTCAAAATCTCCAAAGCTAAGGAAAATTGTCTCCAAAAACTATGTTCTAAAACTGAGTAAGTCTAAAATTTCATAAACTGGTTGCATACTAAACTAAAAATTCAAACAAGTATTTATAGTTGTCAAAAAGTGTGTTGTGAAGGTCCACTCGATGAATTTAGTCGGGATCGCCAATCCACTCGGTAATCCGCCCTTTGGTCTGGTTCATCGCCTTTCTACATTGGCCTTCAGCAAATTTAAGTTCAATAACTTTGGGCGATATAGCACTGTATCACAGAACTGTTCAGTAACTCGTCGACTGCTCTTTTATCTCGCCGACTCAATTTTTATCTTTAGAGCATGGCACACTGGAACATTAGACGAGACCATTGCCATTCGGTGACTCTCCTAATGATTTAGGCAATCCTCAGGCCGTCTTTTCTTTTTTCTTTCAACTTCCTTGTTCATTTTTGCTCAATAGTGTCCATGTTTTTTTCTCCAAATCCAAATACCTTACACTCAAGGGTTTACATCAGTTTTTGAGACAAAATATGCATTCGAGGACATTGAATTTATCAAAATAAAGCCCTAAAAAGTCCAAATTAAGGACTCATCAAACACACTGCTACTTTCAAAAAGAGAATGTACAATCCTTTTGTCACAACCCAGACCGTCATGATTGACACCCACACTAACTCTCCGATGGGAGAACCACTACTATAACAAAACCAAACAACTAAGCTAAAATTCTAAAGCAATTAAGGATACGAAAGATGGAATAAAAGCTAAGAACTGAAGTTCCCATAAACTTCTAAAAGATGTAACAATTAATCAATGTGGAAGAAATAACCTAGAGCCTAAAAATTAATGTACCAAAACATCTAATAATGAACCAAAAGTCTAAACAAGAAAGGATACAACCCCAAACTAATGAACGAATAGCTAACTAGAAAAGTCTAAGTCCGAAATACTGGACATAGATGAAAGATAACTCAAGGCAGCCCAAAAGAATTGGCTCACCCTTGAATTCGAACAATCACTAATCTTCTAAGCGAGGTCTATCAATAGCCGCTTGAAGATGCCCTATACTCAAAGTGCAGTATCAATACCCAACCACAGTGTACTGGTAGGATCACGAGGCTATCCTACTAAGTGCAACATATATAAGTCATTACAACAATATAATCACATGCATATATCGAACATATAGAATATTATCAATATTTATGAACAACGAACAACTTACAACTTCACATATCTCAAGATACACAATTATGACAAGTTATTAGTCCTCTAATGGAACCTAAACCCAAAATTAGCTTATCGGAACATGGTACCTGATCCAATGTTTTTGTCGAAACGTGGAAACCGATCCCATAATTATGCCTTAACATGGCAACCGATCCCAATTAGTTATGCTAGAATGTGGCAACCGATCCATTCAACACACCACAATCACAATCACAAGTATCTTCTCAAGTTCATACAATTTACTCATGAATCATGGCATTCATCATTCCTTTATGTCATTTACAATAAGTGTTATCAATAATGCAACATCCCTATACATACAAGTACCATAATAAAGTAAGAACAAACATATATCACACAATCATAGAATCACAACCATCACCTACCTCGAAAGAAACTTGAAACCCTAAGAAACTTGATCCTTTCCCTTTCGGATTTGTTCTGCTAGTCTTGGTCTACAAACAATTATAATAACACAGGAATCAATAAATAATCACTAATTACCCGAACTACTAACAATTCTAACAATCCTAGATCATACCCATGATCCCAAGTATCCAAACTAGGGCTTTTTCCACCATGGTTTCCAATTCAAAACTCTCCCCCATCGATAATTACACATTCTATTACGTTCTACAGATTGAAAAACATATTTGGGGAGTGAAAAACTTACCTTTAGCCTGAAAAATGGTCGAAAATAGTCAAGAGTCTCCTGGGATCGTTCCTTAGCTCTAAAAATCAAATAGAGTAGAGTAACGACATTTTGGGGTTTATTTACAACCTTAAGTCACATTTGGCCCGCCACAATGACCCTCACCTTGCTTCAGCGGCACCGCCAGAGTGACCAAAACAACCTCTAAAGTAGCCTGCACGAAACAGTGAGGTATTTTAATAATTCCAATAACCCCATTTCACAACACACCTTTAACCAACGATGCTTAGAAAATACCGTTCATGCTAAGATCTATTCCGATAGTTCTACTCACTCGAATTTAATTCTGTAATGTCGTACAGATTCCTTAACGACTTATTTAACTACTAATGTAATCAAAAACATAATTAAATCACCCAATTTTTTCTAGATTTTTGTACACCATAATGACTCCGATTTCATCAAAAGCTGGACTAGGTTGTGAAATCTCAAGTTTATACGAAAAAGTTTTCTGACCAAAAATTTTCCCCCATTGGATTTTCCGTAACAACGAAACCTAGTCGTTACACGTTTCAAGAAATCACATAATTATAATTACAATGGGAGAACATGATGTTATTCTTAAGTATTCTTCAAGTGGTAAATCATATTTTAATGATTCCTCGAACTATTTAAACCAAATAAATGATTTCCTAAATAAAAATTTAGATAATGTTTTCATTGATCCAGTTTATGTGAAGGATTAAGTGGTTAGTTAATTTGTAATTTAATAGAGTTAAGTCATTGATTTGGTTTGCACCGGAGAATAGTTTAACAATCTTATTTTATTTACTTTTGAATTACTTGTGAAGTCTGTTTGTTGCAATGTGTGAGTCATTCTATTGAAAAAAAAGACTCACATATTGAAACAAATAGACTTCACTAACAATTCAAAAAGTAAATATTTGGATACACTCTTCTCTGATGACAATCAAATCAATGACCTAGCCTTACAGTTATGAACAAGACCCTACTTGACGTGGCTTATGAGACATCCTAGGACCTTTCTAAACATTGTGCTCTAAATACAAATTTTGTCATGACCGTAGGTACACCCTAGGAGTAACATAACGTGTAGGACCTCGAGAGCCCCTACACATGCCCCTTGACATTCATAACATAGATTATAGAAATCAAGTGATTTAAAAACAACATTTTGTATCAAGAGTTTATGAAAATAAAACAGATGTCTACAAAGTCTCAAAACCAACTATTACATCTAGAGTGAGAGGGACATAACCCAGACATCCCGTACAATATCCACAAACTAAAACTGAAAGCAATAAAGTTTCGATCCTCCAAACATGAAGACTCACCACTACTAAGTAAAAGATGAAGTTGTTTCCTAGCCACGATGAAAAAAACATGTAACGTCGTACCCTACATTGGAGAAAACAATGTAGGAAAAAATTTGATAGCAATGCATAGAGTAGTAAAATCATGCTAAAAAGGACATTTTCATGCTCATGAAAAGACCAAGTTAAACCATAGGAAAAAGGCTAGAAAAAATCATACTAATCAATGTTATATGCAATTAAAACTTCTCTTTTTGAACACTAGGGAAGATACTTCTTTAAGTAGCCTTAGTTCATCTTTAGTGTGAGAGTTAGCCTTAACCGACATAGAGACCATGTGAGCTATAACATGGAATCCGGTGTATGCCCCACACCAAAAAGGGGTGTTCTCACTTGCCAAGGCAAGAACCTTAACTTCTAGCTTACATGGATCCACTTGCTAATGTCTATCTAAGCCAATCATTCTATCTCAAAACATAATATGATGGTTGCACAAAGGTAAGGGATAAGGAAATTCCTACTAGAAACCCGACCTTTAATACGGGAGAACTTACATCTCAATATCTTCTCGATGCTAAGCATAAATCCCATAGCGTAGTAACAATTCGTTAATTGTCTTATCTTTCATGGAGGTCAATTCAACTAGCCGATCCAAGCTTATTTTCTTCAAAATAGCTCCTAAACTTGATTCTAAGTTAGTTGAGCTCTTACGAATCCTTATGCGAGAAAATCATTTCACATGCATGCATTGAGTATTATGTCAGCAACCATTTCACAAGAATAACAATAACAAATTATAAGCTTTACTCCCATATCATCTTAAATCATTTTCAGCAATTTGATAAAGAACATGCATAGCTTCATAATCTTCTTCTTTCAAGGCTAAAAGCCCACATTATCATCATAACATAGAAAATATAGGGGGTATGCATGGGTTCATGGGGATTCATCTTAAAATAATTGAATTATCTCAATTCATGCTTAATGCTTCATAAAACAATCAAATAAATCAATATTGAATGAAACCCATAACGTAGAAGAAAACCCTAACTTCAAGTGGGAACTTCTGACTTAAAAATTGAGGGATTAGGAACTTTATGGAGGAAAGGGCTCCATATATGAAGACTATCATACCTTTATTTTAAAATTCCTTAAGCAACTTGATGAATTGGAGACTTGATATTGGACACTAGGTTGATTCCATCTTCTTCTTCTTTTAGAGAGAGAAAATATTTTGGTGGAGGATGAATTTGTTCTTATTTTTTGTTATTTTGATAGAATGAATTGAATGGGTGAATTTTTAGGGGTAAGACCTTTATATTGGGGTTCTAATAGAGGTCAAAACGAAAGGGTATTGAATAAAAATAATTAGGGAAAAGACAAAGAAATCCCTTAAATAACTTTCGACCTCCACCGACGGTGGAGAACTACGGTCTATGGTTCCACCTACAGACTATCCTTGTCAACTGTGGTGGGTTCAAAGACTTGCTCTCTAAGCCTTCAAACGACGGGACCTACCTATGATTCATGGGTCCACCGACAGGCCATGGGTCTCGACTTATGACCTTTATATTTCTCTAAGTCTGGGACTCACCTACAGACATACCTACGATTCGTGGACAGGACAACGGTCCGTCCTGGTGAACTATCACTATGTCTTTGGAAAACTAAGACTAGTCAACCATGGGTCTACCTATGGTGCATTTCTCAGTCTATGGTCCATTAGTGGTGTCCGTTGATATTGTCACTAGGTATTTTCTGAAAGACGGAAAACTTTTCTCCCTTATGAATTCGACGTGTTAGAAAATAAATTAACAAATTATGCTCCCATTGTAATTGAAAGTTTATGTGCTTACTTGATAAGACTTGCCATTCCCTTTCTGAAAGTTGCACTGTGTTTTGCACAAGACTTTATTTTTTCAATCAAGTATTTTGTCGGCGCACAATCAAATTTTTGTTATGATTAAATGATTAAGCCCTTGGTAGCTACTATTAGGACAAATTGAATTTTAAGAGCTGCAAAATCCCTAGGAAAAGTACCTAATATGCAATTCACTTATAAACTTAATGTAATCACAAAGTAAGAACAATATTTTTGCCTATAAATTACACAATTTTCGTCTCAAAATTTCTCAAGCTGAATCAGTCAAACCACCTTCTTTCCCTAATACCTTTTTAATAGCACAAAATAAGACTGTACACCCATAAAAGACTAAAATGCAGATGATAAAGTTTTAAGTGAAACACAATGCAACTTTCGAAAAGGGAATGTATAATCTTCTCAAGAAATCACGTAATTTTTATTATAAAGGGAGCACATGTTGTTATTCTTATTTATTTTTCATGTGGTAAAACATATTTTAAAGATTCCTCTAACAATTTTAACAAAATAGATGATTTCCTTAATCAAATTTTAGACAATGTTTTTGCTAATCAAGTGGAAGTGAAGTTAATTAATTTGTATTTCAATAGAGTTAAGCCATTGGTTTGATTGGCACTGAATAATAGTTTAACCATCTTATTTTATTCAATTCTGAATTGGCAATGAAGTATGTTTGTTTCAATGTGTGACTCATTTTATGGATACAGTAAGACTTACATATTGGAACAAATTGACTTCACTGACAATTCAAGGATAAACTCTTTTCTAATGATAATTAAATAAATGACATAAGTTTATTTTATTGCAAATGAATGAATCCTATAAGCCAGATCAGCCTCAGTACTATCTAAATTTTAATTTAGTAATGTATCTATTGTGTTAAAATTGTTAGAGGAATCATAAAAATATAGTTTACCACTCAGGGAATAAATAAGAATAACAACATGTGCTCCCGTTGTAATTAAAATTTTATGTGCTTACTTGATAAAAGTTAACATTCCCTTTTTGAAAGTTGCAATCTGTTTTGCACTATACTCTATAATTTTCAATTAAGTCATTTGTCGGCGTACAATCTATTCTTTTTGGGACAGAACGACTAATCCGTTGTTAGCTACTGTTAGTTTAGTTCATATAGGTGATTAGTTTTTGGTTAGGAGTCTTCTTATTATTTATAATTCAATTAAAACCATTTTATATTCTTAAATAAAGTATCTTATTTCAACACTTACTCAGTGTTTATATGGTATTAGGGCTCTATATGCTATAACGAGAACATACATTTTTTTCTCTTTCTTCTGTATGTTTCTCACACATATCAACAAACGTTTAATTTTTTTCTCATTCTTTTGTACATCTGTCACACAGATCAACAACAATGACCTATCACAACAGCAACAACAAAAAGAGATTTGTTAATGCTGACAACACAACGAGTACCAAAATTATTATTCAATTCAATTACACATCCCAAATACCCATCATACTCAATGGTACTAGCCACAACTTTTTCAAAGAGAAAGCCCAATTATTTATGCTTATGTTTGGCTACAACCTCTTTGGCCATCTCGATAAGACCACAACATCTCCCACTCGCACGATTGTCGTCGTCACAAACATATCTCCCAATCCTACTTTCTTAACTTTGTTCTGTCATGACCTACTCATCCAGAATTCCCTCATGGCTTCTGCCAAACCCCACATGCCTCTGCCGTTGTTGTCGCCAACTCTGCTATATAAGCATGGGATGATCAGCTTACCACTTATGCAAATAGATCCCAAACACGAGTCTTCAGCTTACATGATGAACTTGCATGTGTAACTAAGTACTCTCGCTCTATCACCAAATATCATCACACTATTTAGGTTTTTTTAGACAAGTTATCCACTTCTGAAGGTATTGTGTCACATCTAAATGAAAAATAGCACACGGGCATACTGAAACAAAATCTAAGTACATCTTAACTAAACCTAACTAGACCTATAAACCTAGAATGTACACTCGTGCCCAAGTTTAAATAAAACCCAAACAGCCCGACACATACACATAATAGCTATGTACACTAAGAAAGGAATACCACAAACAAAAAATCCAGACTCCCAGCCCAAGTAATTGACAATCAAGTCTAATCAACTCCAGCCCAGCAAGCAAGAGTGATAATCAATCTAGGCCTCCCAGGTAGCCAGTCCACTTCCATCCTAACAAGTAAGAGTGACTCGAGGATGTGTCGACTCATAAAAGTATCTAACTATCAAGGTCGCCTAGCTAGCTAGTCCACTCCTAGGGGCATAAGCAGCCCAGCTAGAAAGAGTGACCCGGGGGCATGTTGACTCCGAAGAGGATCTCATGTACACTCCAAGCCATCATAGATCAACGTTCACTCAAAAGCAATCACAAAAAGTCCCCAAGCTAATATACTTCAATCCCGAGAAAGTGCAAAACCTCTAGTAACACATTGAAGCCGCATAAATAAGGAGAGGAGGTGGGATGGGATCAGAGACCACTAAATCTTAGACCCAATGATGGGACCCATCTAAGGATCATGGATCCATTGATAGACCATGGACCATGATCATAGAACTCATCTTTCGATCCTACAATTCCTCTAAGTGTAGGACTCATCTATGAGACATACCTATGACTCGTGTGTTGAATGACGAACTGTCTTGGTGAACGTAGAAAAGTACTGAGACCTAACATTTTGGAAAAATAAAAACTTACGAACCATGCCACAATCTACAAACCGTCGTCCTACCTATGAGCCGTGGGTGGTGTCATCTATGCTGGCACTAGGTCTGTGAACAAACTCAAATTTCTCATCTTTTTGGACTTGAGGTGTTACATGTGACTTTTCCAAAGAGTTTTGACTTATCTAAAGGGTTGCTATTTTTCCATATAGTTGTGACTTTTCTAAAGGATTGTGACTTTTACAAAGTGTTGTGACTTTTTTGAAGGGTTGTGACTTTTCTGAGAAGGCACAATAAGAACTTGTTCATACTACCCTTTGTAGACTATAAATAGAGGGTTTTTCTCGCATTTTTAAACTACAAATTTTCCATGTTTTCTATTCTTTCTTCTTAACACCCAATTTAATACATATACTATATTTTCATACTATATTTTTTACGCAACTTTATGGACTATTCATTTGATTTATTTATTATCTTAAAGATGTTTGATAAGTAATAATACCAAAATTCAGCACAAATCCTACGAAATATTATATTTATTTATATTATAAAATATAGTAAAAGAAGATACATTTTCACATTGAATGATTGTGACTTTGCCGATGGGCAATGATTTTACAGAAGGGTTATGACTTTTCAATTTCTACAAAACTTAACATGTTTTTTATATGAATAATACAAGAACATTTCAACTCCAATGAAATATATTAATAGGTATAAGTACCTTATCATATTGCTACACAATTCATTCCCTCTTTGTTGTCTTTTCCTCAATTCTGATTGCATCAAGAGTGCTTAAAAGTTTTCATAACAAATAATGCAAAAGTAATTTAATACAAATTTATAAAGATAAAATTTTATAGTTCATTTGATAAAAAAACCTATGTTGTCGGACAAAGTGATGACAGAAGGGAAAGACCCACAAAAAGAAGTAGGTACAAACAAAAAAATTGTCATGATCTTGATCAGCTGTTTCACAATTAAGTTGTTGAAATAGTTTTACTTTTTACTTGTTGAATGTAGGAAAAACCAACAAGTAAATTATAGTTTTGTTTCACTAATTTTTTTGGTTAAGATTCAAAGTAGACTTCTAAGGAACTAGTGCTTTTCTCAGAAATTAGGGATAAAATTTGTCACAAAAAAGAAGATACAACAACTGGTATGGTTTGCCTAGATTTTATAGGTAGTTCCTCAAGAGACGCAAATGAAGAGATACAACAATCGGAAGGGATACATGAGTTCAAAAAACGGGTTTCAAGCTAAAAATAAAATAGTGGTAAAAACCCTAAAGTACTAAAAAAACATAAAAATAAATTCCTGAATATTAAGGTGCAACATAGGAAGACCTAGGATTACCATATATATCATTATTAAACCTTTTTACTGTGGCGAACATAATTTTCTTATATTTTAAAGAAAATATCTTAACATCTATAAGCTTTAATCAAGCAATAAGGTTGATGAGAAATGAAACACAAAAAATATATAGGTATATTTCATAGTTATTTCTATGACTGAATAAAGTCTGGATTCATGACTTTATTTTTAAAAATGAGTTTAAGGTATAAAATTCATTAGCCTAGTAGAGATAAAATACCTTTGAAACAACTCCAAAAATACCTAGTGATACTCTAAATGCATTCCACTCAGAGCTATTTGTAATGTCTCATCCCTTGTGAATTTACTTTTAATTTTGAAATGACCAATTTTCCCTTTCCCTTAGAATTTTCATCCTTAGTTTGTGCTGTGATGTGGCTGGTATTGTTCCCGATGCGATATGGTATGTTTTTCATGATTTTGACCCCTTTTGAGTTGAATATCATTGTTGTGGTTGGCTTTGGTCAACATTTTGAGTTTCTAGCGTCAGATGGGAATTCTATCAAATTCGACGCATTGAGAACATTGAGTTTAGTTGATATGGTGGTTGGTAAGATTTCTGAAGCCTTAGGTTGAATTTTTCGCATTTGGTGAGAAGTTGAATTTTTAGCCTTAAGAGTTGCCCAGGAGGGTAACTCTGTCATTTGAACTTTTTCCAAATATCCGACACATCCATTAAGTCTGAAATGTCAATTTTACTAGGGGAGCATGTGAAGTTTAAATTTATCGGAGTCCAAACAATTTCCGAGGGTCCATTCATGAATATTTTTCTTTATGTTAAGCTGGTGGTTTTCAGTTTCTGGTGTAGGTCATTTTTACCTTCGTGATCACGGCCCATATGCTCGCGTTCGTGATGAAGTCTTTCCTTAGACGTTGTGATCGCAGACAAGGGTCTCCTGATAGTGATGTGTACTTCAGTGCACTTCGAGATTGCAAGAATTAGTGGCTCGCGGTCGTGATTACCATTTTTGACCTAGATAGAACCTAAATTTGAGATTCTTCCCATTTTTGTCATTTCCTCCATTTTTCAATCTTGAGGAGCTTTGGGGAGACAATTCTTGTGAGTATTCTTGTGATAACTCGTATGGATAAGCTTTCCCTACCAATCCATTGTTGATTCCATCAATATTTATCTTCTAAACATCCTCTTTAAATCACTATGTCAATGTGGGTTTTGCGAGGAGTTTTCCCCTATGTTTTAAAAATGGAATTTTTATGTATTGGAACTAAGTTTTTGGTTAATTTTATTGGGTTTTTTAAACAACATATCCCTCTTGGCCTGTAGAAAATTTTTTTAACTAAAAAAATCGGATTATACCATTTTTATTTTAGGAATATTTTACTCCAGTTTCTAATCCTATCAATATGGGTATCATTGGTATCCTTTTGACGAACTCCTTCCATTCTTGATAGCTAAGGTCATTTCAGTAATGTGTGGTTGAAGAAGTGCTCCATTAGATCATTTTGAATGATGTTTGACCTTCGAGGTAGGTTTGGCTTTCCCTCATTTAGTTTGAGATGAGTAAATAATTTTTCTTAGGAAGTCAACTGTGAAATGAGATGTAGTATGAGTTTTAGAGGTTGGTAAGTATTGACATGATTTTTCAGTTTGTGTAATATTTATTTATGATGCTTAGCCTATTGTAGGCTCTCGTTGATACCTCTAAAGAAATACTATTTTTGAGAAAGAAAATGAGACACCTTACTTTTATCCTTGACCATAAGCTAGAGATTATGAGATTTGTATATGGACTGCAAGTTCTCTATGGGTGCTTATATGGAAGCTAAAGCTCAGTAAGGTGTATATGATAAGTTATACGATGACTTGGGTCCCACCAAGTCATTTCATCATCTCATCACTTATTACAATACACTGGCTATATTTCTTGTGTTGTGTGCGTTATTTATATGTATTAGTTAGCGTTTACTGTATTCGCATCGTTATTATATAAATTTATGGCACCAATACTGGAATGGGTCTTTTTTACGTACACGTGGAAGTATTTTATAGTTTATTTCTTAAGTCTGATTAGTTGATGTTGCTCAGTCAGTCTGACCTAGTGAGTGCATGTGGCTTCTACTCACCCTGATTTTCGTTATGTTTTTCATACAGATCCTAGTCAGGGTTATGTTTGTAGCTGTTTATTGGATCTAACAGGTTTTTGTCTATTGAAGTTTTGGTGAGATCCTGCTTTCTGGATCACCATTTGTCTCCATCTATCATTTACAATCTTTAATTTCCTTTCAAAGACTTGAAAAGTATTTCATAATATAAAATTGTATTAAATGCTCTTTATACTTATGCTAATAGGTTTTGGGAACTTCTTTGTTGTTTTCGTTTTAGTTGTGCACTAACTTCCATTTGGAAATCTTGTATGTGTTATTTCTTTTGTCTTACACACCACTTTTGGGGTTTTCAGGGTGTGTACCATTACAACCTCAACTTTTGGGTCATGACAAATTGGTATCCAAGCGCAAAGTTAAAGAACATGTTTTCTACTAGAGTCTTGTTAATTAGTATGTAGATGTCCGTACTTATCTTAACGATGCCAAAAGATACCTAGTAGGAGAAATTATATTCCTTTATTTCCCTTTTGCGCATTATTAATATCAAGTCTTGCATACGTCTAATATAATCTATCTGTGGAGATGGTGAGAATTGTAGCCAATACCTCAGAGGACGAGGCCATACCTGCTGCCTGAGCTTCAGTTTGTAGGCCAGGCAAGGGATGAAGTTGATTTAGGGGTTGTGGTTGAGCAAGAAGGGCAGCACCTACTCGAGGTTGATCGAGGGCGGCATCACTTGAGCCCACATATGAGCATAATGGTATTATCGAGAAGAAAATTGATAAAAAAAGACCAACTCAACCTCCTTTTGTATCTGGCACAGCTCTATGGTTTCAAGAGATAATTTTCAAATTATTGTATGACTCAAGAGATTAACATTCCTATGTTGAAGTAGGAAGTGATAAACATAAACTTCATCACGGGTTTACCTCGTACTCGCAGACATCATGAATCCATTTGGGTAATAGTAGAAAGTGTTACTAAGTCCAGTCACTTTTTCGCTGTCAAGACTACAGATTTAGTGGAGGACTATGCTAAACATTATATCTATAAAATAGTCAGGTTTCATGGGGTTCCTTTGTCTATCATCTCAAATAGAGGTCCTCAGTTTACCTCTTATTTTTGGAAGTTGGTTTACAAAGGTCTTGGTACCCAGGTAATCTCAGCACAACATTTCATTCACAGACAGATGGTCAGCTGGAGCATAACATTCAGACCTTAGAGGACATGTTGAGGGCTTGCATGATCAATTTCAATGGCAGTAGGGACGATCACCTACCTCTCATAATGAATCAATAAAAGCCATGAAACAAGTAGTTGGTCAATTAAAATTAGAACTAGCGCAATTCACAAAATTAGAAGCCTTTGCACAATTTGCTTCTGATCTCAATAAAGCAACTCAGAATCAATTACCAAGAGGTCAATGATTACGTGAATTTCTTAAATAATCCCAATCAGCTTCTCTCATGGTAAAAGAGCAGATAATGACTATTTATACCAGAACAAACGGCTATCTTGATTCATTAAAAGTTTGACAGGTAAGGAAATTTCTTGTTGAGCTACGTACTCACTTCAAAAATACTAAACCTTCTGAATTTGGATGGACGATATGAATTTTTTTGAGATAGTTAACCATTTTTTTCACTGTAAGAGGGATGAAAAGGAAGCTCAAATGAAGTGAGAAGGCTGAAAAGAAAGCTCAACCTACAGGGAGAAGATGTAGATCTCCAGTTGGTTGGTTTGAAGTAGGTGAAGCAACATTGATTGGGCTAGATTTGGAAAAAAGTTTAGCTCATCAGGGATAAACTTAAGACAGCTGAGAGAAGCCCTACTCAGATGTAAGGAGAAGGGACTTAGAGTTTGAAATCGATGATTGGGTTTTCCTAAAAATGTCACCTATGAAGGGGGTGATGATATTTGGCAAAAAAAGGAAAGCTCAGTAAGAGATATGTAGGTCCTTACAAAATCCTGAACAAGGTTGGAATGGTGGTTTATGAGTTAGAGTTGCTAGCATAACTAGCAGCAGTCCTTCCAGTCTTTCACATTTCCTTGTTAAAATAGTATGTGGGTGATCCAGCGTCGATCGTTCTATTAAAGAATGTGACTATGAAGGATGTATGAATAGGAGCCATTTGATATTATTAACCATCAGGTTTGTAGGTTGAGAAATAAAGAAGTCTCTTCAGTTAAGGTCTTTTGGAGGAGTCAATCCATAGAGGAAGCTACTTGGGAAGCAGAAGCAGTCGTGAAACCCAACTATCCTTATCTCTTTCCTACCCATTCCATTTTAGCTTTGAGTAATTGTTCCTATCCAGTCTCTCAATTTACTCTTGCATAAAATTAATCTCAATATCTTGTTCCTTCAATTGTTCTCGTATTTTCAGTATAGTTTCATGTTCTTTACAGTCAGTTCAGTTGGATTTTAGTTTCAAGTACTACTGGAAGGGTTTGAAGGTCTTTCCCTCCAAACTCAACTAGTTTAGACTTCAATCGAGGACGAATGTTCCCAAAAGGGAGATATTTTAACAGCTCAGAACTTATCTAACAAGAATAATAAAAAAATAGGTGAACCACGACAGGGTTCATGGACCGTGAAAGGAACCATGGTTCATCGACCTGTCAGTTGTTCACACCCAGCCTTAAAAGTGGTTGACCACGAAACCCTTCCCGGGTCATGGACCAACTCACAAGCTGTGGAAAGGCTCATGGGGACAAGACAGAATCCCCAAAGCTCAGGAATCATACCACAGAGCCCTCTATGGCCTGTGGTCTTGATGACAGGTCGTGGGAGGGACCGTGAACCTTAGTCAGCAGACCATTAGAGCAAGTGAAGAACCACAGTGGTCTTCACGGGTCGTGGTAGGGCTCATGATTAGGCCACCTAGAACCAGTAGCCACTGGCCAAGGACCACGACCCACTTGACTGTCCGTGGTCCCTTTGACGGTCCATCATAGGTGATGTGATCGGCCCCAGTTACATTTTATGTAGGGTCATTTTGGTCTTTTTCCATATGTGTTGGACACATAAACTACGTAGTTTAACCCTGAAACTACATCGTTTTACTCAATTTAAACCTAGTAACTTAGTCGGAACTTACACAGAATGATCATTCTCCAAAATTCATCAAACTTAGAACGGAAAGAAGAGCAAAGAGGTGACCCAATCCCTTTCAAGAATGCAACGGGTTTTCTTTAGTTCCAACCCTAAATCAAAAAATTTCTGCTTGAATTTCGTCACTAAGAATGTGGGATTTTACTAGTGGGTTCCTGTCATCCACTAGGTCCTTAGGACCTAATCCGATTTTTGATTCCCTATATTTTGGTTAAACATAGATTTTATAGAACTTTTGAGAATTGTTCTGATTAAGTTGTTATAGTATTCCTAATCAGATTATTACATATTTGTGAAATTGTTGCTTAGTTCTATGCATGAAATTCTGTACCCTAGTTGTGTAAATCCTCATAGTTCAGGAATTACACTTGCTATTTAAGTTAAACTGATGCACATGCTCCTGTTTCGATTGGTTCATTATCAGTATTTAAATGTTGAATTCTCAAATTTTGCATGTCGGGGTTTTGATCTATTCAGCATTTCAGTACTTAAGTCATAATGTGTCATATACATTTTCAGTTGGGAGTAGACTTAACACCGAGTTGGGCTACGGTTCAGTGTACTAGTATAGTCCCAGAACTACGTGCCCCTTTAGGTTTATAAATCTCTTGTATGGTCATTATATTTAGTGATCATGCCAGCCGTGCCTTTATACACTTGACAAAGTATATTAGGTCCTCTTGATGGGGCATATACATCGTACTCCACATTTAGCTCACGTGGTTTTAAGTCGATTAGTAATAAATCCCACAATAAGACTCTAGTGCAAATGACCATGTTTTCAGTTATACATCAATATTGAGTCTTAGCATGTTACATACTTGGTCATTGCATTCAGTACAATTCATTTCAGCATATTTTTAGTACTTTCTATCTTGTTGAGTTTATGTTTGTTCAGTTATATTCTATGTACTACATGCTCAGTACATTCCAAGTGCGGATGTATACCTTGCGCTACATCCTTTCATGATGTAGGTTTAGGTATTCAGTATCGAGATCACATATAGATTTGTTCCCGATCAGTATTCAACAGCTTCAGTGGTGAGTCCTCACACTTCAAGGATAATAGATATGTTTTTACAGTTAGTCTTTCATTTCAGTTTTCAGTTTTGATAGGGTTAGCTAGGGGCATGTCCTAACAACATTAGTCAATTACAGGCTATTTCAGAAATAGTATTCAATTCATCGTTAACTTTGGAGTGATTGTTCAGTATCACTAAACTCGTAGTACTTTTCATACATTTAGATCAGTATTGGGTATTCCCCATCTTTTAGTTAACTATGGTTTTAAGTTTCCGCATAATATCTCTTTATTTAGTTGTTTCAGTATGATTATGATATGCCAGCTTCAAGGTTAGCTTAGGTTCATTCGTGATCCTAGGTTCCATGTTTACTTCAAGGGGTAGCCTCGGGGCGTGACAATTTCGATAGTTTCTACTCCTACAATCGTTTAGAACATGTCTTTCACTTCGTTACTGAATTCTAACTTGTATCAATCCTGGTGGATCTTTGTTAGGTTTATACTAGATTATGATCACCTACACCTAGTATTGGATGAGGTGTAGTTGAGCGTTTATCACCCTGCAACACTGCCCCATCCCTAAATACTATTGCAGAATTTCATTCTTTTGCTTCAAACCATCACTAGCCCTAATGATTTTCGTTTTTCCATATTTCCATCCAAAAATTTTCAATTTCACGAATATTTTTCAAAATTTATATTAGTTAATGTAAAGAGTGGGTGATAGTGGGTATTGAAAATATAAAAGATTTCATTAATAAACTTGAAGAAGCTTCAAAAATAATAAATGGATTTTGTGAATTTATGAAATAATTCATAATTGTAATTGAGATTTGTTGGGTTTGTGTTTGTGAACATATATTATGAAATTCCAGTCAAACATATACGAAATTAATCTATTTGACATGAATTTGATATTCAATTTGGGAGCAAATATGGAGAAATGATGTTCAAAATATCCAGAATATGCAAAACTAGCAATTTTTTTTAATATTTAACTTCTTAGGTGTAATTGAAAATGACATGGAAATGAGTGGAATTCCATACATAAATTGATATACTACATGCACAAACATATGATTAGAAAGGAGTTTAAAATATTGTATTTCTGTGAGTTTAAGGGTTTTGTTGGCAGAGTCGTAAGTATAAGGGTCCAACTTACAAATGGATCCAAGTACAAGGGTCTCTCATGTGAATCTGCCTATATATTTTCCTACGAAATAGGGTCATATTTTCCGTTTTACTCTCACAAATAAGTCATATTTTCCCTTTGTTATACTTTATCGACATATTTTCCCTTTTCATCAAACGATAAGGGTCATAATTGCCTGTGTACTTGAAAAAAGGTCATATATACACCTACAATATTTGATCATCATGTCATTAATATATTCGCCCTTGTAGTCTAAAAAACTCATATTTTCCATTGTACTCTCCGAAAGGTCATATTTACCCCTACGACATCAAATTCGCATGTCCTGTAACTCCTATAAGAAAATAAAGGTGGAAATTTTTCACGACCCAAAAATGGGAGTGGTGTCACTTGTCTTATCCCACCAAGGGAAGTCAGTCTAAAACCCAATTAAAAAGATAGATGCAGAAATAAAATAGAATAGAAAGACAAAAATAATGCAATAACGCATATAAAATGACATATCTAAACTACAACCCCAAAACATTGTAGTCATATGTACAAACCTCTAAGTATTAGAATTGATTCAAAGAAGTGCAAGTCTAAATTTCTTTGTTCCTAGAACAAAACAAGAACATAATAATAGAGTAAGAGGTGTATGCCGAGTTGACAGACAACTACCTCACAAACTCTCTGCAATAAGCCTCAGACGTAGAAGATAAGAAGAAGAATAACGATGATACGGGCTCGTAACCTACACAAGTGTAGAAGCAGGGGATTGTGAACCAAACAACAATGTACTCGGCAAGTAAATGTACAACTCAAGGTAAAGCAATACAAAATACAGGTACTCCCTACATTACACCTAAACATCCACAACTATAATCTATAGAGAAATCAGCCCAACCTTGAAATTCACATTTATATAGCACACAACACATATAACAACACTACAATGTATACCAATCACCAATACATACATTCATATTCATCAACCACGAGTTCTATAAAAAGCACTCATGAAGTTCACAAATGGTGATGATATGCAATACAAAGAAATGAAATGTAAAATATAGTGATGCATATTTTTCCTAATGATATGCTCCCACTTAATATCAGGCTGGGACCCATAGGGGGACTCACAAGGTCCATGTCTCCGTTAGAACCATTTTTCCTCATCATTGCTAGAATCGTTTCTCTTCGACATAATCATCATAATAGATCTCATCATAATGTTTCAGAATAAATGCAATTAGGGATGTTAACACAAATGATGAATAAATTATAATTTTCATCAATGCACAATCAATAACAATACAATCATCAAGCATCATCCATAATGAATCAGTATGACCATTCAAATAATTTACAACACATTACATATCAATATACAGTCAAGTTGCCTTTTCATTTTCCCTTTTTCAACATTAGAATCATTCAAAATGAACAGGTGACCACAAACCCCACAACAAACACAATAAAGAATACAAGATTCTATATGCTTAACAAAAGGTCAAGAAGTCTATCTGCCTCAAACAAATAATAAATCACCCGTCACATGAGCTTTTCCTTTCTAGTGGGTCTCAAAATCAACAAAATCTAATAAACAAGGGAATCACAATAAGAATTTGAAACTAACAACAACCATATCGCTGTTTTTGGAAATGCAGCCAAAATAATACCAAAATCCATTTTTGAAAAATAGGGTTAAATCAGGAAACTCATATAAAATCATGTTACCCACATAATTTGGAAGTCATTGGTGAAAACAAATTTAAAATGGCGTTAAAATCATTTTTCAATCACCATTTACTTCAAAACCACGTGTTCTTGAAAAAATTTTGAAAGTTCAAAATTAAAAATTTGATGTTTAAAAATGTAAATTATTAATGTGAAATGAAGATTCATGGTCAGAAATACTGATAAAAAGACTAATCACTAAAATCCCATTTGAAATCATCTCCCAAGAGTTGTCAAAGCTCAAAAATTGAAAATGGGCTTGGAACCACAATTTTTGTAAAACATGAAACTACTAGCCAATTACTCTCGGCAATCGCGGCTTGAGGCCCATGAACACAGACGTTGGCCATCAGTGACCCTTTGCAAATGCAGGCACTCCCCTACAAATGCGAAGGCCATGATCCCCAACACTTCTCTACTGTTTTAAAGCTCCTGCAAATGCGAAGGTCCACACCCTAACCCTCTACGATCGCAATCTCACCTCCATGAATGCAGTGGTCACATCACATTACCCTTTGCAAATATGGTCACCAACTCCGCGAGCGTGAAGGGTTGGGCACCAAAATACAGAATTCAACAAGAACAAAAAGATAAAATTCATCTAATAAACTTTTGAGATTCGGTGTTCACCCTAAGTACAAAAATTGTCACCACCCTCGGTTACCCCTTGGACGTAATAGAGGTCCTAGGATCACAAGGACCCCAAGCTAACCCGGAGTCTGGCATATCAACAGCATACTAAAATATAACTAAGAAAGCAGAGGCGTAGCTGTAAAGTTAGTCAGAACTAAAAGAATCTCAAGTGAGAATATAATTGAATGTCAAAGGGGAAACAACCCACAACAAGTAAATGCTAACTCTATGTATGAAAGCCTCTACTACTGATGAGCTATTGTGACAAGTCCTAACTAATTCTAAAAATAAACTAACTAAATCAAGCATAAAGAAACGTCCTCGAATTATGAGGACTTACCACTGAAGCTGATGAGTATACTTTGGAAATCATACTAAGCGTGAGCTAAATGTTGAGTGCCTAAACTACATCATAAAACAATGTATCACAAAGTATGCGTCATTACTTTAAATATACTGAGCATAAAGGTTAGAGATACTAAGCTCTACAATAATATACCTGAGCAATGTAATAATGAGCGTTGAAATCAACTATACTTAAGTGTATCTAAAAAGTTGATCTAAATGCAATGAGCAAGTACTAATTATGTAGCTAATATGCTTAATTGAATAGTGATAACATGGTCAATTTAATAACAGTATGATTGTGGGAGCTACTACTAATCGACATAAACCATGTGAGCTAAACGTGGAGTCCGATGTATCAACCTAATCGAGAGGACACAATATACCTTTCCAAGAGTATAGAGGCATAATTGTGGCGTGATTATTCAAATTGGTACCCAACAAAGGGGACATCTAATCCTATATTGGCACGCAGTTCTGTGACTGTAAGGGTACGCTATACCCTAGTCCAACTCGGTGCTAAGTCTATGAATGTACGTAAATATGCACAAAGGTATGTCATTCAAATTTTGAGGCATGATATTTGTTTGATTTGCCTAGAAAGTATAATTTATGACCACTTATAATTAATGTAATCTAGGGTTCTGAATTCTATACAAGGAACTACACAAAATATCAAAGAAAACATGTTATTTAGATTATGGAAACTATAGACCTCGACCAACTGGACCCACATACGGATCGTGGGTCCATCGATAGGCCGTGAGTCTCAGTCATCAATCTTGACCTTGATCCTAGAATTTCTTTAAGTCTGGCACTCACCTACGAGACCTACCTATAGATCGTGGATGGGACGATGGGCCTTCCTTGTGAACCATCACAAAGTACTGAAACTTCTAAGATTTTGGAAAACTAGGACTAGCCAACAATGGCCTACCTATGATTTGTTGGTCAGACCATAGACCATTGGTGGCGTCCGTCGGTACTGGCACCCAGGTTATGAAAGTATAAGTTTTTTTGATTTTTTGAATCCGAGGTCTTAAAGTTTTGCAAGAAAATTTAGATGGTTGAGAGTAGTACCATGTTTGTTTGTGTTCTATCTGTGTTGTTGCATGTTGTTGTGAACTACATGTGTTTTTACTTACTAATTAGAGCATTTTGAGACTTAGTCTAGGATAGACTAGTGTTGCCTTAGAGTTGTGAGCCTTGTAGCTTTGTTATGTCTCTGATGTCGTGTTGAACGGATTAGTTCCTTACTGAATAACATACCTGGGTCTAATAGTATAAGCCTTAGTCTAGGTGTTTGCACAACTTGTTAGACATTCTACCTTCTCTCCTTATTTATACGGCTTCAATGCGTTACTAGACATTTTGAACTTTCTTGTGATTGGAGTATTTCAACTTTGAGCCTTTTTGTGATTGCTTTGGATTGGACGTTGATCCATGATGGCTTGGAGCGTACTTAAGATCCTCTTCGGGGTCAACATGCCCCTGGGTCACTCTTTCTAGATGGGTGGCTTACGCCTCTAGGAGTGGACTGGCTGGCTGGGTGACCTTCATACCTTAGATCCTTTTTTGAGTCGACACACCCTCCGGTCACTCATGCTAGCTGGGATTGAAGTGGACTGGCTAGCTGGGCGGCCTATATTGATCATCACTCTTGCTTGCTGGGCTAGAAGTTGACTGGACTTGATTGTCAATTACTTGTGTTGGGAGTCTAGCTTTTTGTTCGTGGTACTCCTTTCATAGTGTGTGTAGTTATTATGTGTATGTGTTGGGCTTAAAAGGGTCCATTCGGGTTTTATTTAAAATTGGGCATGAGTGTACCTTCAGGGCTTATGGGTCCAGTTAGGTTTAGTTTAGATGTACTTAGATTTTGTTTCAGTATGCCTGTGTGCTTTTTTTCATATCCACTAGGACCTTTGTTTGTGTCAAGATTCTATCTTTTTATATTGTTTTTACCTTCATGCTCAATCCACCTTTGATGCCTACTAAGTACCTTTATTTTCGTACTCATACTACACTCTACATCTTTTTCATGATATAGGACCTAGTGCCATCTACCAACGGTGATCATTCGTGCCATGTTTGATGCTTTTGGGATTGGAGACGAGGGTGAGCCGTTGGAATCCTTGATCAATTTTCCTCCTTCTGTATATATACTTAGCTTGTCTTTTGCCTTTGAGACAGCTTGTTGTAGTCCACTTTTGGAACTTTTATTTGCTCATATTGCACAGCTTTATACTCATGACTTCCAGGTTTTGGGATGGATTCAATTGTTTTTTGAATTTGTTTTGCTTCTATTTCTGTCTTAATTATATTGCTAGTGATATTTCTGTGTAGTTCTAACCTTATACTCACTACTTGTCATTCTAGGTATGGGCTGACTTACCTACTAGTAGGTTATAATAAGTGCCATCATAAATTGGTAAATTTAATCGTGACACTTTTAAAACAACTCCTCATAGGATACAACCATATAGTGTGCACAAATGGCAATAGAGATTTATCAAAACCCAGGACCTAGACCACTTAGAATTTTGATGATGAGTTTTAGATGCGACACAAGAGCACCAGAAGTGGAAAACTCATTTAAAAAAAACCTGAATAGTGTGAAGATAGTTGGTGTTAAAGCGAGAGTACGTAGTTACACATGCAAGTTAATCATGTAAGCTGAAGACTCGTCTTTGGGATCTGTTTGCATAAGTTGTAAGCTGAGCATCCCATGCTAATATAGAAGAGTTGGCGACAACAACGGTAGAGGCATGTGGTGTTTAGCAGAAGCCATGAGGGTTTAGCTGAAGCCATAAGAAAGCAGGATTGGGAGATATGATTGTGACGACGACAATTGTGCGAGTGGGAGATGTTGTGGTCCCATCGAGATGGCCAAAGAGGTTGTAGCCAAACAAAAGCATAAATAATTGGGCTTTCTATTAAAAAAGTTGTGGCCAATACCACTGAGTTTGATGGGTATTTGGGATGCAGAATTGGATTGAATAATAATTTTTGTACTTGTTGTGTTGTCAGCATTAACAACTCTCTTTTTGTTGTTGCCTTTGTGATAGATCATTGTTGTTGATATGTGAGAGAGATATACAAAAGGAGGAAAAAATTAACTATTTGTTGATTTGCGTGAGAACCACACAAAAGAAGAAGAAAAAAGTAATTATTCTCATTATAGCGTATAGAGCCCTAATACCATATAAACACTGAGTAAGTGCTGAAATAAGATACTTTATTTAAGAATATAAAAATGTTTTAAATAGAATTATAAAGAATAAGAAGACTCCTAATTAAAAACTAATAACCTATATGAACTAAACTAACATTAGCTAACAATGGATTAGTCATTCTGTCCCAAAAAAATTAGCTTGTACGCCGATAAATGACTGAATTGAAAATTATAGAGTATAGTGCAAAGCACATTGCATCTTTCAAAAAGGGCATGCCAAGTTTTATCAAGTAAGCACATAAATTATAATTACAACGGGAGCACATGTTGTTATTCTTATTTATTGCCTGAGTGGTAAACAATATTTTTATGATTTCTCTATCAATTTTAAAACAATAGATACGTTACTAAATAAAAGTTTAGATAGTACTGTGGCGGATCCGGCTTCTAGGATTCATTTATTTGAAATAAAATAAAACTAGATCATTTATTTTATTATCATTAGAAAAGAGTTTAACCTTGAATTGTCAATCAAGTCTATTTGTTTCAATCTGTAATTCTTACTGTATCAATAAAATGACTCACACATTGAAACAAACAGACTTCATTGACAATTCAGAAGTAAATAAAACAAGATTGTTAAACTATTATTCAGTGCCAATCATACTAATGACTTAACTATATTGAAATAAATATTAATTAATCACCTTCACATCAACTTGATCAGCAAAAACATTATCTAAAATTTGATTAAGGAAATAATCTATTTTGCTAAAATTGTTAGAGGAATCTTTACAATATGTTTTACCACATGAAGAATAAATAAGAATAAGAACATGTTCTCCCATTATACTAAAAATGATGTGATTTCTTGAGAAGATTATGCATTACCTTTTTGAAAGTTGCGATGTGTTTCACTTCTAACTCTATCATCTGTATTTTAATCTTTTATGGGCGTACAATCTTAGTTTGTGCTATTAAAAAGGTATTACAGAAAGATGGTGGTTTTAGTGAATCATCTTGAGAAATTTTTAGAAGAAAACTGCGTAATTTATAGGCAAAAATATTGTTATTACTTTGTGATTACATTAAGGCTATAAGTGAATTGCATATTAGGTACTTTTCCTAGAGATTTTGCAACTCTTAAAATTCAATTTGTCCCAACAGTAGCTATCAAGGGCTTAATCGTTCTATCATAACAAAAATTTGATTGTACACCGACAAAAGACTGAATTGAAAAAAAATGAAGTCTTGTGCAAAACACAGTGCAACTTTCAGAAAGGGAATGAAAAGTCTTATAGAGTAAGCACATAAACTTTCAATTACAATGGGAGCACATGTTGTTATTCTTATTTGTAACACCTTGGATTCATAAAGGAGAAAGTTTTCCGTCTTTCAGAAAATAACAAGTGCCAATATCGACGGATGGCACTGACGGACCATTGCCTGAGAAACACACCATAGGTAGACCCATGGTTGTCTAGTCTCACTTTTCCAAAATCTTGAAGTTCATGTACTTACTGACGGTTCACCAGGACGGACTGTCGTCCTGTCCATGAGTCGTAGGTATGTCTCATAGGTGAGTCCCAATCTTAGAGAAATATCGTGGTCAAAAGTTAATACCCATGGTCCGTCAGTGGACCCACGAATCATAGGTAGGTCCCCTCATCTAAAGGTCTAGAGAACAAGTCTCTGAACCCATCAACGGTTGACCAGGATGATCTGCAGGTGGAACCACAGACTGTAGGTCTCCACCGTTGGTGGAGCTCGAAAGTTATTTTAAGGGACTTCTCTTCTTGGTCTTTTCCCTAATTATTTTTATTTAGTACCCTGTCGTTTTGACCTCTATTAGAACCCCAATATAAAGGTCTTACCCCGAAAATTTACCCATTCAATTCATTCTATCTAAATAACTAAAAATAAGAACAAATTCATCCTCCCCCAAAATATTTTCTCTCTCTAGAAGAAGAAGAAGAAGGAATCAACCTAGGGTTCAATATCAAGTCTCCAATTCATCAAGTTGCTTAAGGGATTTTAAAATAAAGGTATGATAGTCTTCATATGTGGAGCCCTTTCCTCCATACATTTCCTAATCCCTCAACTTTGAAGTTAGAAGTTCCCACTTGAAGTTAGGGTTTTCTTCTATGTATTGGCTTTCTTTCAATATTTATTTATTTGATTGTTTTATGAAGTATTAAGCATGAATTGAGATAATTCAATGATTTTAAAATGAATCCCCATGAACTCATGCATATCTCCATGTTTTCTATGTTATGATGATAACGTAGGCTTTTAGCCATGAAAGAAGATTATGAAGCTATGCAGGTTCTTCGTCAAATTGATGATTTAGGATGCTACGGGATTAAAGCTTATATGTTGTTGTTGTTATTATTCTTGTGAAATGGTTTCTCACATAATACTCAATGCATTCATGTGAAAGAATTTTCTAACATAAGGGTTTTTTAGACTTGAAAGGTTTTCTCAACTAACTTAGAATCAAGTTTATGAGCTATTTTGAAAAAAAATAAGCTTGGATTGGCTAGTTGAATTGACCTTCATGAAAGATAAGTCAATTAATGAATTATGACTACACTGTGGGATTTGTGCTTAGCACTGAGAGGATATTGAGATAGAAGTTCTCCCGTATTAGAGGTCAAGTTTCTAGTAGCAATATCCTTATCCCTTACCTACATGCAACCATTAGATTATTTTCTTAGATAGACATGATTGTCTTAGATAGACATTAGCAAGTGGATCCATGTAACCTAGAAGTTAAGGTTCTTGCCTAGGAAAGTCAGAACACCCCTTTTTGGTGTGGGGCAGACACCTGATTCCATGTTATATATCACATGGTCTCTATATCAGTTACGGCTAATTCTCACACTAAAGATGAACTAAGGTTACTTAAAGAAGTATCCTCCCAAGTGTTCAAAAAGAGAAGTTTTAATTGCATATTACATTGATTAATATGATGTTTTCTAGCCTTTTTCCTATGGTTTAACTTGGTCTTTTCATGAGCATGAAAAGGTCCTTTTGAGCATGATTTTACTACTCTATGCATTTCTATCATACTTGGTACATTTTGTACTAACTCATACTGTTGCCTACATTGTTTTCTACAATGTAAGGTACGACGTTGGATGTTCTTATTCTCGTGGCTAGGAATCACCTTCAGCTATACCTTAGTAGTGGTGAGTCCCCATGTTTCAAGGACCAAACCATTATTGCTTTCAGTTTTACTTTTTGGATATTGTACGGGATGTGTGGGTTACGTCCCGCTCACTATTGATGTAATAGATGGTTTTGAGACTTAGTAGACTTCCGCTTTGGTTTCATAAACTCTTGATACAAAATGTTGTTTTTAAATCTCTTGATTTCTATAATCTAGATTATGAATTCCACGGGGCTTGTGTAGGGGCTCTCAGGGTCCTATACGCATTGTTACTCCTAGGGTGTACCTATGGTCGTGACAAAATTTGTATTCATAGAACAAGGTTTAGAAAGGTCCTAGTATGTCTCATAAGCCACGTCAAGGAGAGTCTTGTTCATAAGTGTAAGGTTAGGTCATTGATTTGATTGTCATCAGAGAAGAGTTTATCCATATATTTACTTTTGAATTGTTAGTGAAGTCTATTTGTTTCAATATATGAGTCTTTTTGTTTCAATAAAATGATTGACACATTCAAATAAACAGACTTGAAAAGCAATTCAAAAGTAAATAAAATAAGATTGTTAAACTATTCTGCAGTGCAAACCAAATTAATAACTTAACTCTATTAAATTACAAATTAACTAACTGCATAAGCCTTCACATAAACTGGATCAGTGAAAACATTAGCTAAATTTTTATTTAGGAAATCATCTATTTGGTTTAATTTGTTCGCGGAATCATTAAAATATGATTTACCACTTGAAGAGTAAATAAGAATAATATCATGTGATTTTGTTGTTATGATAATTACATGATTTGTTGAGAGGATTGTACATTCTCTTTTTGAAAGTTTCAGTGTGTTACACTTTTAACTCTATCATCTTCATTTAAGTATGTTATCGGCGTACAATCTTATTTTCTTATATTACAAAGTTATTAGAGAAAGAAGGTGGCTTGACTGAATAAGCTTGACAAACTTTTAGAAGAAAATCATGTAATATATAGACAACAATATTGTTATTACGTTGTGATTACGTTAAGTCTATAAGTTAATTGCATATTATGTACTTTTCATAGAGATTTACAACACTTAAAATTCATTTTATTCCAACAATAGCTAACAATGGCTTAGTCATTCAATCCCAACAAAAATTAGATTCTACGCGAATAAAAGACAGAAATGAAAACGATAGAGTCTAGTGAAAAACACGCTGTACCTTTCATGAAGGGAATGAAAAGACTCATCTAGTAAGCACATAAATTTTCAACTACAACGGGAGCATATGCAGTTGTTCTTATTTATTCCCAAGTGGTAAATCATATGTTTATGATTCGTCTAAAAATTGTAACATAATAGATATGTTTATTATTAATAATTTAGATAGTTATGGGGCTAATACAACTTCTAGGATTTCATTTATTTGCAAATAATTAGAGCTAGTTCATTGATTTGTTGTCATTGGGCAAGAGTTTATCAATTTATTTACTTTTGCATTGTCTGTGAAGTCTATTTTCTTCCATATGTGACTCTTTTTGTTCCAATAAAATAACTTACCCATTGAAACAGACTTGACATGAAATTCAACAAGTAAATAAAATAAGATGGTTAAACTATTCTCCAGAGCAAACTAAATCAATGACTTAACTCTATTAAATTACAAATTAACTAACCACATAAGCCTTCACATAAACTGGAACAATGAAAACATAATCTATATTTGTATTTAGAAAATCATCTATTTGCTTTAAATTGTTCGAGGAATCATTAAACAATGATTTACCACTTGAAGAATAGAAAAGAATAACAACATGTGCTCCCCTTGTAATAATAATTATGTGATTTCTTGAGAGGATTGTACATTCTCTTTTTGAAAGTTGCAGTGTATTTCACTTTTAACTCTATCATCTTCATTTTAGTCTTTTATCGGCATACAGTCTTATTTTCTTCTATTACAAAGGTATTAGGGAAAGAAAGTGGCTTGACTGATAAGCTTGAGAAACTATTAGAACAAAATCGTGTAATATATAAACAACAACATTGGTATTACTTCATGATTATGTTAAGTCTATAAGTTAATTGCATATTTTAAACTTTTCTTAGAGATTTACAACAATTAAAATTCATTTTTATTCCAATAGTAGCTAACAAGGGCTTAGTCATTCTATCACAACAAAAATTTGATTGTACGCCAATAAAAGAGTTAAATGAAAACAATAAAGTCTAGTGCAAAACACATTGCACCTTTTATAAAGGGAATGGCAAGTCTTATCTAGTAAGCAGATAAACTTTCAACTACATCGGAAGGATATGCAATTATTCTCATTTATTAGCGAGTGATAAACCATATGTTTATGATTCCTCTAAAAATTGTAACATAATAGATATGTTCATTATTAATAATTGAGATAATTGTGAGGCTGATACGGCTTATAGGATTCATTTATTTTCAATTAATTAGAGCTAGGTCATTGATATATTGTCATCGGAGAAGAGTTGATCAATTTATTTACATTTACATTGTCTGTGAAGTCTATTTGATTCAATATATGAATATTTCTATTTCAATAGAATGACTCATACATTGAAACAAACAAACTTGAAAGGAAATTCAAAAGTAAATAAAATAAGACGGTTAAACTATTCTCCAGTGCAAACTAAATCATTGACTTAACTCTATTAAATTACATATTAACTAACCGCTTAAGCCATCACATAAACTGGATCAATGAAAACATTATCTAAATTTTTATTTAGAAAATCATCTATTTGGTTTAAATTGTTCGAGGAATCATTAAAATATGTTTTACCACTTGAACAATAAATAAGAATACCAACATGTGCTCCCGTTGAAATTTTAAGTACGTGATTTCTTGAGAAGATTGTACATTCTCTTAATGAAAGTTGTAGTGTGTTTCACTTTTAACTCTATCATCCTCATATTTGTCTTTTATCGGCGTACAATCTTATTTTCTGCTATTTACAAAAGTATTAGGGAAAGAATGTGGCTTTATTGAATAAGCTTGAGAAACTTTTAGAAGAAAACCACGTAATATATCGGTAACAATATTGTTATTACTTTGTGATTACGTTAAGTCTATATGTTAATTTCATATTATGTACTTTTCCTAGAGATTTACAACACTTAAAATTCATTTTGTTCCAACAGTAACTAAGAAAGGGTTAGTCGTTCTATCCCAACAAAAATTAGATTGTACGCCGATAAAAGAATGAAATGAAAATGATAGAGTCTAGTGCAAAACACAACGCACCTTTCATGAAGGGAATGTCAAGTCTTATCTAGTAAGCACATAAACTTTCAACTACAGAATGAGCATATGCATTTATTTTCATTCGTTCCCAAGTGCTAAACCATATGTTTATGATTCCTCTAACAATTGTAATATAATCTATATGTTCATTATTAATAGTTTAGATAGTTTTGAGGCTGATAGTGCTTCTAGGATTCATTTATTTGCAATTAGTTAGAGCTAGGTCATTGATTTATTGTCCTTAGAGAAGAGTTTATCAATTTATTTACTTTTGCATTCTATGTGAAGTCTATTTTCTTCAATATGTGATTCTATGTATTTCAATAGAATGACTCACACATTAAAACAAACAGATTTGACAGGAAATTCTAAAGTAAATAAAATAAGATGGTTAAACTATTCTCCTTTGCAAACCAAAGCAAGGACTTAACTCTATTAAATTACATATTAACCAACCACATAAGCCTTCACATAAACTGGATCAATGAAAATATTATCTAAATTGTTATTTAGAAAATCATCTATTTGGTTTAAATTGTTTGAGGAATCATTAAAATATGATTTACGACTTGAAGAATAAATAAGAATAACAACATGTGCTTCCGTGGTAAAAATAATTACATGATTTCATGGAAGGATTGTGCATTCTCTTTTTGAATGTTGTAGTGCGTTTCACTTTTATCTCTATTATCTTCATTTTAGTCTTTTATTGGCGTACAATCTTATTTTATTCTATTACAAGGGTTTTAGGGAAAAAAGGTGCCTTGACTGAATAAGCTTGAGAAACTTCTAGAAGAAAATCATGTAATATATAGGAAAGAATATTGTTACTACTTCATGATTACATTAAGTCTATAAGTTAATTGTATATTATGTACTTTTCCAGAAGATTAACAACATTTAAAATTCATTTTGTTCCAACAGTAGCTAACAAGGGCCTAGTCATTCTATCCCAACAAAAATTATATTGTACGCTGATAAAAGAACGAAATGTAAATGATAGAGTCTAGTGCAAAACACAATACACCTTTCATAAAGGGAATGACAAGTCTTATCTAGTAAAGACAAAAGCTTTGAACTACAATGGGAGCATATGCAATTATTCTCATTTATTCTCAAGTGATCAACCGTATGATTGTGATTCCTCTAAAAATTGTAATATAATTGATATGTTCATTATAAATAATTTAGACAGTTTTGAGGCTGATGCATCTTCTAGGATTCATTTACTTGCAATTAATTAGAGTTAGGTCATTGATTTATTGTCATCAGAGAAGATTTTATCAATTTATTTACTTTTGCTTTCTCGGTGAAGTGTATTTGCTTCAATATGTGAGTCTTTCTATTTCAATGAATGACTCTCACATTGAAACAAACATAATTGACAGGAAATTCAAAAGTAAATAAACTAAGATGGTTAAACTATTCTTCAGTGCAAACCAAATCAATGACTTAACTCTATTAAATTACAAATTAACTAACCACATAAGCCTTCACATAAACTGGATCTATGAAAACATTATCTAAATTTTTATTTAGGAAATCATCTATTTGGTTTAAATTGTTTGAGGAATCATTAATATATGATTTACCACTTGAAGAATAAATAAGAATAACAACATGTGCTCCCGTTGTAATAATAATTACGTCATTTCTTGAGAGGATTGTACATTCTCTTTTTGAAAGTTGCAGTGTGTTTCACTTTTAACTCTATCATCTTAATTTTAGTGTTTTTTCAGTGTACAATCTTATTTTCTGCTATTACAAAGGTATTAGGTAAAAAATGTGGCTTGATTGAGCTTGAGAAACTTTTAGAAGAAAATCATGTAATATATAAGCAACAATATTGTTATTATTTCGTGATTACGTTAAATCTATGAGTTAATTGCATATTATGTACTTTTCCTAGAGATTTACAACATTTAAAATTCATTTTGTTACAATAGTAGCTAACAAGGGCTTAGTCGTTCTATCCCAACAAAAATTAGATATTACGCCGATAAAAGAATGAAATGAAAATTATAGACTCTAGTGCAAAACACATTGCACCTTTCATAAAGGGAATGTCAAGTATTATCTAGTAAGCACACAAACTTTCAACTACAACGGGAGCATATGCAGTTATTCTCATTTATTCCCGAGTGTTAAACCATATTTTATGATTCCTCTAAAAATTGTAACATAATAGGTATGTTCATTATTAATAATTTAGACTATTTTGAGGTTGATACGGCTTCTAGGATTCATTTTTTTGAAATTAATTAGAGCTATGTCATTGATTTATTGTCATCGGAGAAGAGTTTATCAATTTATTTACTTTTGTATTCTCTATGAAGTTTATTTGCTTCAATATGTTAGTCTTTCGATTTCAATAGAATGACTCACACATTAAAACAAACAGATTTGACTTGACAGGCAATCCAAAAGTAAATAAAATAAGTAGGTTAAACTATTCTCTAGTGCCAATCAAATAGATGAGTTAAGTCTATTGAATTAATTAATGAACCTCAATTGTATCAGCGAAAATAATATGTAAATTTTGAATTTAGGAAATGATATATTTTGTTAAAATTGTTAGAAGAATCATTAAATTATGATTTACCACTTGAAGAATAAATATGAATAACAACATTTTCTCTGGTTGTAATAAAAATTACATGATTTCTTGAGAAGATTGTACAACCCTTTTTGAAAGTTGCAGTGCTTTTAAATTTTAAGTCTGTCATCTTTATTTTAGTCTTTTATCGATGTGCAATCTTATTTTATGCTATTAGAAAGGTATTATGGAAAAAAAAAGTGGTTTGACTGAATAAGCTTGAGAAATTTTTATAAGAAAATTGTGTAATTTATAGGCAAGAATATTGTTATTACTTTGTGATTGCGTGAAGTCCATAAGTGAATTGCATATTATGTAATTTTCCTTGATATTTGATTCCCTTAACTTAACTTTTACTCTAGTTTTTGGGAATGCATTTTTGCCATTGATGTTATATCTTCTATATTCCTTCAATAAATTACTCCACTTTAAACAAATTTAGTTAGATTTTTAGTACTAACTCAGATTTACTATCAACTATCAACTTATATCTCAAGTGGATTGTCACCATCAGGTTTGAAATTCTTAGATGGAGAGTCTCAACACCTTGTGCCTAGTTCATTTTCCTAATATTAACTTCTTTTTAAAGAAAATATAAAATATGGATGAGTTCTAATAGTTGTTTTTCATTAAAGTTGATTTAGTGAATGTGGTTTGCACGCGTAAAATTATATGTTAAAAAATTAAAATTATTTTAAAATAGAATTTGATGTTTAAATAAATGTTTTATGTATCTAGATGATAAGCATTTCATATAGGAAGATTGAAAAGTTATTTTAAAAAGTGTGCACCTCTTTCTTTAATATTTTTAGTTTGTTTATTAGAATTTGAATAAGATTTATGTATAGTAAAAACATTGATTTTAAAGTTTTAATGTTAGGACTTTTAACATTGTCAAATAAGAAAAAATATTTATGAAATAAAATTTTAATCAATTTTAAGGTAATAAATTTTTAGACCTCTTAAATACTATAAATATAAAAAGATTTAGCAACTATAACTGTTTGAGTAAAATAGTAATGGCAATTTTGTGCATTGTAAAATCTTTTAAGGAAGGTTAAGAAGTGCAATCAACATTAGACCTTCATTCTATTCTAAACGGAACTCCAACTCAAACTCAAAAATTTCAAATAAGATGAATAATATTAGGTTTTCATGCCCTCTCAACTTTAACACTCTTTCATAGATAATAATCTCTAAGAATCACTAGCTATGCTCAAAATTATATTTAACTTATATATGAAGAATTAATTATCTTGCTTGAATCATTTATTAAATAATTTTAAAAGTTCAAATGTATAACTTTGATTAAGTATTCATAATAAGTTAAATATCATTCATAAAAATTTTATTTATTTTGATATTAAATCAAAATCTAAGCTAATACAAGGTGCAAAGAAAATATAACTTTGTTGGAACATACATATCATCAAGTAATATGTTATTATATGGTTTATTTTTTATCTAGCAGAGGATTTTAAATATATTATAAATTATGATATATTTTATGAGTCATTTTATCGATATTAATTCTCATTATTAATTATTTTAATAGCTCTTACCATATAATTTAGGGGTCCTTACCTTTTAGTATATATTTCCTCTTACTATATATTTTATGAGTCATTGTTCTTTCCATATACTTTAAGAGTCAATATCATAAATATAATTAAATAATAATTTAATAAAAAATAATAAATGACAATTCTATCTATAGTAGAATTTTTTAACGAAAGGTAAAAAGTTTAATCAACATTTTTATAGATACTACAAATAACAAATGAAGATAAAATTAAAGTGTTTTTTAGTAGGAAAAATGTAGGATTGCAGGGTGTTCATAATATGAAGAAACAAATAATCTAGTACAAACTTACTTGTGTTTAAAATTAATTTACACCTAAAAGAGTAGTTCAAGACAAACCTGATGAATATAGTCGTAATTGAAAGTTTTCTTCGATTGCAAGTTAGAGGGTTACAATAACCTAAAAAATAACAAATCAATGTATGCTCAAATACAATTTCTTCAAAAGTTCAGCTCAAAAATAAGATTGTATCTCTGTTGTGCATCGACAACTTAAAATTACATTTTTCTAAGATGAAGTGAAAGATCAAAGCATCATCAAATTTGACTTGATTATTTGAAAAACAATCCGAGCAAGTGTCCACTGATGGATGTGATGATTGTTTCTTAAAAACAACTCTTAGTTCATACTAACAAAGAAGAAAAAAAAAATAAAGGTCCGAGCTTTACAAACCTCATGATCACTAGTATTCATAATTTGATAGGAGGCTACCAAATTTAACTTGTAGTACGTATAATTATTTACATTCTAGACTTTAATTTGGACTCAAGAATCTATAACTCTAGTAATTTAGGTCAAGTAGATTGTTATTTTTGTATTAAATTTTATTAAAAATTAAAGTCCTAAATATTTGAGAAGTAATTGAATAACTATTTCTGTATATTAAAAGAATAATTAAATTTTAATTTTGTCTAATATAAAATCTATGCTAAATTTAAGGAATATCACTCATAAAAGAAATATGTATAGTGTTCTTATGGAACTTTGGATCTTATTAAAACTATAATAACTTGGAATCGGTTTTTTCCCTACTAATGCATGTTAGGATCCATAATTATTAGTATCCTTAGGTTAAGAAAAGAAATTAAAATTATAATAACTTAATGAAATTAAATAATAGCTTGAGTAGATAATAAGTATTAGTCATTTTTTAATTCGTCTTTCCATATATTTTAGGAGTTTTAAGCATACATGTGTTGCACAATTGTATGGCATTATAAGACTTATACAAAATCGCCATATTATACAGTTGCAATTAAAATAAATTAACAGAAATGTAAACTGTTTAACTAATACTGATCGTGAAATCCTTTTTTACATGGACAATATCCAGTTACAAATCGAATTTTCAACTCATGTTTTTAATTCTTTGAACATTCTCTGCACTAATTGCTCACTCTCTGATTATTTTTAAACATGAAGATAAAAGAGATTTAAAAAACAAAAAAAAAAAAGACACTAATATAAAGAATTTGAAACATAATATATAGTTAAACCATAAAAAATTTAAGTTTCTATCATTTTGAAATTTCAATGTAGCATCAATATTCAGGTATCAACAACGCCGAATAGTGTTTCTTTGCACTTACACATTGTTTGGATGATTACTACAAATTGTTTTATAATATATCATATTTTATTGTAACATTTTATTTTAATAAATATTACATTTAATTAGATATATTGTATCGTTTTATTTCATCACATATTATCACACATTTAAAAATACAAGAAAAGAAAGGTATGTAGTAGAACAAATATAAAAAATTAAAATAGAGGATAAAATGTGATTATTACAAAATAATACTTTTCGTCATTAACAATATATGTTGAAATAACATTTAAGTAATCATTAAAATAAACTTTCTATTTAAATTACAATACCTTCTGAGAGTTGTGATTGTTCTGTTGTCGTTGTTTTTTCTGATTTAGTCTGTTGCTTACTTAGAGACATTTTGAAGAATTTCGCCACCGTATTTTTCCATTGCCACTGATAATTCCTCCTTCTCCAATTATCAAAATTTTGATATTATAAAAAAGGAATCAAATGCCTTTTATCTTTGTTTTTGTCCGAAACTGTATTCAACAGCTTCTAAATATCCAAAAAACTGTATTATAATTTGAAGAAGAAAAAGAAGGAACTTCAAGAAACAATGAATGTAATATAGACTAAAATCTTTTGGACAAGATTTATCTAAACTAAAGATGTAACATAACGAAAAGACTAGTTTTAAACAGGTTATAATTGGCTAGGGAACATTTTTAAATCACAAAATCATGACCTCAAATAAAATGATAAATTATGCACTCTTTTGTAAAAAACATAAAATTTCAGAGATTATTATACTCAACAAAAATAATTAATTTGTCCTTTTTTTCATTAATTTTTGCAACGAGTTTTGAATTAAAACTGATTTTTTTTGTTTGCTATTAATTAGGGGCCATAAAGTAAAAATAAATGACACAATAGGATAACACAATAACAAAAAAAATTATGCAATGACTATTCGAAAGAAGACTTTTGTCTTTTTCCATAAATAAAATTCAAGAAAATTACACCTTGGTGATGCAAATGAGAATCCCTACACAAAGAAAATCAAATAACCAACTCAAGATTCCTATATCCCACTTGATAATCAGACATGTCTATAAGTGAGTGAATACTTACATAGAATTTTGAGACCAATCTTTTTCCTCTTTTAGCTAATATTTTTTCCTTTTTCTGCAACTGTTGCAACTGCTCGTTTTCCTAATGGTTTTATAGACTAGATTTAGGGGTAGTATGGTCTATTTTTTCTCCTTCTGAATCTTATCTTCTTAAAATCTCCTTATATGGATTATGGATAAGATAAAAAATTTGAAGAGTATGAGTGGAATATCCTCTTTCCTAATGGAATATGCTTTCGAAAACAATTTGGATGAAATTTAGCATGTGGCAACATGTTATTGGGTTCGATATTTTTTTATCTTTATTTTCAAATTATTCAACAATAAAATAATAACTAAATATTACGTATATGAAATTTTTTAAAAAACATATCTTACGTTATTTTTTCTTTTTCCTCACAAATTAAAAATAAAAAATTATCTGAAAAACAAGACCTTTTGTGATTTTCAATTTTGTCAAGTAGAATCTACGTTACAATGTTATAAAAGTTAAAACAAAAACTAGATTTTATAATTTGATATTAAAATCTAAAAAAAGGGATTGAAAGTCATGAAAGGTAAAAACTTAACTTGTCTAAACCTATCTCTGCCATTATATAAGCATAAATTCTTGGTTGATTGAACGTGTCAGGCCCTTTTGCAAATATTTACCAACCCCACATGTTGGTCTGCTTCAAAATCCATGGAAAAAGACTCAAATAACACTAGATTGTTGAGTTACCACAGAATAATAAGGCTCCTCTTGAGCTAGTATGACGCCCAAATCTCAATTGTGGTGAAGTGTATAGCATCTTCCCTTTGATATTGGGTTTCTACTAGTGCAACATCAGTAGGAATTACATTAGTATTACCCTACCTCTATTCAGTCTCTTCGGTTTATCTTCTTCTTTTAGTGCCCCTCAAGTATTACATGAGCCAAGATTTTCTATAATTATATGCTTGGTAATAATGGTTTTAAGTGGAGGCATATCTAAAAAAAATAAGCAAGAAAACACATGATTTTTTCAGTTCAAAACAAATGAAAATATAATCGAAACACCTGAGATACAACTTTGCACTTGGGGAATACAGTGTCACAACTTAGTGTATGTGGCCGCAAATAGTACGCCACAAACAATCCTATTTCAACATAGGGTTTGCTTCATTGATGCAGTGATGTACCACCTCAAAAGTCCTTCAGTACATATCAAGTTTTGAAAAGTTTTGAAAAAAAATAGAAGTTTGTAGAATCTGAGTTTTTACGAACACACTTACGAATCGTAAATGAATCACGAGCCATAGATAGGGATTATTATATGGGACTTTCGAAACTGAAATGCAAGTTTGAGATTTATGAGTGAGATTTATAGCTCGTAAACCCTTTTATGGGTCATAGATCTAGGTCATGGATCAACTTAAAAAAATTGGATATCGGCTTGAACAGGACGAGCAGGTTTTACAATTTGTACACTCTTTCATGGGTCTTAAAAGGTTTCGAAAAACCTAATTCCTCAAACTTCATAAACTTAGGAATTTCCTCTAAGTTCTACGGAAATGGTTCAACAGTTCGTAGATGGAATCAAGGACTGTAGATGCCCCTTGTTGATTACTTCCAAAAAAAATTTTAACGAGGGTCATTTTGGTGCCATTCTTTTAATCCCCATACTATATCATTTTGGACTTTTTTAAGTGGGATTAAGTGAGTCTTATTAGCCTAGACCCTCTCCTAACACGAATCGACCCAAAATTTAGTTTCTTCTCTCGAGAGTCTTCCCCCAAGAAATAACTAGGGTTCCAAGCTTCGAGTCTCCATTAAAGGAATTCAAGCTAGGGTTCTTCAGTCCAGATATGTGAGATTTCATCAATAGGTATCTCTTCACCCTTGATTCTGAAAAGACCACCACTTCTTCAACTTTATGATTTCTACAAACCTAGGGTTTCTAGGATCTTAATAGATTCTTGATGAATTCAAGTTCTTCTTCATGATTAGTCAACAATTGCATGATTTTAACTATAAACTCATATTTTCAATGGTATCTTCATAAATCCATGGCATACAAGTATTTTCACGATTTAGAATTATGTTATTTCAGTTGCATGCACAAATTATCAGATCATCATGATTTAGATGTATACTAGTATGTTTGAATAGCAAACTTAGGTGAAAAGCCTATGTTGGGGTGTTGAAATAAAGGAGGAAATAAAGACAAGTGGAAGACAAATAAAGATGAAGTGAGACGCAACTTTCAAATATGTTACAAAAAGAAAGAACCCCTTCGTGTAAAAAAAGAGATTGTGATGAACAACTATTTGGAAATTGAAATGAAAAATAAAGTCTGATGAAATAAAAAGGGTCTCCAATAAAATAATGGACAAGTCAAAGTTTGAGTTCTCAAGTGAAAAAGAATGGAAAGAACTTCAGAAGAGGTGAAGATGATTGCAACAATGCTTTGAAAATGTGATGTTACCAAGCCAAATTGACATACCATAACCCTCATCTCCATTACAAACGTAGAAGACCCTTGAGATATTTCATGAACTAGATTGTATGATGATTTGAAGATATGAGCAAACCTATGGGATGAAACTTGCATGAATTTTTCTTTTATAGAGTGGGGCTTGTATTGATTCCTAACTTCTTTTTTTACTTTTTCTATGGGATCGTGAAATCGTTCTTGATGTCAGGGAAGTCGAGAGCATTTGTTGAAACATGGTTTTGAATTGGAGAAAAATCTATAATTACCTTAAGTTTGGTTTGATACCGTCTAGTCAAGATTTTTGATCGTGATATAGTGGTCAATTTTATTGAGAGTAGTCTTGTAATGAGAATTTCATGTTAGCTCTCATTGAGATTTGTCGTAGACACCTTTGTTGAACTAATTTTGTTCTTGATTTACTTGAGGACAAACCAAAGTTGAAGTTGGGGATGTTGATAAGTGGTAGATTTACACTCATTTGAGGCTTATTTAGTTCAACAAATAGGGTCCCCCAATGACTAAATATGTCCTATTCTAATGATACTTTGTTGATTTGTAGCTACGAAGGCTAAGGGACAAGGCAAGGATGAATATTTGGAATAAGGTCCAAAAACACAGAAAGAAGTGTAAACTCCACATTGTTGATAGCCTAACAAGAAGGGTGAATCGCTCAACTGGCATGACCTCACCCAAAGTGGTTGTTAGTCAATAATTGAATTAATTAAGGCATGTTGGCAAATGGAAGAGGAAAGGTCACTCAGTGACAACAAAGGGTGAACATGCTGACCATCGCCGAAGGTGACAGTAATTGGATGAAAAATGAAGGCTTAAAGGGTGAATAAAGGTGGTACACGACGATTCACCAAATGTGAAAGGCTGACTCAAATAAGCTCGCAGAGTGAGGTTCAAACACTTGAAGCCTAAAGAAAGAGAAATGTGAGCTAAGAAGCAACTATTGATCCGCCGAATCATCTTGGTGAGCTTGACTAACGTTGCTAAAGTGGTCACGTAGTGAATTTTGGGGCCAATTTCAGAAACTATAAACAACACAAAGGAGAGAGAAAATAAAGAGCTTTTTGTAGGGAAATTTTGATTAGTCTTCAGCTGAGAGATTTCCTTCACAGAGTGATAAATATTTTATCTTGTGATGAACATAATTAGTTTTTTAGCCTTATACTTTGCTCTTAAAATTGATAATTTGACATTAAATTCAAAGTGGGAGTTGCTTATAATTGCTTAATTTCATCTCACCCATGGATGTTATCATAATAGGTATAACTTCTTTAATTTTTGTGATGGGTGGCTAAAATCCCAAACACTAGGGGTACAATTAGGGTATTGGGTGTTAATTTAATGTAGTGGGTATTGTGCTTTGTTTTGTTTTATTGTTGTTCATCCATGGATTTTGGCTAATTTGCATGGGCTTAACTTATATGTTAAGTTTGCAAAATTAATCCTACTTCCTATATCTAATTGATGATCTAAAGAGATTCATTCGAGTGGGTAATTAGTTTGATACATGCAATTTATGTTTGATGTCTGTAGTTTGCTTGAAAAAAGGACAATAGGTTGGATCTATTTGCCTAATTCTGCTAGAGAGAGAGAATAATGTAAGGTTATGTGTTATTTTTATTATGCACATAGATGCGACCAAAAGGAGGTTCTATGAACTGATGGTATGAGATAAAAAGAATATTACTGTTATTGAAGATTACCCAACCTATCCATCAATATTTAGCACTATTGAGCAACATAATTACTCTTATGTGAAATCGATTTCCAATCTATGTAACCCTAGATTACTTGTTAATTACTTGAATTTTTGACTCTTTAGTTTAACTGTAAACCTTGACACCAAATTCATTTTCATAAATTTGGTAGAATCATCCAATCATTGTTCTTAATTTCTGCATAAGAATTGATTTACATTCTCAATTTCTTGATAGAATTCCTTTCACTGTATCACTCTCTGTGGGATTCCACCCCGAATCTTAGTGGGGTATTTTTATTGAGGACGATATCCTACTCTTTGGATTTGTTTTAGTGTGTAGTTTAAGCATTATTAGCCCCCAGGTAAATTGGGCATTTAGAACAATGAGCTTACTCTAATATCATACGCACCCACCCACCAACTTTAGGAACACAAATACAACCACAAATCCTCAAAACTCCCTTGGGATCGAGAGATGCCAACTTAGCTTCTTCCTTTCAACACTTTCTCCTGAATAACTCTCAACTTTTCATCCACAAATTGGTGGGCACAAATATGATCCATCAATGTATACGAAGCCTCAATAGAGACTATAACATAATGAGTTGCAAAAATATCTACTAAAAACATATGTCTATCCAACGACTCAACCTCTAAAGTCAAAGGTCTCCCACATTTGCCTTGCCCGTTTGATAAAGAATGGTTATTTCATAGTCCTTCCAAAATTACAACCATTTTATGCTGCCTTATGTTTAGATTCGGCTAAGAAAAGAGATAATTATGCTACGATGATTGGTAAAGACTACACATTGCACACTATAGAGATAATACCTCCATAACTTCAAGACGAAGATTACTATCGCTAACTCTAAATCATGAGTACATGAGTTCTCCTCATGCACCTTCTGCTGTCGGAAAGCATAGGCTATGACTCTCTGTTTTTGCAACAATACATCCCCCTAGATCAAAACTCTAAGCATCACAGAATACCACAAATGCCACACCCTCCTTGGGTAATATTACGAAAGTTGCTATGTTCAATAACGTCTTGATATTTTGAAAGCTCACCTCACACTCGTCGGTCTACATAAATACCATAATTTTCTGAAACAAATTAGTCAGCAGAGATGCAATAGAAGAAAAACTCTAAAAAAATTGACGATAATAGCCTGCTAACCCGATGAAATGCCAAATCTCAATAGGGAAAATAGGTCTCACTAAATCACGAACAGTTGTAACCTTGGTTGGATCAACTATAATACCTTCCTTGTGCACAACATGATGCGAGAAAGCCATGTATTCAAGACAAAACTCGCAGTTAAAGAATTTTGCATACAATTTCCCTCTCTCTAAAGTATAGTCCTCAAGTGACGAACATGATCAGTCGCAATCTTGAAAAAATAAGATATCATCAATAAAAACAATCACAAAGGAATCCAAATAAAGCCAAAATACTTGGTTCATCAACTCCATAAAAGAGACCGGGGCATTTTACATTCCAAAGGGCATGTTTCATAGTCATAATGCCCATAATGAGTCTTAAAGTGACTCTTCGAAATATCATATTCTAAAAACTCTCAACTGATGGTAGCACGACCTCAAGGCAATCTTGGAGAACAATGATGCACCTAAAGCTAATCAAATAAATCATCGATACAAGGAAGATGATACTTACTCTTGACTGTAGCCTTTTTCAACTACATATAATCAATACACATCATTATATTGCCATTTTTATTCTTCACAAATAAGACTGGAGCACCCCATGGTGATACAATAGACCAAATAAACCCTTTCTTCAACATGCCCTCCAATTGAGCCTTCAATATCTTCAACTCTGATGGGGACATCCGATAAGGAGAGATAGAAATGGGCTTGGTTCCTGGCTCCAAGTCAATCAAAAGGTCAATGTCACGGTCCGGAGAAACACCAAGTAAGTAAGTAGAAACACATCCATGAACTCCCTCACCACTCTCGATGTCTCTAAATTGGATAGATCTATGGTAAGATCACGATTATAGGCCAACCCACCATCCTCCATCATACGACAAGCATGCAAAAAAAGATATCAATCCTTTTTTATACAAACTCGAAGTGCCCTCCACATATATCAAGGTCAATCGGGTAAGCTAAGGTCACAATCTTTTCATAACAATCTAAGATCACGTGATAGGGAGATAATCAATCCACACCTAAGATCACATCAATTCCAAGCATATCAAGTCAAATTAGATATACCCGAGTCTCACATTCAGAAAATGTCACTACACACCCTTGGTATATCGAATCCACCACTATGGAATTGCCTACCGGTGTAGAGACATAAATACTAAAAATATGGGACTCACATATTTGATCAATACCTACAGTAAAATAAGTAGACACATAAGTATAGGTTAATCCGTGATCAAATAATACTTAGCAGAATCATGAAAGATTGGGTTGGTACTTGTGATCATTGGATGTGAGGCCTCTGTCTCTAATCTACGCAGTATACAAAAGAACTATCTGCGATCACCACTAGTCCTAGAGCAACCACAAACACTGCTTTGAGCTCCCTGACCTCGACTCTTGGTACCACCTCTAGCACTTTGTGAAGTACCTTGTGCTGATGTAGCTGGCATAGATCGAGTAGTCTATGATCCTTACTATACCGTAGAATAAGCAGGTCTAGGGAAATCCTTTGCCTTGTTCCCATACTCCAATCTATCAAACTCATCCCTATGCTAATATCGAAGGCAATAGGGCACAAACCTCTCAAGGAACCCCTCAGTGAACTAGTAGCAACATATTTTAGGTGAGAACCAATGGGCCTACGAGCAAGAATTAATCTCCACCACTCCTTGGCTACTCCCAAAAACTGATAAAAAGTGTAAGACACCCCATGTGCCTCTAAGATGCCCAAGTTGAACAACCTGACAAGAAGTTGTAAGCCTTCTCTCCTGCTATGTCATCGGACCTAGGAGGTGCTAATGTAACAAATCATCAAAACTCTTATACGCGACAATTGACATGGCTGCATTAGTAGAAAAAGGCGGAGTTGTAAATTTTGGAGGTGCCAAAGAACATAATGGAAAATGAACCAGGAATCTAAAATCCCACACTAGGCATTTGAACTAGCGGTATACCATTAATTGTACCAGGAAAATCTATAGTACCCAGAAGGATACCAAAAGTAGGGCACTATCAATTAATCTAGCTAATAATTTGAAAATTATTTCCTGAAGCATCAGACCTATGTCAAGTACAAAAGGAGTTAGAGCTGGTTTTCTTTGATCAGATTGCTGCTCGAAAACACCATTATGCTCATATGTGGGCATAAGTGATGCTGCCCTAGCTCAACCTTGAGTAGGTATTGCCCTTCTTGCTCGACCACAACCCCTAACTCAACTTCATCCCCTGCCTAGCCTACGAACTGGAGCTCGAGTAGCAGGTATGGCCTCGTCCTCTAAAGAACCGGCTCTAGTTCTCACCATCTCCACAGAGAGATTAGATTAGAGGTATGCAAGACTTGATATAGATAATGCAGAAAAGGGAAATAAAGGAATATAATTTATCCTACTAGGTATCTTTTAGCCTCTTGAAGATAAGTACAGACATTTACATACTGATTCACAAGACTCTACTAGAAATCATGTTCTTTAACTTATGGAATCGGTGAACCTTGTGCTTTGATACCAATTTGGCACGACCCAAAAGTTAAGGTCATAATGGTACACACCCTGAAAAACCCAAAAGTGGTGTGTAGGACAAAAGAAATAGCACATACAAGATTTCCGAAAGGAACTTAGTGCACAACTAAAACGAAAACAACAAAGAAGTTCCTAAAAATTATTAGCATAAGTATAAAGAGCATTTAATACAATTCTATATTATGAAATACATTTCAAGTCTTTGAAAGGAAATTAAAGATTATAAATGATAGATTAATACGAATGGTGATCTGGAAAGCAGGATCTCACCATAACTTTAATAGAGAAGAACCTATTAGATTCAATAAACCGCTACGAAGATAACCCTGACTAGGATCTGATGAAAAGGACAACAAAAGTCGGGGTGAGTACAAACCACATGCACTCACTAGGTCAAACTGACTGAGCATCACCAACTAATCAGTCTTAAGAAATAAACTATAAAATGCTTCCACCTGTACATAAAAAAGACCTATTCTAGCATCAGTACCATAAATTTATATAATAACGATGAGAATAGAGTAAACACTAAATGATACAAATAAATAAATAACACAACACAAGAAATATAGCAAATGTATTGTAATGAGTGATGAGATGATGAAATGATGTGGTGGGACCAAAGTCATCGCATAACTTATCGTATACACCTTACCGAGCTTTATCTTCCATATAGGACCCATAGAGAACTCGCAGTCCATATACAAATCTCATAATCTAATCAACTTGCCACCTACCTTTTGGTCAAGGATAAAAGTAAGGTGTCTCATTTTCTTTCTCAAAAATAGTACTTCTTTACTTTATCATATTTCTATGAGCACTGATATGCTGAATAAGGATAGGTGCATCACAACATATACAACAGAAAGGCATAATCACTAAAACAAGGATTTTTAATAGCATAAATTTATCAAACTCACAAGTCATGAAACACGTGCTCAAATGATAGGGATAGGGTAGGAATCCATTTGAAATCAGTCCTTGCTAATTAGAAAGCATTTCATTTATTTTATGAAGATGAAATATTAACTCAAGCCCCTAACTCAAGCATCTCAATGCCAAATAAAGATAAATCACACAACTCCTCACTCAGGCAATTATTCACATAATATAGACTTTCAACAACAATTAGAGGTATCACATGAGCCTGCACAGAGGCTAAGCATCACAAATAGACATCACAAAGACTAAAAAAATTAGTCAACACTTACCAACCTCTAAAACTCATACTACATCTCATTTCACAGTTGACTTCCCAAGAAAAATTACTTACTCATCTTAGACTAAATAAGGGAATGCCAAACCTACCTCTGAGGCCAAACATCACTCAAAATACTATAATGGAGCACTTCTTCAACCACACAATTACTGAAATGACCCTTAGCTATCAAGAATGGAAAGAGATTGTCAAAAGGAGCCCAATGATACCCATATTGATAGAATTAGAAACTGGAGTAACATATTCCTAAAATAATAATGGTATAGTTAGATTTCTTTATTTAAGAACAAGTTCTACAAGCCAAGAGAGATTTGTGCTTTAAAAACCCATTAAAATTGACCCAAAAAGTAGTTCCAATACAGAAAAATTCCAATTTTAAAACAAAGGGGAAAACTTCTCCCAAAACCCACATTGAAATAATGATTTAAAGAGGATTTTTAGAAGATAAATATGGATAGAATCAACAAAGGATTGGTAGGGAAAGCTTATCCATAAAAGTTATCACAAGAATCGTCTCCTCGAAGATCCCGAAGATTGAAAAATGGAGGAAATGACAAAAATGGGAAGAATCTCTAATTTAGGATCTATCTAGGTAAAAAATGGTAATCCCGATTACGAGCCTCTAATTCTTACGATCTGGAAATGCACAGAAGTACACATCACGATCGGGAGGCCCTTGTCCGGGATCGCAACGTCTAAGAAAAGACTTCATCACTAACGCGATCATATGGGCCATGATCGCGAAGGTAAAAATGACCTGCACCAGAAATGGAAAACCACCAGCTTAACATAAAGAAAAATAATCATGAATGGACCCTCAAAAATTTTTTGGACTCCGATAAAAATAAACTTCACATGCTACCCTACTAAAATTGACATTTCATACTTGATGGATGTGTGGGATTTTTGAAAAGAGTTCAAATGACAGATTTACCCTCCCGGGCAACACTTAAAGGCTTAAAACTCAACTTCTCGCCAAATCCCTAAAATTCAACCTAAGGCTTCAGAAGGCTTACCAACCACCATAACAACTAAACTCGTTGTTCTCTATGCGTCAAAATTTATAGAGTTCCCATCCGATGCTCAAAAATCAAAATGTTGACCAAAGTCAACCATACAAATGATATTCAACTCAAAAGGGGTTAAAATCATGAAAAACACACCAAATCTCATCGGGAACCATACCAACCACATCACAACACAATCTAAGGATCAAAATTCTAAGGGCAAGGGAAAATTGGTCATTTTAAAATTAAAAGTAAATTCATAAGGGTTGAGACATTATAAGTAGTTCGGAGTGGAATGCATTTAGAGTATCACTAGGTGTTTCTTGAGTTGTTTCGAAGGTATATTATTTCTACTAGGCTAATGTATTTTAAACCTTGAACTCATTTTAAAAAACAAGGTCATGAATTTAGACTTTATTTAGTCATAGAAATAACTATGAAATATGCCTATATTTTTTTTTTTGCTTCATTTCTCATCAACTTTATTGCTTGATTAAAGCTTATAGATGCTATGATATTTTCTTTAAAATTTAAGAAATTTATGTTCTTCACAATAAAAAGGTTTAATAATCTTACATATATATATTTAGGAATTTATTATTATGTTTTTTTGTACTTTAGGGTTTCTACCACTATTTTATTTTTACCTTGAGACCCGTTTTTTGAACTCATGTATCCCTTCCGAATGTTGTATCTCATCATTTGCATCTCATCTGGAACTAGCTATAAAATCTAGGCAAACCATACCAGTTGTTGAATCTTCTTTTTTGTGACATATTTTATCCCTAATTTCTGAGAAAATCGCCAGTTCCTTAGAAGTCTACTTTGGATCTTCACCAAAAAATTTAATGAAACAATATTATAATTTACTTATTGGTTTTTCCTACATTCAACAAGTCAAAAGTAAAACTATTTCCACAGCTCAATTTTGAAACAACTGATCAAGATCATGACAATTTTTTTGTTTGTACCTACTTTTTGTGGATTTTTCCCTTCTGTCATCACTTTGTCCGACAACTTATGTTTTTTTTTATCAAATGAACTATAAAAATTTATCTTTATAAATTTGTATTAAATTACTTTTGTATTTTTTGTTATGAAAACTTTTTAAGCATTCTTGATGGAGTCAAAATTGAGGAAGAGATAACAAAGAGAGAATAAATTGTGTCGCAACAAAATAAGATACTTGTACCTATTAATATATTTCATTGAAGTTGAAATGTTGTTGTATTATTCATATAAATAATATGTCGTAAAGTTTTGCTGAAATGGAAAAGTCACAACCCTTTTGTAAAATTACAGCTCATCGGCAAAGTCACAATCATTCAATGTGATAATATATCATCTTCTACTATATTTTATAATATAAATAAATATAATATTTTATAGGATTTGAGCTGATTTTGGTATTATTACTTATCAAACATCTTTAAAATAATCAATGAATTAAATGAATAGTCCATAAAGTTGCTTAAAAAAATATAATATGAAAATGTAGAATATGTATTAAATTGGGTGTAAAGAAAAAGAATAAAAAACATGGAAAATTTGTCATTTTTAAATGTGAGAAAACCCCTCTATTTATTGTCTACAATGGGTAGTATGAACATGTTCTTATTGTGCCTTATCTAAAAAGTCACAACCGTTCGAAAAGTCACAACACTTTGTAAAAGTCACAATCCTTCGGAAAAGTCACAAGTCTGGCAAAATAAAAACACTTCAGAAAAGTCAAAACTCTTTGGAAAAGTCATATGTAACACCTCAAGTCCAAGGAGATGAGAAATTAAAATTTGTTCACAGTCCTAGTGCCAGTACATATGACACCACCCACGGCTCGTAGGTGGAACAACAATCTGTAGATGGTGGCGTGGTTGGTAAGTTTTTATTTTTCCAAAATGTTAGGTCTCAAAAGTTTTATACGTTTCACCAAGATGGTTCGTCATTCATTGGACGAGTCATAGGTAGGTCTCATAGGTGAGTCCTACCCTTGGAGGAATTTTAGGATCAAAAGATTAGCACGAGTGTACACAACTAGACTTGATTGTCAATTATTTGGGCTGGGAGTCTGGGTTTTTTGTTCTTGGTACTCCTTTCATAGTGTACACAACTATTATTTGTATGTGTCGGGCTTGAAAGGGTCCGTTCAGGTTTTATTTAAACTTTGGCATGAGTGTACCTTCTGGGCTTATGGGTCCAGTTAGGTTTAGTTTAGATGTACTTAGATTTTGTTTCGGTATTCCCGTGTGCTCTTTTTCATATCCACCAAGACCTTTGTTTGTGTCTAAATTCAATCATTTTATATTGTTTTTACCTTCTTGCTCAATCCACCTTTGATACCTAGTAAGTACCTTTATTTTCGTACTCATACTACACTCTACATCTTTTTGATGATACAGGTCCTAGTGTCAGCTACCAACGGTGGTCGTTCGTCCCATGTTTTGATGCTTTTGGGGATTGGAGATGAGGGTGAGCCCTCGAAATTCTTGATCAGTTTTTCTCCTTCTGTATACATAGATAGCTAGTCTTTTGCCTTTGAGATAGCTTGTTGTAGTCCACTTTTGGGCCTTGTATTTGTTCATATTACATAGCTTTGTACTCGTGAATTCCATGTTCTAGGATGGATTCAATTGTTTTTAGATTTTGTTTTGCTTCGATTTCTATCTTAACTATATTGCTAGTGTTATTTCTGTTTAGCTCTAACCTTATAATCACTACTTGTCATTCTAGGTACGGGTTGACTTACCTACTAGTAGGTTATAGTAGGTACCATCATAACTTTTGAAATTTTATCGTGGCACTTTTAAAACAACTCCACATAGGAGATAACTGTATAGTGTGAAAAATGGCAGCAGAAATTTCTCAAAACATAGGTCCTAGACCACTTAGTATTTTGACGATAAGTTTTAGATGCGACACAAGAGCACCAGAAGTGGATAACTCATCTAAAAAAAACTGAATAGTGTGAAGATATTTGGTGATAAAGCGATAGTACTTATAGTTACACATGCAAGTTGATCATGTAAGCTGAAGACGTATGTTTGGGATCTCTTTGCGTAAGTGGTAAGCTAAGCATCCCATGTTTATATAGAAGATTTGGCGACAACAAGTGTAGAGGCATGTGGAGATTGGCAGAGGCCCTGAGGGCATTCTAGATGCCTTGGTCATGACAGAACCAAGTTAAGAAAGCAAGATTGGGAGATATGTTTGTGACGATGAAAATCATGCCAGTAGGAGATGTTGTGGTCCCATCGATATGGCCAGAGAGGTTGTAGCCAAACATAAGCATAAATAATTAGGCTTTCTATTTAAAAAAGTTGTGGCCAATATCACTGAGTATGATGGGTATTTGGGATGTAGAATTGAATTGAATAATAATTTTGGTGCTCATTGTGCTGTCAGCATTAACAAATCTCTTTTTGTTGTTACCGTTGTGATGGGTCATTTTTGTTGATATGTGTGATAGATGTACAAAAGAAAGAGAAGTTGATCTGCTTGAGAAACACACAAAAAAAGGAGAAAAAAATGATTGTTCTCGTTATAGCATATAGAGCCCTGATACCATATAAACACTAATAAGTACTGAAATAAGATACTTTATTTAATAATATAAAAGGGTTTAAAATGGAATTATAAAGAATAAGAAGACTCCTAATCAAAAACGAATAACCTATATGAACTAAACTAACAGTACCTAACAATGGATTAGTTGTTCTGTCCCAAAAAAATTAGATTGTACGCCGAGAAATGACTAAATTGAAAATTATAAAGTATAGTGTAAAATACATTGCAACTTTCATAAACGGAATGTCAAGTTTTATCAAGCAAGCACATAAACTTTAATTACAACGGGAGCACATGTTATTCTTATTTATTCCCTGAGTGGTAAACCATATTTTTTTGATTCCTCTAACAATTTTAACACAATAAATATGTTACTAAATAAAAATTAGATAGTTGATACGTCCAAACTCACACCTCAATTCAGAGGTGTAAATGGTCGATGTCAATTTATAGAACTCAACTTGAGTTGAGATCGATCCCACAGAGAATTTCTTTACAGAAAAGGTTTAACTATCGTGTTTATTCAAATATCATTATTATCACCTAAGCAAACAATGGCGGAAAGTAAATTAGGTCTGGTCTAGGTGTTATAGTTACTAAAACTTGCAATAGAAATCCAGATTAACGACTAACGGAATATAACGTGATAAAGTTGATTCAGTTGATTAAGAGAAACCAGGATTGTGTTCACCATAATGTTAGTTCTAGTGTTCTTTCGTAATTGAGTTTCAGGTAATTCAATGTTTATAATAAATATGCGAGTTCAGTTCATCTAAAACTTCTTTGACTACTCAGACAAGATTCACTCACGTCCTCTCAGCCGTAGAGTGTTACTAAAATTGTCCATCACTTACAATGGTTTGATGTTAAAGTTATTTTCTCTCAAACACAAACCTTAACTCCAATTTGTCAGGTTAATTTTGATTTTTCTTAATTTGTATTTTTCTCTCGAACAAATGCCAGATACAGGCTCATTCTAATGTGCGCACTCATCAGATTACAAGGAAAATAAAAGCTAAAACTATAGATTATAACCACAGATAACCTGTTACTCAATTTATGAAATCACAGTTCAAATTACATCATGGATTTCACAACCCCAGTCATGGTATTTAGCCACTTATGACTTCACGTAGACAATCAAATATATATGATGAAAACATGCTTAAAAATAACTTAGGAGAATCAGCAAATCAACAAGTAGCTTTGATAATTCAAGAATCAGAATCTAAATTTCAAACACAAATTAATGTAAAATCGAGAAGTACAAACTAAGAATAATACCAACTCTTTCGTCCTTCAATCTAAGATAAGATTAAACATAAAAATGACCTAATTAATTCAAATAGAATGTTTAAAAAAAGAGTCCTACTCGAAGTAGGACTAAACTGTCATGCCACTTCATGCCCACTTCTACGGCCTGTCAAGGGCTTCACTGTCCGTAAATCCCTTCGTGGTCTGCACTTGGACTTTCCCAAAGATTGGGTCTTCAACGCCTTGTCACTAGAAGGTTACCATGGAAAACATTATGGACCGTCATAGGAACCACGGCCCGTGAAGTTGTCCGTGATCTTCACTTGGTATTTCCCACATTTGGGTCTTCAATGTCTGCCTACTAGAAAGGTCACTACGGACAGCATCACAATCCGTCTTACTCTTCACAGCCCCTAAAGGTGTCCGTGATCTTTACTTCCACTTTTCCATGTTTGGTCTAAAATTCTAACACATTGGATCAAGACCACGATTAATGCCACGGGTCGTCATGTTGACCATGGCCTGTAAAACCTTCCGAGATCTTCACTTGGTTGTTCATGCACTCCATCTTCTCAAGGCTCAAACACTTCTTCAACCTCACGAGTGCATCGACGGACTGTCATGGTCCATGAAGTTGGCCAGGAACTTTACTTAATCAACATCATTTTCTGCTTCTTTTTCTAGTTTTCTACACAAGCCAGATTCTACCTACACAATCAACAAACATATGAAAGCATTTAAAACTACACTTAATTCTAGTATTAGTTCCTAGTTTTGAAGCATCAAATGTGTCAAGATTTCGCAGAACATCAACACCCTCAACTTAGAACCATTACTTGTCCTCAAGTGATGATACAACAACACATTCAGTCCTCAAAATGTTCAAACACTTTTGAAAGCACGCAGCAGCCATCTCAAACACAATTTTTATCCAAAACAATGAATCTAACATGCAAGGATCAAACTATGACATCTCATTACTTTCATTCAATCATACTTATGCCTATGAATTATCAGCTAACACAATCTACTATCAAATACAATCACTGTGTCCTCACACCAAAGAAATCCCTCGATCATGATAATTGGGACTAAGTACTACTCTCACACTATCAAAGAACTTCTAACACTAATAACAAACTACCATATGCTTGCCCTTGCTCTCTACGCTCTATCTTTCAAACACTCGGAATAGGATCACTATAGGGCTTGATGGGCTTGTAATATGGGCTTAATCTAGGGAATGTATAGTTGGTTTTGTGAGTGACTAGACCGTTGGTTTTCCAAAGTTGCATTTTCGCTCAACTCTTTTCTGAGTGATTCCCTCTTTTACTTCATTTCAGCACATCCCAGTTGCCATTATTTTCTTTTTTTGTTTTTTCCTTCTTATTTTTTTTTATATATATGCAATTTTATATGCACTCAGCTCACTGGTTGAACCTTTTTTGTCACATCTTCTTTTTGCTTAGACTGCAATCACCCTCAAGTTAAGCTTTTGGCTTAAGTTGTGACATCGTATCTTCGAAAACCGACAAGATATGATTTATACTGGGTAAGAACAAAAACTGACTTTTAGGCTTAAATAGAGATTAGGTGCTAATCTTTTTATTTGGTAGTTCTATTTTTGGCTTTTTATAATCTTACAAAAAGGGCCTACTAATCCTTTCCTATCTGGTTATTCTCAGACTTAAGCAAGACTACTTGAGCAAGTTCTAGTTTTTGCTCCTAGTGTTAGACTTCAATCAAAACTTACATGCACATGACACAGGACTGCATTTTCCAATTTCTTGGTTCACCAATTAATCGATCAATCTAGCAATGTTCAACATGTAAGTATTAATGATGTCATCTAAAGATCCTAACAGTTAAAACTCAGATTCAAGTTCTCATTTTTCACAAACTAGCAGCTTCACAACTAAACACAAAACCATAAACCAACCAATTTTCACAGTATATATAGAGTCAACCTCCATTCATTCTAACAGCTTAGAATGGCAGCTTGCTCACCACCCCTCCCTGAATAAAAAGGACTTTTCCCTTAAAGACAATATAGAAAGGAAAACAAGGATGTGAGCAGATACATGCGGCACTCTAGGTACTAGTAGTTGTGTTAGCATTGACACCCTTATCACCAGGAGAACTCTTAGAACTCAACACATTAGCAGGTTGGTTATCACTCACCGGTTCCGGTGCTCCACTCCCAAAAGCTCCAGCTAACGCAACATCTCGTTGTTGTTGCTCACATATTGCCTTTCCTCTCTCTACCTTTCTTGATGCCTTGCAGGCTCTCTTTTCTTGCCTTCTTTCCTCTTTGGATAGGTAAGCAGCTAACTCCTCCTCAGATTCTCCAGCTCTGTGTTTTCTCTTGCTGGACTTACTCATGGGTAGGTCTCCCCAGAGATCATCAATTGATTGAGTGGAGGGTGCCTACATTCATATATGCATTAAAGAATCTGGCATCATCGAAGTGGGTACTGCTATTAGCCTTTCAGCCAATTTAGCAACCTGAGTTCTCATCAACAGTGATTTGAACTCTTCAGTATCTACTGACCCGACAGCCTGGAATCAATCCTGAACAAGGTCCTCCAAACCATCCATTCTGTCTTTTAAGGTAGATAACTCTTTTCGCATCTCACCTTTGATTTCCTTTTTCATAGCTAACACATTTGTCTCTTTTAGCTGAGGCATCGTGTTGATTATCTGATCATCCAAGGTCCTGGTTTGGCATTGATCTGCCACTAATTTCTCAAGGAAAAGCATAGTGATAGTGGCATAGGTACCTGGATCTTGTGAGGCTAAAGATGGAGGTGGTGGTGCCTCTGTGGAAGGATGTTATGACTCTCCCAGTTCTGGACCTCTATCTGCATATGGGACGTCAAATGGTATTGTGAGGGACAACTGCCAAGGTACCTACCATTGCAAATTTTCCACCAAAGAGATGGTTTGCGACATCTTTGATCTTAGAAACTTAGGTGATTCTGAATGCCTTACCCCATCTATCAACCAGGCTATTTGGAGGAATACTCGCTTGTCGACATAGTTTCTTTATTAGAAAGGGAAATGGAAGTCCGACTCTCTCATTCAGTGCACTGTCCCTCATCTTGGTCGCTACAATACGCCCCGCATTTATCGGGTAACCAACCTTAAGACATGCTACCAATGAAGCTAAGAATGGGGACAAAGTGTTATCATTAGCTATTAGGCTCAATTTTGCCTAGACGACAACCTACCAAACCTGGGCTGGAAAAGATAGTGATGCTTTAGTAATGAGTATTGGAGTTGTGGTGACCCAAACTGCATTCTCTCCATCTATGGCAATTTTCTTTGCAATCTAATGCAAAACCCTCTCTCGAGAATTTTGATTCTCCATCGTAGTCTCACTGGTGACCTCATGATGTTTGCCTTCAAAAAGACCAACTAAAGCTGGTGCAGTGTAGTCTGGGCCATGAAATATCTTGTTAATAGTGGGATCAGAGATATCTATCGGTTGGCCCCGGACTATGATTGAATTGTGTGGACCCTAGGTAATGGCCATGTCTCTTTGTCCACATATCGTAATCTCTATATCTGCAGCACAGTTCATTAGTGTGGCTGCATACGATGAATAAAACTCTCTGACCAGGTGGCTGGTGTATTGTCCTGGTGCATTGTCCATCCAATCGAACTAATGGAACTGAAATGTCCTATAAATATAGGGGAATGCCTTAATATCAGTTACAACCACCCTAGTCTCAATCATGATTGCACGCTTCTTTTAACTACCATTCTTGGTCACAATACCCTTGTCGAAGAATTTTTTGGACCGGCTCATAGTCCAAATAGATCTATAACAAGCAATCAGTTGTGGTCTCGCTACAAGATCGGGTTCATGGATGTTCACATACATCACCATGGTATCATCATCGGTGATCTCTACATCCTCATCTATAGTAGTTGCCCCCTCTCATACTCCAGTTTCTGTTTCTGTATTTGCCGCAGGTGGAGACGTGTTCTCATCTTCTTGAGAATTGCTTTTAGATTTTGCACTGCCCCCCCCCCCCCCCAAATTATCAGTAGACTGGCTAGCTGAACAAACATTACATTCTCTACGAGTAGCTCGAGGTGAGTGATCTTCAGCTGTGACATTTATCTGCACCCCAAAACTACAAGCTTCAAAGTCGTCAGGACTCTCTGATTGAGAAATAGTGGGGGGGAGAGAGGGGGGAGGGGTAGGTTTGGTTGAGTTCTTTCTTCGGAGAGGTATAGTACCTGAGAAACAAAATACTAATCAGTACAAAACTCAATAAAATGACACATTGTTGGGTACCTAGGCTTCCCCTATGTAATTACCTTGTGACGCCTTGCCTTAAGAATGTCGTCACCAAATCTATCATTAGGAAGGGCCACAGAATCAAACAGATGAACAAAAATAAAAATATAGAAAATAATTATTTTCCAATTTAAGTAATCTCTGTGTGTGTGGTGGGGGGGGAGGGGTCAGACGGACCGTGGTGGGTACCAGTGTGCAACAGAACCATTGACAAAGTAATGTTCACGGACAGCTTCACGGCTGATGAAATGCACTACGGTCCGTGATATTGCCCGTGAACTTATTTGAGGGGTGGTTAGACTTCAAGTGTGGTCCATGAGTGTTTTCACGATCGATGCTAGTCATCCACAGTTTGTGAAGCCTATCATGGTCCTACACTTGGCCTTTTTGTTAATCCTCTTCTTCTCGAATTGTAATTACATCATAAAACCACCCTTTTTACACAGGTTCACAACCCTCCGACATCTACACATCACCATTTTTTTAAATGCACTCAACTAACATATCAGATCACAACTAATCTAGGAAAACATGATTACCACACAATTACGACCTAATATGACCATACTCACATACAAGAACAATAAACAATACCCAATTTAACTTAACCCAAAACAAATTAGTACCAATCAAGGTAACTCATCACATAATCATGCAATTTTGATGAAATCTAAGTAACTCTAACTTGTTTTAGATAAGACCAAACATATAACAAAGTATAAAGAAAACTTACTTGGATTTAGAAGAAAATTCTATTCAAGATGAAGAATTAGTGGACTTGGCTTGAAGTTCTTCACAATGTAAATTTAGGTCTTTGATTCTTGGATGAACTATGGATTAATGGATGATAGGAACCATTTTTTTTAAAACACTTGAAGAACTTTTATAGGAATAAGAAAAGAGAGAAAAAGCTGACCTTTGGGGCTTAGGAAACATATATCCGTTTAATTTCAACTTTGATCCAAGCGTGGGCCGACTCGGGTTTTGGTAGGACTGGGTTGTGGACAACGGACTGTGAAAGTGCCCGTGAAGGTCACTATGGTCCGCATAGTGGTCCGTGAAATTGACTTGCGAGCAGAATCCTTACATATGGTTCACATGAGGCTAAATGGTTTGTACAAATCACGACAGACCGTGAACCCTTTCGTGAACGTTTTTATGGCACATTCCAATAGCTCACCTAGGTTGGTCCTGAAATTGACGGACTATGCAAGTGCCCGTGAAGAGCAATTTGCACCCAGTTCCTAGACTTTATAAACCTTTCTCTCCTGCACACATCAATACACAGTTACTCTATAAAAAACAAAGTAAATTAAAGAAAAGGGAAAAATACCTACTAGAATTACTTCTTGGGTTGCATCCCAAGCAACACACAATTTAACGTCGCAGCGCAACGCAGGTTACTTGATTACTCATACTTAATCAAGTTTACATTCCTCCACGATCTTCCCATCTTTTGGAACACCCAAGTATGCCTTGATTCAATGGCCATTGGCTTTGAACCTCTCATCCTTATCATTTTCCAGCTCAATAACACCTGACTGAAACACCTGTATTACCTTAGAAGGTCCATACCATGTAGATCTCAGTTTTATTGGAAACAGACGAAGCTTGGAGTTGAAAAGTAAAACCAAATCACCCAGAGTGAAGGTTTTCTTTTCAATATGCTTGATAGGTACAACTTAATCCTTTCCTTGTACAGTGCAGAACTCTCATAAGCACTCAAATGAAACTCATCCATCTCAGTAATCTGATCAAGCCTCAAATTTCCAGTTTCACTCCAACTAAGTTTTAGCTTCTTCAAAGCCTAGAGTGCTCTATGCTCAAGCTCAACCGGCAAATGACATACCTTTCTGAATACCAATTGATATAGAGACATACTAATAAGCATCTTGAAAGCTATTCGATATACCCATAGAGTATAATCTAACTTTCGTGCCTAATCTGTCCTATTGGAACTCACCATTTTAGCAAGGATAACCTTATTTCCTTGTTGGATACCTCTACTTGTCCACTGATCTGTGGGTGATAAGGCGTTACGACCTTGTGTTGTTTAACCCTATACTTGGTCAGAAGTGCACTGAATACCTTGCTGTAGAAGTGAGAACCACTATCATTGATAATAGCTCTGGGTGTGTCAAACCTTGAAAAGATGTTCTTTTTCAGGAAACCAACTACCATTTTTCCATCATTCTCAAGAAAAGCAACGACCTCAACCCAATTAGACACATAGTCCACTACAACCAATAAGTACTTCTACCCATCAAAACTCACAAATGGGCCCATGAAATTGATTCCCCACATATCAAACAACTCCACCTCTAGGATAAGAGTCATGGGTAATTCATGGCGCTGAAAGATTGCTCCTCGTCGCTGGTACACATCACAACACCTTACGATGTCCATAACATTTTAATGAATTGTGGGCCAGTAGTACCCACACTGAAGTACTATATGGGCTGTTCGAGCACCTTCATAATGGCCACTTACTTGAGTTGAGTGGCATGCTTATAGAATAGACAGCATCCCAGCTTCAGGGATGCACCGCCTAATCATGTTATCAACACAAATCTTGTACAAATAGGGTTCATCCCAAAAATACTTACCTACATCATGCATGAACTTTTTCCTTTGCTAAAATGCTAGTCTTTCAGGCATCAAATTACTAACAAGAAAATTAGCATAATCAGTAAACCAAGGAATATGGGCAAGATTTGTGGCTAATACCTACTCATCTGGAAATACATTATTTATTTCAAGCTCCAACTCTTCCTCCTTTTAAGCCTCCAACCTAGACAGGTGATCATCTACCTAGTTCTCACAACCTCTCCTATCTTTAACATCAAATCAAACTCTTGGAGAAGTAATGCCCATCTGATCAACCTCGGATTTGCAACTTTCTTAGCCATGAGGTATATCAAAGCTGCATGATCTGTATAAATTATCACCTTTGTGCCCAGCAAGTGTGCTCTGAACTTCTCAAAAGCGTATACCACAACTAGTAGTTCCTATTCCGTGACTATGCAATTTCATTGTGCTCCATTCAGTGACGTACTAGCATAGTAAATTAGATGGAACATCTTGTTTCGCTTCTTCCCCAATATAAATCTTAACGCAGTATCACTTGCATCACACAATACCTCAAATGGTTTGGCCCAATCTAGGCCAATGATCACTGGGGCAGAGGTTAGGTTCTCCTTTTGGCATTCAAAAGCTCTAAGACATGCCTCATCAAAAACAAATTTCACCTCCTTCTCTAAAATCTTACACATGGGATGTGCAATATAAGAGAAGTCCTTGATGAAACGCCTATAGAACCCAGTGTGTCCTAAGAAGCTTCTAACACCCTTCACACAGATTGGCGGAGGTAACTTTTCAATCACCTAAATCTTGGCCTTGTCGACCTCTATCCCCTTTTGTGAGACCTTGTGCCCAAGGAATATGCCTTCCTTGACCATGAAATGGAATTTCTCCCAATTCATCACTAGGTTAGCCTCCTCGCATCTCTGTAGGGCCCTGCTAAGATTAAATAAACAATCATCAAAGGTATCACCTACCACTGAAAAATCATCCATAAATACCTCCAGAGTGTCCTCGACCTTGTCCGAGAAAATAGACATCATACACCATTGAAATGTTGCAGGCGCATTACATAGCCCAAATGGCATGCGTTTAAACGCAAAGGTACCATAAGGATATGTGAAGGCGGTCTTTTCTTGGTCTTCAGGAGCAATTGTATCTGGTTGTAACCAGAGTATCTATCTAAGAAACAGTACCACCCTTTGCCAGCCAACATGTCAAGCATTTGGTCCATGAAAGACATTGTGAAGTGATCCCTCCAAGTCCACTTGTTCAACTTCATATAGTCCATGCACACTCGCCATCCAGTGATTAGTCTCTACGGGACTAACTCTTTCTTGGCATTTGTAACCACAGTCATACCGCCTTTTTTGGGCACACATTGCGCTGGACTGACCTAGTGACTATCAGAAATGGGATAGACCACCCCAACATCTAACCACTTAATGATCTCATTTTTGACCACCTCTTGCATAGGTGGGTTTAACCTCCACTTGTGTTCAATGCTTGGGTTGTAATCCTCCTCAAGTTGAATCTTGTGGGTTCATATGCCTGGAGGTATCCCGATGATATCAGCAATGGTCCACACAATAGCTATTTTGTACCTTATCAACTCTTTGATCACGGCTACCTATTCATCATTCAAATTTGCCGCCAAAATCACATGTAAAGTGTTGTTAACTCTTAAAAATGCGTACCTCAGGTGATTGGGTAACTGTTCCAGTTCCAGCACCGGTGGCTCTTCAATAGATTGTATTGCTGGAAAAACTGGCTTATTTTTCAAGTCCAGATCCAATTTCTTGGGAGTATAAGAGTGTGCTCCGATACTTTGCAAAGAATTCATGGTCTCTACATAGTTAGATCAAAAATAAGCATTAAAGTTCATCAGCACTGCAGCTAAGGTTTCAACAGCCTGCTTCATCACATTCATGTCATGTGGCTACTTCAGTGACTTGCAAATATTAAAATTTACCTCATACTTTTGAGTCAGAACTTCAACTATCCTCTCTCAACATCTACCAAAGCTCTTCATGTGGCCAAAAATGGTCTTTCTAGAATGATGGGAACCTCAAAGTCCAATTTGCAATCAAAGATCACGAAGTCTGCCAGAAAGATGAATGTGTCCACCTTTACGAGCACATCACATAGGATTCCCACAGCCCACTTCACTAACCTATCTGACATCATTAACCTCATTGATGTAGGTCTTGGAGCTCCCAACCCCAATTTCTGGAAGATGGCTAACGACATCAAGTTGATACTGGCTCCAAGATCACACAAAGCCTTTGCAAATTTGATTGATACACTCATGCATGGTATAGTGAATGCACCTGGATCTTCCTTTTTCTGAACTAGAGATCTTGGCGCTGTATTGATAAACATTGTTAGTAAAATCAATAACTACAACTATGCTATTTGCAACCAAGTCTTTCATGAACTTGGCATATCCCAGCATCTACTCCAGAATTTCCACTAGTGGTATCTTAACTGAAAGCTACTTCAACATTGTGATTGATGAGTGCACAATTTGGAATCATTTAGGGCTTTATTTTAATAGAATTAGTGCCCTGAAATGCATATTTTGTCTCAATAACAGATATAAATCCTTAAGTTTCATGTATTTCGAGTTTGAGGCAAAGAATGGGCAATATTTGGAAAAAAGAACAAGAAGGCCGAAAAGACAAAGAAAAGAAGGCCCGAGGATTGCCTAATGCATTAGGCAAGTCACCGAATGGCCTTAACCTCGCCCAACATTCCAATGTGCTGAGCCCGGAAGGAAAAGATCAAGTCGGCAATGAAAATGAGCAGTTGGTGTGTCGTTGAACAATTCTGCAAAGCAGTACTATATCGCCCAATAATCTAGAATGTGACTATGCTGAAGGCAAAAGCAGAAAGGCTATGAAGTAGGCCAAAGGGCTGACTACTGAGTGCTTCGATGATCCCGACTAACTGCGCTAAGTGATCCTTCATAGTACAAATTTTTGAAAACTATAAATACTCATTTAATTTTGTAGCTTAGTATCAAGTTGTAGAGAATATATATTTTTTTTAGTTTATCTGAGTTTTTGAGAGACATTGTTCTTGAGCTTAAAGGTTTTGAAGATTTTCAACTCCAAGAAATTAGAAGTAGGTATCCAAGAATCTTCAATTTAGACTCGTTTGAAGTGAATATAATTCATACCTAGTTGATGTTACTTCTATTTGGTATTATTTTCTTCCTTTATTCTATGTATAGCTAAAACCCCAATTCTTGGGGTGTGATTTTGCAAATATGGGTTAAATTTCTTGTTGGGTATTGCTTATTGTTTGTCTATTTGCTGTTTAAATGTGATTTTGTGTAGTAGTTGTGTTTGAACGTAATGGGATTGTATATGTAAATATGATTTCATCTTAGAATTTTTGGCTTGCTTGAGAGAGGTTTTAAAACTAAGACTACTAAATCAATGGGCGGTGGCTATTGGGTCTTCATGGGTTTAGCTCGAGAGAGTGAATGTTATGCATTTTCCCACACATTCAGCTTGAGATAGTGAATGTGCTAGGTGAAGGTTGTGCTTAAAAGCCGCAACTCGGTGTTTGAGAGAAACCGAGTTGATTCGGGGTAAGTTGCTTGAGAGTGACTTTACCACACTAAAGTGTAGCCTAGTTACAGATGTTCAGCAATTGATTATCAATAGTATTTACCCAATTGTGCAGTTTATCCCATATTCCTATCACATCCCAAGAATCCCATCTCCCTATATTTGCATCTTTGTATTTTCACTATTTTAATTGTTAATCGACTACAAACCCATTTGATAATTGACATTCATGTCAACCCCTTGATTTGTCATGTTTTTACTCGATAATGTTTTTAGCGCTGGTTAAAGCTAGCATATTCACACTTAACTCTTAATTCCTAGAAATTGCTCCTTTGGGACTCGACGGCAACCCATTCGGTTGGGTTATATTACTATTGTACGATCGTAGACACTTGAATTAGAAGTTGTGTCCTGATTATGCAAACATCAAAATGGCCCTGCTATCGGGGAGTGGTGTTACTTGAGAATTTTGAGTTGAGTCAAATTTTGGTTTTGTTAGTCATAGTTTACTTAATTTTTAGTTTTGTTTTGTTTGTTTGTGTGAATATTTCAGGAAGTATGAGTGTGAAAGGTAGCAATGGCAACCAAGTAGTCCATCAAGATAACATCGAAAACCTTAACGATGTAAATGAGCCTCATGCTAATGACCCCCATCTCTTGGGCAGTATTGGTGCCATTGTTTTCCTCCGTTGAAGGGAATGTTGTATTCCACATCACGAGTACTATGTTGCAACTCTTGCAATTAAAAGGGCTTTTTAGTGGATTAGCTCATGAAGACCCTCATGAGCACATTCAAAAATTTTGTGGATGTGTGCGGACCATTCTCCTTCAAGAATATATTCCAAGAGTTAGTTCATTTATGCTTATTCCCATTCTCTTTGATTGGAGAACCATGCAAATGGCTAGCTGAATTACCACGTGACTCAATCACTTTGTGGGAGGAGTTGGTCACCGTATTTAATGTGCAATTTTTCCCTCCTTCAAAGATGATGACTCTTCGGGACAATATCAAAAGCTTTAAGCATTTTGAGGGCGGGCCAATTCATGAGACTTGGCTGTGATTCAAAAAGTTGGTGCTCCAATGCCCAAGTCATGGCTTGCCTGAAAACGTATTGATGCAGTATTTCTACTGGAGCCTAGACTCAGTTATCAAGGTGTTGCTGACCAACTTTCCCTAGGAGGTTTGATGCAACAACCTTACATGATAGTAGCTCAGCTATTGGATGGCATGACCACGATAAATCGGGCTCGATACACCTGTGATGACCAAGTCTTCCCTCTTACATTCAAATTGACCAAGGAGCAGATGGAAAAAGATCAAGAGAGGGACCAAACCATGGCCAGATCATGACATAACTTGACATTTTGTCCAAAAATATCATGGGAGCTGGTGCTCGGGGTGTCAATGCTATGAGTATCAGGTGTGCAAATTCGGAGGATGCAAAGTTCGATGCTTTGTACAATGAAGAGGTGAACCTCCTAGGCAATCAAGGTAGTGGTTATTGATATACCTTGAGTTTATGGTATTTTTAATACATTTCACTTAAAAGTTGTGTGTGCCTAGGGCCATTTTGTATTGGTATTAATATATTTTTATCATGTTTGCAGGAAATAATTCGGACGTGGAAGTTCAGAGACATAGCTGAAGAATGTGCAGAAAGTGTGGAATGCGCCCTATAGATAGTTGACGTAGATGGGCAAACAAGGCTGAAGGAACATCAGGGAATTATTGACCAAGTGTGGAACCACGGTTACAAACGATGGACCATAGGTCGACCTACAAGTTTGTCAAATGTTTTAGAGAAGGGGTTCAAGTACCTAATTCTGAAGATTCAAAGTTTGGAGCTATGGAGGAGGATCCACGGACTGTGGATTGAACCACGGTCCGCACTGTTGATCCTTCGATCGCATCAAATATGAAGATTTTTGAAGTTTGAAAATATGCCTAAGTCTTGAATCACAGAAGCGACCTACGGACCTACGGTTGATGTGAGCACCATTGATGGTGCAGTTAGAGAGATTGATAGCACTATTAAGGATGCTGTGACTGATGATGTGGGCACTACTGAGGGTGGCTCAAATGTTGATCTAACGGGCTCCAGAAAACCGAAACCACCCGCTTGTTGATTTCATCAGGGCATTTACACCACAGGTTTGCTTCACCTTCACCTTACTCTTTATTGCTTATTTTTGTCCATTGGGGACAATTGCACTCTATTTCTGTTGGGGGTGGGGTAAATAGATTGTGAGTGATAGGATGACGTCTGAGTAACCCAACTCATAATCCTCTCTTGGATTTTCTTACCTGTGTTCTTTTTCCCCAAGACACTGCTTTAATTTTTGTTAAGCAGGCATGTGTTAGGAGTGTATGTGTAGAAGCATGAGAAAGAATGAAACATGATGGCATAAGGATGAATGAAAAATACCAGTCCAAAATTTGTGATATGTGCTAAAATCTGTAGGCGAGAATGGGTTGAATGTGTTCGCTCTGAGTATGACATGATAAAGAACCAACTCAATTTCATGATTTAAGCTAAAACTTAAACTGGGTAATCTGATAATTTTAAAATGAAAATATGTGCCAAGAGTGTGTGAGGATGGTTGATTATTCAGACAGTTTTGTGCCAATCTAGAACTTGCCCCGTTGGTCCTGCTAGGATAATCTAGGCTAGAAGTTAGGAAGTGATCATAGGCCATTGTTCAATTTAGTCCACTTAAGCCTAAATGATCTAACCAAATGTTAGCATTATTCGCTGTTGATCCAAATATTTGAGCCTAAAATTTGACCAATTCTTTTGATTCACCTAACTCACCTTCCCTTAAAAACGTTGTCTTGGCCCCAGTCCCTCCTTGGACATGTGCACCTTGACTTAGGACAAAATCCTAATTTGAGGGTGGCTAAGCCCAAAAGTTACCTTAATCTTAGCCCTGGTCCAACATCGGACATTGTGCACCTCAACTAATGCAAAATACATAAGTTGAGGGTGGCTATGAAAAAGGAAACCAAATGGAAAAAGGGTATAAAAAGAGTTTAGTGTTGAAAACAGGAAAAATTATGAAAGAGGATGTGGCTTTGTGCAAAAGAAGCAAAAGAAGAGTGTTGAAAGAAATAAATGTAAAAGAAAGTGAAAGAAAAAAAGAAGAAAGAGAGAAATAAGAGTCAAAAGTCAAAAGTCATGTCCTTGGTTGAAAAAGTTACGGGAAAGAAATTGAGATGAAAAGTTTCCAAAAATAGGACAAGGAAGAGGTAAATAGCCAATGTAATGTCAAGGAGGGAAAAAGTCACTAAAAAGTACCTAAATGTACCACACCTGACCCCGAGCCTACATTACAACATAAGAAAAGTCCTATAGTGATCCTAGCAACTAGATTGTTGAGTCTAAGCATTGAAAATAAGGGCAGGACTATGTTATTGAGCACTAACTGTATTTGAAATTACTTCTAAGCGTGCGTGTGGAATGAATCCTTGTACTCAAAATCATATTCATTGTGTGAAAAAATGGATTTCGTTTGAAGCAAGGGCACTAATTACATTGTTGGAATGTTGGTACCTCGGTGATAGCAAAAAAAGTGTATGTTGTGTGTTGATTGGTTGATCTTTGTCATATTTTGATCCGCACGAGTTTGCTTGTTGAGTCCTTATAGAAAAGATTTATACTAAAAAAGAGAGTAGGGATAGAGAGCCATGTGATTGCTTTATCTTGAATGCTTGCTTCTATACAAGTGTCGTTTAGAGTCTTAGTGCATCGCTTAAGGACAAACAACGAATTTAAGATGAGGGTGTTGATATACCGTGTGTTTTATGGTATTTTTAATACATTTCACTTAAGAGTTGTATGTGTCTAGGGCTGTTTTGTATTGGTATTGATGTATTTTTATCATGTTTGCAGGAAATAAGTTCGGACGTGGAAGTTGAGAGAGACAGCTAAAGAATGTGCAGAAAAAGGCATCTATTGGACGTGAACTACGGACCATAGGCCCAGTGACGCCCTGTAGATGGTAGACGTAGATGGGCAAGCAAGGGTGAAGGAACATCAAGGAATTATTGACCAAGTATGGAACCACAGTAGCGAACGACAGATCGTAGGTTGAGCTACGGGCCATCCTGCAAGTCCGTCAAATGATTTAGAGAAGGGGTTCCGTACTTGATTTTGAATATTCTAAGTATGGAGCTATGGAGAAGGATCCACGGACCATGGATTGAACCAAGGTCCGTACTATTGATCCGTCGATCACGTCAAAGATGAGGATTTTTTTAGTTGGAAAATTTGCCTAAGTCCTAAACCACGGAAGGGACCTACGAACTGTAGGTCAATTCACAGTCCATAGGACAGTGTCGTAGATCAAAACCGCATCCTGAAACATTATTTCCTTATTTCATTTCCTTTTTAGATGGGACTTGTCTTTCTATATATAGGGCATGTAAACCTTGTTTTTTATAGTTAGACTTTATTATTTTAGTTCTAGTTTTTGGCTTTGGGGATTAACTTACAATTTTAGCAATTCTTGATTTCCTAAGTTCGTTTTGAAGATTTTGACTATGAAATTGAAGTTAAGATTTTGGATTTATTCTTCTCATTACGTAAGTTCATGATTTCTTCATCTAAAAATTTGAATTGTGTTCTTGCTACTATGGGTAACTAAATCCACAACTAGGGTTATGGGAACCACAGGTGATTAACAAAGTATGAATAGTAGCTAAGTAATTCTTGAATAGTGTTATTGCATGCATGGATAATTCTTTCGTTTAGAAGTCTTTTTAGCAGTTGCAAATGTTAGAACTCACCTTATTGCTACTTGCCGAACCAAGGCGGTAGCTAACAAGAAAAGAATTATCAACATAGATATAGGGTGATACTATCTAATAGTCTAATGTCGATTGGTACAAGGGTGAAAACTAAGCCATACATTGATGTGATGTCTAATATGAGGTAAAGGTAAGGGTTAGTAAATTATACACACATAGCCGGACCAAGGTGCGGAGTGAAATTCTCTAGTTGCCAGACCAAGGAATTAGAGATACTTAACTTTTCACTTTGCATGTAGTACACTAGGAAAGGATTACTGCGTTATGAGCTTATAGGGATAACGTACACCCTAGTTTCTAAAAGTGTGGAAAGTGTTCAAAAAAGTGTAGGGTGGCGAGTACCACGTCCAATCGGTGAGTCATCGAAGAGGTCGGCAAGCTCGACCAAATCCGTCGTTTGACTCAAGACATCTTCAAATTGGAGTTTGTAAAACTTAGTGAGCCTAGGAAATTATTGGTGAATCATTGACCATGTTGGTGATCTCGACAGAGACTGTCGTTAGGACCCCCACACTAACTTGAATTTTGTGAGATAAAAGTACTCTTGGTGAATCGCCGATACCATAAGTGAGCTTGACTAATGTCGCCGAACGGGCAAAAACTAGATGGGTTTTGTAGGCCAAAGGTTTAACAGCTTAAAACTCATTAACTTTCCCTCACTTTTAATCTTCCCAAACTCACACCTGCACGCTATTTCCTATATTTTTGCATTTTTAGAGTATTTTTAGTGTTGATTTGTGCTCGGAGTTTGATTACATTGCCGCCTAGTGCTTTAATCTTCTCTTTATCAACACCAAAGGTTGGTTTTCTATGCCCCAAGTTTATTTAATAAAAAATTATGCTCATTTGCAATAGCCTAATCTTGTTGAAGTTTTCTAATCCAACTATGATTAGATTGTTTACATGCATGGTTTAGTTTGATAATCTTGCTCGAGTAGTTGTGACTATTGAATTCCCATAATTATATGCATTAAATTGGATTAAAATTTGAGGGGCTGTGTTTGGATGTTATGGGTCCTACGTTAATTTAACTAGTGCATGATTTAATTTTGTTTTCGGGGGTTGCAGGGTTAAATTTGAGAAGTTGGGTTTACAATAGGCACGTTGGCCCATTTGGCAAGCTGGGTCAAGCTAGCCAAACTACTCGGTGGTTTGCCTAATGTCCCCATCTCGCCTTTGATTTCATGCCTTATTTGAGGATTGATTCTGTAACTTTCGGCGAGAAGCTTGATGTTGCCAAAAGCACTTGACAACTCGCCAAAAGGCTTCTTATTCGTCCTTTGTCTGCTCCCCTGAGCCTCTGTGCACTGGAACTTTCGGCGAGCCTATCCTTGTTCGCCGAAAGCTATTGGCGACACGCCGAGTGGTTCCCCCTATCGCCTACTTGCTAATGTTTTTGGAGCTAATTCCTTCGGCAGGCTCGATCTAAGTCACCCAAGAAATTCGGAGAATCGCCCTCTAGTTTGGCGAATCTATCTAAAACTGTTCTGCTATGCTTTTGTTTAAGTTTTTCTAACTTCCCTTCGAGATTTTGCAGACATGACTAAATCAAAAGTTGTTGAAAGAATAACACCAGCCTAAGAGAAGTCCAAAGGGATTGTGATAAATGAGGATGTAGCTACGTCAAAAGATAAAGCTACAAACTACCCACAACTACTAGGAAAGGCAAGGGCAAGAGGCCTATTTCTGCTAGGAAGACCATTACCCTAGACCCTAATATTCCTTCATGGACCTAGGGATTCTGCAGGGCGATGCATATCTTTCTGGTGGACTCACACTCAACAAAACTTGGTGAATCTGGTACTGCTGTTCCTCCTGAGTTAACCTCGGGCACTGATGCCCAGACAGACGGGCGATTTTGTAGACATGACCTCCTCTTTACCTCCCTCTCTGTTTGGCTTTATTTCAGTATTGGATAGTTTTTATTTCCATTTGAGGAAAATTTTTTTTTTTTATTTATGGTGTGGTGAGACCTACCTTTGTGTGCTAATTATGACTCTTGTTTTTTTTATATATTTGGGCTTTGTGCTAAATTTGTGTTGTACTGCTTTTTGTGGAAGGTTTGAGCTTGTGACCCCTTGCTTTTAATTGAAAATTATTTTTAACCCTTACGAAATGTTTTTGCAAATTATTGCCACCCCTTCTGTGTTGAATGTGGTTGTTCTCTTGCAAATTTGAGAATTGGTTTTGATCAAGACCGATGACTTGAATAGTGCTCATAATCGAACAAACATGAATGTGCGACTACAATAAGGCCAAATGGAGTTGCATATACTATATGTGAACTCTCTGCATCTCATTGTGACGAGCCAATTATCGAATTAAGTCTCTTTTGATGATAATTGCACACTAGCAAAAGTGTGGAGTCTTGTTTGACTTTGGTGTTGATGCCTTGTGTGATGAACTTACTGTGACCTATGCATATAACACCTAGAATTTGCCCAATTGGTCCAGTCGACGAAGTAAGGCCATCTCTTGATATGATCTTAGGAAATTTTGAAGAGTGTGAAATAATTTAACAGATATCGTTTTTGTGACCTACCTTGTGAGCGTGTCTGAATATCTTTTGAACACCCCTTGAGCCTTATTCTTCTTTGGAAGAAACTTGATGAAAACATGACCTTTCTTCAATCCACTACCCATAATCCTCTTGATTTGTGGTTGATAGAATAGCCAACTTAGGTCAAAAGCCTATGTTAGGGGTCTGGTGAAAAGAGAAGGCACACCAAGAAGTGTAAGAAAGGTCTCCTTTAACCTATGGTTTTGAGATAAATGGAACCCCCCCATATAAAAAAAAGAAGGGTAAGAAAAGAAAGAAAAAGAAAAATAATGAAAAAGTTGTGGAATAAAGTACAAAAGAAATGGGGTTTCCGAACAATCCATGAAAAATGAATAGTTGAATGACTTATGAGCACTAAAGAAAATAATGAAAGAAGAGGCAAGGAAGTGTTGTGAGCACCACATTTCATGAGGATGAAAATCACTGAGCCTAAATGACCAAACCTTTGCACTCAGGCCCATTACAAGCCTTGGAAAGACCTTTTTGATCTTGAGTGAGCTGAAGCAAATGTCTATTGGAAAATATGGGCAAACCTATTGGTGAAAACATGCATTATGTTCATATTTGTGAGTGTGAGCGTTGTATTGTATTTCGGAGCTTTAAATGATTAAATCATTGTGTGAATATGGAATCATATTTTGTGTGAGGGAATTTGAACACTTTAATTGAGCTTGAACTTGCATTTGAAGCAAGTATAGTGAGTTTGAGATTCTTCGATAATGCTGTGTCACAACTTGAAACATTGAGTGCACATTTGATCTTCGCATGAGTAAATTGAGTCTTGTGTGTGCATTCATGATTGATTCTTGTATAGCACTATTTGAGACATCATTTTTGAACTGCCGAACTTGAGTTTTACTTGAGGACAAACAAAAGTTTAAGTTGGGGGTGTTTATGAGTCCATAATTTGGACTTATTTAGGGCTTTATTTTAAAAGAATTAGTGTCCTCAAATGCATATTTTGTCTCAATAATTGATGTAAATACGTAAGTTTCAGGTATTTGGAGTTTGAGGTAAAAAGAACAAGACGGCTAAAAAGACGAAGATAGGAAGGCCTGAGGATCACCTAATGCATTAGGCGAGTCACTGAAGGGCCTTAACTTCGCCAAAAGTTCCATTGTGCTCGGTCCTGAAGGAAAAGATCAAACCGGTGATCAAAAGGAGTAGTCGACGTATCGCTGAACAATTTTACAAAATTGTACTATATCACCCAATGATCCAGAACATGAAGATGCTGAAGGCAAAAGCTAAAAGGCGATGAAGCAAACCAAAGGGTGGATCGCTGAGTGCTTCGTCTATCCCGACTAACTGTGCCGAGTGAGCCATCGCAACACAAATTTTTGAAAACTATTAATACTTATTTTATTCTGTAGCTTACTATCAAGTTGCAGAGAATATTTTCATTTTTTAGTCATTAGAGTTTTTGGGAGACATTGTTCTTCAACTTGAAGGTTTTGAAGATTTTCAACTCCAAGAAATTGGAAGTGGCTACCCAAGAATCTTCATTCTAGACTCGTTTGAAGTAATTATAAATCATATCCAGTTGATGTTACTTTGATTTGGTATTATTTTCTTCGTTTTCTCTATGCTAGCTAAACCCCAAATCTTAGGGTGTGATTTTGTGAATATGGCTTAAATTTGGGTATTGCTTATTGTTAATCTATTTGCTATTTAAATGTGATTTCATTTAGTAGTTTTGTTTGAACTTAATGGGATTATAGTTGCAAATACGATTTCATCTTAGTGTCTTTCGCTTGCTTGAGAGAGAGGTTTTAAAACTAAGACAACTAAATCGATAGCCGGTGGTTATTGGGTCATCATGGGTTCAGCTCGAGAGAGTGAATCCTAGGCCTTTTCCCACAAATTTAGCTTGAGAGAGTGAATGGGCTAAAGCGGAGGCTGTGCTTAAAAGTGGAACCTTGGTGTTTGAGGGAAACCGAGTTGATTCGAGGTAAGTTGCTCGAGAGAGAATTTACCCCTACTAAAGTCTAGCCTAGTTACAAATGTTCAGCAATTGATTATCAATAGTATTTACCTGATTGTGTAGTTTATCCCATATTCCTATCACATCCCAATAATTCAATCTCCTTATATTCACGTATTTGTATTTTCATTGTTGTAGTTGTTAATCGATTACAAATCCTCCTTGATAATTGATATTAGTGTCAACCCCTTGATTTATCATGTTTTTACTTGATAATATTTTTAGCTATGGTTAACTGTAGAATATTCACACTTAACTCTTACTTTTCAAAAACCTCCCTCTTGGGACTAGACCCCAACCCATTCAGTTGGGTCATATTACTTTTGTACGATCGTAGACACTTGAATTGGAAGTTGTGTCTTGATTGCACAAACATCACTGATGAAATTTGTAAACTTCCCATCTTCATCTTTCTTTTTGAGCCTTTGAGGGAAAGGAGGAGGTTGTCTGGAATATGCATGTTTCCCTCGTCTTCTTTCTCTTTTCCTTTCGCAGGTAGTTCTATTGGCTTCATATCCTCTAAGTCCTCTACATGTACCGCTTCGTCCTCGTTTCTGCCAGCTTGCCCCTATACATGTTCATATTTAGTACTCCGCTCTTGATGGCAATGGCCATGCAGTACCCATCCTTTTTAGGATTTTGGATTGTGTCACTTGGTAGTGACCCATTTTTCCTATGATTTAATGAGGCTGAGATTTGCCCCAACTGCTGCTCAATTTGCTTGACAGAGGTGGTGTGAGAGTCCACCTGTTGTCTCATGCTTGAGAAATCACCTCTCATCTTTTTTACCCATGTATCAGTTGATTCAACTTTTAAGAGTACCTTGGCCATCATGTCTTCTAGCTTATACCCGCTGGAACTACCACTTGCTAGGTCTTTATTACCTGGGGGCACATAGATACCACTACGATCATTTCTATACCTATCTCTATTATGCCAATTTCCCTGCTCTCTATTTACTAGCCTATCATACTGTCCTTCGCTAGCATAGTTCCAACCTGCATTTCCAGAATGATAACCCTGATTTCCATAGTTATAATTTTGAAAACCTCCTTGGTTACACAGGTAGTTCTCTTCCTCATGTATATCGATGTCCCAATCTTTATACCTGTTATGCTGACCCACAACATTGACCTTTTCAGACTGGACACTAGATGCTTCGTGAGTATATCCATTTGGGTCCTCATGTGTGCCATGTCTTGGTCCCTTTCTTCTTCTGTTTTCCTTTGCACAGCTGAAAGTTCATAATTATACCCAAGATCTCTTACTTCTACAATTCTTGTGTACCATGCCTTATTGTTCTTTACCACCTTATGCAGTAGTTGCATGCTCTCTGAGAAAGGGTTTTTCATGAATGACCCTCTGCACACTGCATCAACATAAGGTTTAGAAATATAGTTTAAAGATCTATAGAAACGTTGTTTCAGATGCCTCTCAGTGAGATCATGGTTAGGGCATTTCTTCAGCTTTTGGTTGAATCTCCACTAGGTTTCATGCATTGCTTCTCTGGATAGCTGCCTATGCGTACTTATTTCATCCTTCATTTGCAGCTCTTATGATTCTGGAAAGAATCATTCCAAGAAAGCTTCATTCAGCTCAGTACAAGTTCTAATGGAGTTGGCTGGCATCTCAGTCAACTAGTTAGTTCACTCTCTAGTAAGAGACAGTGGAAACAGTTGCAATCTCATAGATATTTGGTTAACTCCAGGGATCTCTTATGACTTGCAGATTGCCACAAAGTTCATCAAATGTTGTTTTGCATCATCACCAGCAGCACCACTGAACATACCTTTTAGATTCAACAGTTGAATCATAGTGCTAGTGATTGTGAAGTTAACACCTAGAGGTAGTGCATGTAACACTATCGCTCCAGTAGCTCTAGCTCCATCCAAATTTATGTGAGCTTGATGTTGTGCTCTACGCCTTGGAGGTATTGATTGGTGGTAGGAAGAAATGATTCCATCCACTGCTATGTTCTCATCCACTGCCCTAGGTTGATTGTTCACAATATTCGGTTGAACTTGTCTTACAACGGTTTCAGCTCCTAATCAAAATCTCAGTCTCTGTGCCTCAAGTTCTTATGCGTTCACCATTTTCCAAATAGTTTTTTGAACTTTTGAGTCGTAAGAGATCAATAGAGCTCCTTTACTCCTAGTATTTGGCATACACAGTAGAACTCACATGAAAGAGACAAAGACAACAAACAAGACATAAAATTAGGAAATATAACTACCAATCGAATAAAACCTAGTAAAACATTTCTGAATTAAAATTCCCCACAGCGGCACCAAAATTTGATACATCCAAACTCATGCCTCAATAAAGAGGTGTAAACGTTCGATTTCAATTTACAGAACTGAACTTTAGTTGAGGTCGAACAGAATTTCTTTACAAAAAAGGTTTCACTATCGCATTTATTCCAATGTCATTATTATCTCCTAAGAAAACAATGACAAAAAGTAAATTAGGTCTGGTATGGTTGTTATAGTTACTAAAACTTGCAGTAGAAATCTAGATTAATGACTAAAAGAATATCACATGATAAAGTTGATTCAGTTGATTAAGAGAAACCAGTATTGTGTTCACCATAACGTTAGTTCTAGTGTTCTTTTGTAATTGAGTTTTTTGCAATTCAATGATTACCATATTTATACGAGTTAATTTCATCTGACACTTCTCAGTCTACTCAGACAAGTTTCACTCACATCCTCTCGGCTCTAGAGTGTTACTACTATTGACACTCGCTTACAATGGTCTGATGTTAAAGTTTTTTTTTTTCTTGAACTCAAACTTTAACTGCAATTCGTCAGGTTAGTTCATCTTTTTCCTAACTGGTATTTTTCTATAGTAAAATTTCCAGATACAGACTCATTATAATGCTTGCACTCATTAGATTACAAGGATAACGAAAGCTAAAACTATGGATTATAACTACAAATTTCCTGTCACTAGATTTATGAAATCACAGTTCAAATTATGTCATGGATAGCACAACCCCAGTCGTGGTATTTAGCCACTTATGATTTCACGTAGACAATCAGATATATATGATCAAAACATGCTTAAAAAGAACTTACGAGAATCAGTAAATCAACAAGTATCTTTGATAATTTAAGAATCGGAATCCAAACTTCAAACTCAAATTAATGTAAAGTCGAGAAGTACAAACTGAGAATAATAGCAATTCGCTCTTCCTTCAATCTAAGATATGATAAAACATAAAAATGACCTAATTAATTCAAATAGAATGTTTAAAAAAAGAGTCCTACTCAAAGTAGGACTAAACTGTCTCGCTACTTCATGCCCACTTCTACAGCCCATCAAGGCCTTCACAGTCCGTGAAGCCTTCATGGTCTTCAATTGAACTTTCCCAAAGATTGGGTCTTTAACGTCCTGGCACTGGAAAGGTTACCACGGACAACATCACGGACAGTCATAAGAACCAAGATACGTGAAGTCGTCTGTGATCTTCACTTGGTATTTCCTACATTTGGGTCTTTAATGTCTCCCTACTGTAAAGGTCATTACGGACAACATCACGATCCGTCTTGCTCTTCATGGTCTGTAAAGGTGTCCGTGATCTTCACTTCAACTTTCCCAAGTTTGGCTTGAAATGCTTACACACTGGCTCATGACCACGATCAACATCACGGGTCATAAAGTTGACCACGACCCATAAAACCTTCCATGATCTTCACTTGGTTGTTCATGCACTCCATCATCTCAAGGCTCAAACACTGCTTCAACCTCACGAGCTCAACCACAGACCGTTATAATGGTCATGGTCCGTGAAGTTGGTCTTAAACTTTACTTGATCATCATCATTTTTTGCTTCTTTTTCCACCTTTCTTCACAAGCCACATTTTGCCTACACAATCAACAAACATATCAAAGCATCCAAAACTAAACTTAATTCTAGTTTTAGTTCCTAGTTTTGAAGCATCAAATGTGCCAAGATTTCACGTCACATCAATAGTACTGATACTGATCCGGCTTATAGGATACATTTATTTGCAAGAAAATAAAACTAGGTCATTTATTTGATTGTTATTAGAAAAGAGCTTATCCTTGAATTGTCAGTGAAGTCTATTTGTTTCAATATGCATGTATTACTATTTCAATAAAATGACTCACACATTGAAACAAATAGACTTCATTAACATTTCAGAAGTAAAAAAAATAAGACGGTTAAACTATTATTGTGACAATCAAACAAATGACTTAACTCTATTGAAATACAAATTAATTAACCACCTTCACATCAACTTGATCAGAAAAAACATTGTCTATAATTTGATTAAAGAAATCATCTATTTTGTGAAAATTGTTTAAGGAATCTTTAAAATATGTTTTACCACTTGAAGAATAAATATGAATAACAACATGTGCTTCCGTTATAATAAAAATTACGTGATTTCTTGAGCAGATTATACATTCCATTTTTGAATGTTTCGATGTGTTCACTTCTAACTCTATCTGGATTTTTATTCTTTTATGGGAGTACTGTCTTATTTTGTGCTATTAAAAAGGTATTAGGGAAAGAAGGTGGTTTTACTTAATCAACTTGAGAAATTATTAGAAGAAAATTGCATAATTTATAGGAAAAAATATAGTTATTACTTTGTGATTACGTTATGTCTATAAGTGAAATCCATATTAGGTACTTTTCCTAGATATTTTGAACTTCTTAAAATTTAATTTGTCCCAACAGAAGCTACCAAAGGCTTAATTGTTCTGTCATAACAAAAATTTGTTTGTATGCCGACAAAAGACTGAATTGAAAAAATAAAGTCTTGTGCAAAACAAAGTGCAAGTTTCAGAAAGAGAATGACAAGTCTTATCAAGTATGAACATAAACTTTCAACTACAATGGGAGCACATGTTTTTATTCTTATTTTGTAACACTTCGGATTCATAAAGGAGAAAAGTTTTCTGCCTTTCAGAAAATACTTGGTGCTAATATTGATGGACGCCACTGACGGACCGTGGTCTAAGAAATGCACCGTAGGTAGACCCATGGTTTGCTAGTCTCAGATTTCCAAAATCTTGAAGTTCCTTGTACTTAGTGACAGTTCACTAGGACGAACCGTTGTCCTATCCACAAGTCGTAGGTATGTCTCATAGGTGAGTACCAGACTCAGAGAAATATCAAGATCAAAAGTCGAGACCTATGGTGCCCCGAGCTACCCCCGAGATGTGGACACGAGACCTAGGATCACAAGTGACCCCAAGTTAAACCTGCTGGCTTGACATGAGCATACTAAGAATAATAAAACTGAGACTAGCTAAATAATAATGGAAGTATGAAATGATAGGGAATACCCATATACTAAAACGGAATATATCAACTATGAGTGTTTAATACAAAAGAAATACAAACTCAAATACTAAGCTCAATCTAACTATGTCTCAAAATAGCCTCTAGCTAACAAGAAGTGCTGGGATAGGCCCAAGCTAAGTCTAGCAAAAACTAAAACTAAAAGACTGAAAAATGAAAGATAATATGACTACTGTCCTCGAAGAATGAGGACCCAGTACTGTAGCTGTTGAACTTGAAGATCGGGAACAGATCTATGGGTGAACTGGATGCTGAGAACCTAGACCTATATCATGAGAAGATGTAGCGCAGAGTATACGTCAGTACTTGAAATGTGCTAAGCATGCAGGATAGAGTAAAGCTGAAATGAACATATAACTGAACAAGCAATAAAGCAAGTGTATAACCTTAACATTATATAGATGCAGGATATTGAGCTAATTGAATGAAATGACCAAATTTATAATATGATGAGACTAACTACTAACTATACTTAAATGTGGGAAATGCAATGGAGTCTGACTGAACAGTGGGAGCTACTAATAACTGATAATAAAACCACATGAGCTAAATGTGGAGTTTGATGTATACGTCCCATCGAGAGGACCCAATATACCCTGCCTGAGCAATAGAGGCATGCTGGCATAATCACTAAAATGATGCCCACAGAAGAGACTTACAACCTATGTGGCTGGTAGTTCTAGGACGATATGGGTGATTGACCCTAGTCCAACTCGTTATTATTCTACTCCCAATATATTAAATGATTAACACATTATGGTTGAATTACTATAATATACTGGATAGCTTAAAAATGACATGCAAAGTGAGAATGCACATTAATATATTGATAATGACACATTCAAGACTGAGGCATCTTAAGCTAAAATACTGTAAATATCTGACCTAGCATGTGTAATTCAGGAACTAAAAAAATACATAGCTAGGGTTCTGAAATTCACGCAACAAATGAAGTAATTACATAATAATATGATTTGGAACATTTAAATAACTAATTCATGATAATCTACTTGAATTCTAGAAACCCTAGTTCTAGTTGATAATAGGGAATCAAGAATCTGACTGAAAACTAGAGACCTCAAGGGCAAAAGGAACCCACTAGTGAAATACCACATACCTGGTGGCAAATTCCACGGAGAAATCTTTTGATTTCGGGCATAGAACTGATGGAATCTTGCTGCAATCTTTAACTAGGGTTCTTGCCCTCTTTTCTCCTCTTACGCTCTAATTTTTCTAAGTTTTATTAATGATTTGACTTAGGTATGTTCTAGTTATGTTTCTATGATCAAACTGACTAAAACCTCATAATTTAGGGTCTAAATGACATAGCTTAGGGGTCTAACTAAATAGGAAAAGACCAAAAGACTCCCGACTTTACTGCTGTCGGAATGTCTAGCGAGACTGACGGGTCATCAATTGACTGACTGTCTGTGCTGGTCATCCGTCGATCAGTATTGAAGCTGGGCTTTTGGGGGTCTAATCCACGATCCTGGACCACGGACCATGGTCTGACCTACGTATCGTAGGTCCTAGCGTGGGTATACCATTAGCTAAATTTTTAAAGGTTTCTGGGGGATGGGTCGCAGCTGCAAACCACGGACTTGTAGGATAGACCGTGGGTCCTCTTATGGTCCGTAGGTCTTAACCGTGGGTCGACCCTTAACCAAATTTTTTGGCATAGTTCTGGGGGAGGATACAGGTGTGAACCACGGACCACTAGTACGGATCGTGGGTCACCCTATAGTCCGTAGGTGGCACATGTAGCTTCTGAAAGTTGTAATTTGGTTCTCTTTGGATAGGGGTTGTTACATTACCTCCCCCTTGGAAACATTTATCCTTGAATGAAGATGAACTAGCTGAAATAGAGGGGATGAGCTACAACCCTACCACAAAACACAGGAAGTTGGTTTCTGACTTAACTAAGTTTCAAAACATGCAAATATGATGAAAATGCAAGTACAAACTTAAGGAACATGATACTAAGACTGATTCTATGATTGAATGGCTGAAAAAATGGAGAGGAACTATTACCTCAAGCAGGAGTGGAATCGAAAGGAAAGAGGTGAGGATACTTGGACTTCATAGTTGCTTCTGCTTCCCAAGTAGCTCCCTTTACGGACTTACATCTCCACAAAACTTTGACTAAGGCAACTTCTTTGTTTCTCAACCTTTTAGCTCGACGATCAAGAATCTCAACTGGTACATCCTCATAAGAAAGGCTATCTTTCACAGCCACACTCTCGAATGGCACCACGGATGCTAGATCACCTACACACTTTTTCAAGAGATAAATGTGAAACACTCGATGCACTGTTGCTAATTCTGCTGGCAACTCTAACTCATAAGCCACTTTACCAATCCTTTCAAAATTCGGTAAGGACCTACATATCTAGAACTGATCTTCCCTTTCTTGCCAAATTTTATAACCCCTTTCATAGGTGACACATTAAGGAAAACCCAATCATCAACTTGGAACTCTAGTTCCCTTCTCCTTACATCTGCATAGGATTTCTGGCGACTCTAGGCTGTCTTAAGTCTATCTCTTATGGATTGCACTTTCTCCATAGCATCATGGACTGAATCTACCCCTACCAAAGCTGCTTCACCTACTTCAAACCAACCAACTAGAGATCTACATCTACGTCTATACAATGCATCAAAAGGGGCCATCTAAATGCAGGAATGGTAACTATTGTTATAGGCGAACTCAGTAAGAAGAAGGTGATCATCCCAAATACCCTTGAAGGTGATCACATAAGCTCTCAACATGTCCTCTAAGGTCTTAATGGTACGCTCTACCTAACCATCCATTTGTGGATGAAATGTTGTGCTAAGGTTAATTTGATTACCAAGACCTTTGGTAAATGACTTACAAAAATGAGAGGCAAACTAGGGACCTCTATATGGGATGATAGACAAAGGAACCCCATGCAACCTCACAATATCATTAATGTAAAGCTTTGCATAGTCCTCCGCCGAATATGTAGTCTTGACAGCCAAAAAGCGAGAAGAATTAGTAGCTCTATCAACTATCACTCAATTGGAGTCATACTATCTGTAAGTATGGGGTAAACCTATGATGAAGTCAATGTTGATCACTTCCCACTTCCAAGTAGGAATGTCAATCTCTTGAGTCATACCTCTTGGTCTCTAATTTTATATCTTCACTTGCTGGCAATTGGGGCACTTAGCCATAAAATCTGCTATATCTCTTTTCATGCCATTCCACCAATAGACTTTCCGCAGGACATGGTACATCATAGTGGCTCCTGAATGAATAGAATATCTGGAGTTATGGGCTTCTACAATAATCTACTGTCTCAACTCACCTACATTAGGAACACATAATCGACCTTGATAGTGAAGTACACCATCTCCCCCTTGGGAGATAACCTCCACTTTCTGCTGATGGATTGCACCCATTAGCTCAAACAATATTGGATCATTGTCTTGCTTTTCCTTAACTTCAACTACCAAAAAAGATTCTGCCCCACTCTGAACCGTTACACCACCATCTGATATGCTCATAAGATGAACTCCTAAATGAACAAGCCTGTGAACATCCTTTGCTATTTCATTTCTTTCTTCCTCAACATGTGCTACACTACCCATAGATAGTTTGCTACTACATTCACCTTACTAGGATGGTAATGCACACTCATGTCATAATCCTTGAGGAACTCAAGTCATCTCCTTTGGCGAAGATTAAACTCTTTCTGGGTGAACACATATTGAAGGCTCTTATGGTCTGTGAACACATGTACATGAACACCATACAAGTAGTGTCTCCAAATTTTGAGTGCAAACACCATCGCTGCAAGCTCGAGATTATAAGTCGGATAATTCTTCTCATGCACCTTAAGTTGTCTATAAGCATAAGCTATAACCTTACCTCGCTGCATCAACACACAACCTAGACCGATTCTGTAAGCATCACAATATAAAGAATAATCGTCTGAACGCTCTGGTAGAGTCAAAACAGGAGTTGTAGTCAATCTAGATTTTAATTCTGTTAAGCTTTTCTCACACTCATCTGACCATTGAAACTTGACTTTCTTCTAAGTCAACTTAGTCAACAGAGAGGATATGGATAAGAATCCTTCCACAAAGCTTATGTAATAATCTACTAGACACAAGAAACTTTTGATATCTCTGGGAGAAGTAGGTCTGGGCCATTGTTTCACTTAGTCTATTTTCTGAGAATCCACTCGAATATCTTCGCTAGACACTCTATTCCCAAGGAAAGTAACTGACTACAACCAAAACTCAAATTTGCTAAATTTAGCGAATAATTGGTTATCCTTGAGAGTTTGCAGAACAACCCTCGAATGATTCATATGTTCTTCCTCATTCCTAGAGTAAATGAGGATATCATCAATAAAGACGATAACAAACAAGTCTAAGTACTGTTTGAACACCCTGTTCATCAAGTCCATAAATGTTGTCGGAACATTGGTTAGTCCAAATGACAAAACTAAAAATTCATAATGACCATACCAAGTTCTGAAGGATGTCTTCAAAATGTCACTGTCTCTGACCTTGAGCTGATGATAACCCGATTTGAGGTCTATCTTTAAGAAATGACTAGCGCCCTGAAGTTGGTCAAACAAGTAATCAATCTTGGCGATGGGATACTTATTCTTGATTGTGACCTTGTTCAAATTCCTAGAAATTCTGAGAGAATGATCTTTTTTCTTTACGAATAACAGTGGTACACCCCATAGAAAAACACTAGGTCTGATGAAACCTTTATCTAGAAGGTCTTTCAACTACTTCTTCAATTACTTAATCTTGGAGCCATTTTGTAGGGAGGCATGGAAATAGGCTGGGTATTTGGAAGAAGATCAATTCAAAAGTCGATTTCCCTATTCAGAGGAACTTTGGGAAGATCTTCTAATAATACTTTTGGGAACTTATTAACTACAGGAAATGACTCAAGAGTTGGGGTTTCAGATCTTGAATCCTTAACCCGAACAAAATGATAAAGATAACCCTTAGAGATCATCTTTCTGGCCTTAAGGTAAGAAATAAATCGACCCATAGGAGCTAAGGTACTACCCTTCCATTCCAAGATTGGTTCGTCTGGAAACTAAAAACAAACAATCCTAGTTCTACAATCAATTGAGGCATAATAGGAATGTAACCAATCCATGACTAGAATTATATCGAAATCTACCATTTCCAACTCTACAAGATCTGCTGAGGTGACTTTCTGGGAGACCTTGATAGGGCAATTTCTGTGTACCCATCTAGCTATAACTGGGTCACCGACTAGAGTAGCGAACGAGAAAGGTTTTTAGAGAGTTTCTGGACTAACATCAAACTTAACTGCTATGTAAGGAGTTACAAAGAAAAGAATAGCCCCTGGGTCTAACGAAGCATAAAGATCGTGATCAAAGACTCGTAACGTACCAGTGGCTACATAAGGAGAATCTCCCTGATCTTGGTGAGACTGAAAAGCATAGAGCCTGTTATGGCATTGTCCGCCACCTGTACCAGATGAGTTACCTTGCTGAGTTTGGCAACTTGATGGTGCTGCTGAAAATTTAGACTGAGCTCTACCATTATTTTCTCCTTGACCCTGTTTGGAACAACAATCCTCAACCTCTGACTAGACTGACCACACCTAAACATCTTTCCTTTCCTGGAAGGCACTCACCCGGATAGTTCTTACCATACTTAGGGCAAGTTGGGTAGGTTTTGGAACCTGAAACACTTCCTTGAGACTTCGAGCCTAATGCCCTAACATTCTGATCTTGGAGGATGGAATACTAGCTGATGAAGGTGCTGGAGCTAAAAATTTCTTCTGACCCTACGAGTGATTACTACCACCCAATTTCTGTTGAGAATACTAATATTTCCCAATTCTAGACTTCTTGTTCTCCTTAGCTTGTTCCCTAAGCTGATCACCCTTATCATGCTGAGCATGAGTGACGAGCCTAGAGATGCTTATATTTTCCAGCAACATAGCATTTCTAAATTGTCTTTACTAGGTCTGACACTCCATATATAAAATTATTCATCTGAGCCCTCGAATCAGTAACCATGTGAGGAGCATATCTGGAGAGTTGGGAAAAATTGAGCCCATACTCACAGACTATCATGCTACCTTTCCTTAAGATCATAAATTCCTATGTTTTTGCCTCATTTACCTCTCTTGTGAAAAACCTGTACAAAAAGGTCGCACTAAAGTAATCCCATGTGATAGGAGCTACATATGTACCCCTGTTCTCTTTCCACTGAGTATACTAGATATGAGCTACATCCTTAAGTTGGTAAGATGTAAGTATACCAGATATGAGTATACTGTGCATACCAGATATAATAGTAGCTAACAAGGGCTTAGTCGTGCTATCCCAACAAAAATAAGATTGTACGCCGATCAAAACGATAGAGTCTACTGCAAAACACATTGCACCTTTTAGAAAGGGAATTAAAAGTCTTATCTAGTAAGCACATAAAATTTCAACTACAATGGGAGCATATGCAGTTATTCTCATTTATTCCCGACTGGTAAACCATATGTTTTTGACTCCTCTAACAATTGTAACAAAATACATATGTTCATTATTAATAATTTACATAGTTTTGAAGCTGATACGACTTCTAGGATTCATTTATTTGAAATTAATTAGAGCTAGGTCATTGATTTATTGTCATTGGAGAAGATTTTATAAATTTATTTACTTTTGCATTCTATGTGAAGTCCATTTGCTTCAATATGTGAGTTTTTCTGTTTCAATAGAATGACTCACACATTAAAACAAACAGACTTGCCAGACAATTCAAAAGTAAAAAAATATGATGGTTAAACTATTCTCTAGTGCCAATTAAATAAATGTGTTAAGTCTATTGAATTACAAATTAATGAACCTCAATTGTATCAGCGAAAAAAATATGTAAATTTTTAATTTAGGAAATCATCTATTTTGTTAAATATGATTTACCACTCGAAGAATAAATATGAATAACAACATGTTCTTTGGTTGTAATAAAAATTTCGTGATTTCTTGAGAAGATTGTACAACCCTTTTTGAATGTTGCAGTGTGTTTACCTTTTAACTCTATCATCTTTAGTTTAGTCTTTTATCTATGTACAATCTTATTTTATGCTATTAAAAATGTATTAGGGAAAGAAAGTGGTGACTGAATATGCTTGAGAAATTTTTAGAAGAAAATTGTGTAATTTATAGGAAAGAATATTGTCATTACTTTGTGATTGCATATTATGTAATTTTCCTTGATATTTACAGCCCTTAATTTAACTTTTACTCTAGTATTTGGGAATGCATTTTTTCCATTGATGTTATATCTTCTATATTCCTTCAAAAAATTACTCCACTTTAAACAAATTTAGTTAGATTTTTAGTAGTTGCGCAGATTTACTATCAACTATCAACTTATGTCTCAAGTGGATTATCACCATCGAGTCTCAAATCCTTAGATGGATATGAATCTCAACTCCTTGTGCTTAGTTCATTTTCCTAATATTAACTTCTTTTTAAAGAAAATATAAAATATGGATGAGTTCTAATGCATGCTTTTCATTAGAATTAATTTATTGAATGTGGTTTGCACGTGTAAAATTATATACTAAATAATTGAAATTATTTTAAAATAGAATTTGATGTTAAAATAAATGTTTTATGTATCTAGATGATAAGCATTTCATATAGGAAGATTAAAAAGTTATTTTAAAAAGTGTGAACTTCTTTATTTAATATTTTTAATTCGTTTATTATAATTTGAATAAGATTTATATATAGTAAAAAAATTGAATCTAAAGTTTTAATGTTAGGACTTTTAACATTGTCCAAAAAAGAAAAAATATTTATGAAATAAAATCTGAGTCAATTTTAAGGTAATAAATTTCTGAAGTTCTTAAATACTACCAATAAATAAAGATTTAATAACTATAACTGTTTGAGTAAAATAGTAATGACAGTTTTGTGCAGTGTAAAATCTTTTAAGGAAGGTTAAGAAGTGCAGTCAACCTTAGACCTTCATTCTATTCTAAACACAACTCCAATAGTATTAGGTTTTCATGCCCACTCAACTTTAAAACTCTTTCGTATATAATAATCTCTAAGAATCACTAACAATGCTCGAAATTAGATTTAACTTAGATATAAAGAATTAATTAGCTTGCTTGAATCATTTATTAAATAATTTTAAACGTTCAAATGTATAACTTTGATTAAGTATTCATAATAATTTAAATGTCATTCATAAAAATTTTATTCATTTTGGTATTAAATCAAAATCTAAGCTAATACAATGTGCAAAGCAAATACAACTTTGTTAGAACATACATATCATCAAGTAATATGTTATTATATGGTTTATTTTTTATGTAGCAGAGGATTTTAAATATATTATAAATTATTATATATTTTATGAGTCTTCATATCGATATTAATTCTCTATATTAATTATTCTAATAGCTCTTACCATATATTTAAGGGGTCCTTACCTGTTAATATATATATTTCCAGTTACTATTTATTTTATGACTCCTTATTCTTTACATATATTTTAAGAGTCAATATCATAAAGATAATTAAATAGTAATTTAATTAAAAATAATAAATGACAATTTTATGCATAGTAGAATCTTGTAAGGAAAGGTAAAAAGTTTAATCAACATTTTAATAGATACTACGAATAACAAATGAAGATTAAATTAAAGTGTTTTTTAGTAGGAAAAATGTAGGATTGCTGGGTGTTCATAATATGAAGAAAAACATAATCTAGTACAAATATAAAATTAATTTATAACTAAAAGAATAGTTCAAGACAAACCTGATAATGATAGTCGTAATTGAAAGTTTTCTTTGATTACAAGTTAGAGGGTTACAATAAACTAAAAAAATAATAAATCAATGTATTCTCGAATAGAATTTGATAAAAAATTCAGCTCAAAAATAAGATTGTATCTCTATTGTGCATTGCCAACTTAAAATTACGATTTTCTAAGATGGAGTGAAAGATCAATGCATCATCAAATTTGGCTTGATTATTTGAAAAACAATCCGAGCAAGTGTTCACTGATGGATGTGATGATTATTTCTTAAAAACAAATCTTAGTTCATACTAACAAAGAAGAAAAAAAATAAAGATCCGAGCTTTACAAACCTCATGACCACTAGTATTCATAATTTGATAGGAGGCTACCAACTTTAACTTGTAGTTCATATAAATATTTACATTCTACACTTTAATTTGGACTCAAGAATCTATAACTCTAGTAATTTAGGTCAAATAGATTGTAATTTTTGTATTAAATTTTATTAAAAATTAAAGTCCTAAATATTTGAGAAGTAATTGAACAACTATTTCTATATATTAAAAGAATAATTAAATTATAATTGTCTTATATAAAATCTATGCTAAATTTAAGGAATATCACCCGTAAAAAAAAATGTATAGTGTTTTTATGGTACTTTGGATCTTATTAAAACAATAATAACTTGGAATCGGTTTTTTCCCTACTAATGCATGTTTGGATCCATAATTATTAGTATCCTTAGGTTAAGAAAAAAATAAAATTAAAATTATAATAACTTAATGAAATTAAATAATAGTTTGAGTAGATAATAAGTATTAGCCATGTTTTAACATAAATACAAACTGTTAAACTAAAATTGATCCTGAAACCCTTTTTTACATGGACAATATCTGGTTACAAACCTAATTTTCAACTCATGTTTTTAATTTTTTGAACATCCTTTGCACTAATTACTCACTCTCTTTTTCTATTTAAACATGAAGATAGAAGAGATGAAAAACAAAAGAAAAGACACTAATATAAAGAATTTGAAACATAATTATAGTTAAAACATCAAAAATTTAAGTTTCTATCATTTTGAAATTTGAATGTAACATCAATATTCAGGTATCAATAACGCCGAATAGTGTAATACTCTTTCCACTTAAACTTTGTTTGGATGATTACTACAAATTGTTTTATAATATATAGTATTTTAGTGAAACATTTTATTTTAATAAATATTATATTTAATTAGATATATTGTATCATTTTATTTCATCACATATTATCACACATTTAAAACTACAAGAAAAGGAAGGTATGTAGTAGAAGTATTCTAAAGAAGTAAAATACAAGATAAAATGTGATTATTACAAAATAATACTTTCCATCATTAACAATATATGTTGAAATAACATTTAACTAATGATAAGAAACATTGTATTTCAATTACAATACCTTGTGAGACTTGTGATTGTTCTCTTGTCGTTGTTTTTTATGATTTAGTCTGTTGCTTTCTGAGAGACATTTTGAACAATATCCCCACCATATTTTTCCATTGCCATTGATAATTCCTCCTCCTTCAGTAATCAAATTTTTGACATTATCCAAAAGAATTGAATGCCTTTTATCTTTGTTGTTGTCCGAAACTTTATTTAGCAGCTTCTAAATATCCAAAAAGTTGAATTATAATTTGAAGAAGAAAAATAAAGAACTTCAAGAAACAATGAGTGTAATATAGACTAAAGTTTTTTTGGACAAGTTTTATCTAAACTAAAGATGTAACATAACAAAAAGACTAGTTTAAAACGGGTTATAATTGGCTAGGGAACATTGTTGAATCACAAAATCATGACCTCAAATAAAATGATAAATTATGCGCTCTCTTGTAAAAAACATAAAATTTCAGAGATTATTATACTCAACTAAAATAATTAATTTGTCCTTTTTCGTTAATTTTTCCAGTAAGTTTTGAATTAAATCTGATTTTTTTTGTTTGCTATTAATTAGGGGCCATAAAGAAAAAATAATTGAAACAACAGGACAACACAAAAACAAAAAAAATTATGCAATGACTATTCGAAAGAAGACTTTTATCTTTTTCCATAAATAAAATTAAAGAAAATCACACCTTGGTGATGCAAATGAGAATCCCCGAACAAAGAAAATTAAATAACCAGCACAAGATTTCTATATCCCACTTGATAATCAAACATGTCTATAAGTGAGTGAATACTTACATTGAATTTTGAGATCAATCTTTTTCCTCTTTTAGCTAATATTTTTTTCATTTTTCTCCAATTGTTGCAGCTGCTCTTTTTTCTAATGGTTTTATAGACTAGGTTTAGGGGTAGTATGGTCTATTTTTTTCTCCTTTTGGATCTTATCTTCTTAAAATCTCCTATTATGGATTTTGGATGAGATAAAAAATTTGGAGAGTATGAGTGAAATATTCTCTTTCCTAATGGAATATGCTTTCGAAAAAAATTGGGATGAAATTTAACATGTGGAAACATGTTATTGGGTTCGATATTTTTTATCTTTATGTTCAAATTATTCAACAATAAAACATTATTAAATATTACATATATGATTTTTATTTTTTTAAAAAAAAAACATATTTTACATAATTTTTCTTTTTCCTCCCATATTAAAAATAAAAAATTATCTAAAAAACAAGACCTTTTGTGATTTTCAATTTTGTCAAGTAAAATATATGTTACAATGTTATAAAAGTTAAAACAAAAACTAGATTTAAAATTATATACTTAGATCTAAAAAAAAGGGATTGAAAGTCATGAAAGGTAAACAAAATAACTTGTCTAAACCTATCTCTGTCCATTATATAGGCGTAAAATTCTTGGACTAGAGTTGAATTGAACGTGTCAGGACCTTTTGCGTATATTTGCCAACCCCACATGTTGATCTCCTCCAAAATCAATGGAAAAAGACTGAAATAACCATAGATAGTTGCGTCACCACACAGTAATAAGGCTCTTCTTGAGCGAGTTTGATGCCCAAATCTCAATTGTGGGGATGTGTATAGCATCTTCCCTTGGCTATTGGGTGTCTACTAGTGCAACATCAGTGGGACTTACGTAAGAATTACTCAACCTCTATCCAATCTCTTCGGCTTTTCTTTCAGCGCCCCTTGAGTATTACATGAGCCAAGATTTTCTATAATTATACGCTTGATTATAATGGTTTTAAGTGAAGGCATATCTAAACAACAATTAGCAAGAAAACACATGATTATGTCAATTCAAAACAAATGAAAATATAATTGAAACACCTGAGATACAACTTTGCACTAGGGGAATGTGGCCGCAAATTGTACGCCACAAACAAACCTATATTGACATAGGGTTTACTTCATTGATGCAGTGATGTACCACCTCAAAAGTCTCTCAGTACATACCAAGTTTTGAAAAGTTTAGAAAAAAACTAAAGTCTACAGAATCTGTGTCTTTACAAATGCACTTACGAATCATAAATTGATCCATGAGCCATAGATAGGGATTTTTATATGGGACTTTAGAAACTAAAATATAAGTCTGAGATTTATGATTGAGATTTACAGCTCGTAAACCCTTTTATGGATCATAGATCTAGGTCGTGGATCAACTTTAGAATCTTGGTTATCAGCCTGAATAGGACAAGAAAATTTTACAATTTGTACACTCTTTCATGGGTCGTAAAAGGTTTCGTAAAACCAAATTCCTGAAACTTCATAAACTCAAGAATTTTCTCTAAGTTCTACATAAAGGGTTCTACAGTTCGTAGATGGAATCAAGGACTGTAGATGCCCCTTGTTGATTACTTCCAAAAAAAAAATTTAACGAGGGACATTTAGATGCCATTCTTTTAATCCCCATACTATGTCCTTTTGGACTACTTAAGTGGGATTAAGTGGTCATATTATCCTAGACCCTCTCCTCATGCGGATGGACCCAACATTTAGTTTCTTCTCTCGAGAGTCTTCCCCCAAGCAAGAACTAGGGTTCCAGCTTAAAGTCTCCATTAAAGGATTTCAAGCTACGATTCTTCAGTGTAGATATGTGAGATTTCATCAATAGGTATCTCTTCACCCTTGATTCTGAAAAGAACTCTCACTTCTTCAACTTTATGATTTCTACAAACCTAGGGTTTCTAGGATCTTAATAGATTCTTGATGAATTCAAGTTCTTCTTCATGACTAGTCTTCAATTGCATGATTTTAACTATAATCTAATAATTTCACGATTTAGAATTATGTTACTTCAGTTGCATGCAAAAATTATCAGTTCATCACTATTTAGGTGTATATTGGTATGTTTGAATAGAAAACTTAGGTAAAAAGCCTATGTTCGGGTGTGTAAATAAAGGAACAAATAAAGACAAGTGGAAGAAAAAATAAGATGAAGTGAGACTCAACTTTGAAATATGTTACAAAAACAAGGAACCCCTTCGTGTAAAAAAAGATATTATGATGAAGAACTATTTGGAAATTGAAATGAAAAAGAAAGTTTGTAGAAATAAAAAAGGTCTCCAAGAAAATAATTGACAAGTCAACGTTTGAGTTTTCATGTGAAAAAGAATGGAAAGAACTTGAGAAGAGGTGAAGATGATTGCAACAATGCTTTGAAAATATTATGTTACCGAGCCAAATTGACATACCATAACCCTCAGCCCCATTACAAACCTAGAAGACCCTTGAGATCTTTCATGAACTAGATTGTATGAAGATTTGAAGATATGAGCAAACCTATGGGATGAAGCTTTCATGTATTTTTCTTTTACAGAGTGAGAGTTGTATTGATTCCTAAATTCTTTTTTTACTTGTTTTATGGGATCATCAAATTGTTCTTGATGCAAGGGCAATTGAGCACATTTGTTGAAACATGGTTTTGCATTGGAGAAAAATCTATAATTACCTTAAGTTTGGTTTGACACCGTCTAGTCAAGATTTTTTATCATGATTGAGTGGTCGATTTTATTGAGAGTAGTCTTGTAATGAGACTTTCATGTTATCTCTCATTGAGATTTGTTGTAGACACCTTGTTGAACTAATTTTGTTCTTGATTTACTTAAAGACAAACAAAAATTTAAGCTGGGGATGTTGATAAATGGTAGATTTACACTCATTTGAGGCCTATTTCGTTTAACAAATAGTGTCCCCCAATGACTAAATATGTCTTATTCTAATGATATTTTGATGATTTGTATCTACGAAGACTAAGGGACAAGGCAATGATGAATTTTTGGAAGAAGGTCCAAAAACACAGAAAGAAGTGTAAACTCTACATTGTTGATAGCCTAACCAGAAGGGCGAATCACCCAACTGGCACGACCTCACCCAAAGTGGCTGTTAGTCAACACTTGAATTAAATAAAGCATGTTGACATATCTACCCAGTATACCAAAGAACTATCTGTGGTCACCACTAGTCCTAGAGCAACCACGAATACTGCCTTGAGCTCCCAAACCTCGACACTTGGTACCACCTTTAGCACTCTATGGAGTAACTTGTGCCGATGTAGCTAGCATAGACCGAGTAGTCTGTGATCCTTACTGTAGAATAAGCAAGTCTAGGGAAATCCTTTGCCTTGTACCCATACTCCAATTTATCAGGGAACCCCTCAGTGAATACTAGCAATATATTCTAAGAGAACAAATGGGCCTACGAGCAAGAATTAATCTCCACTGCTCCTTGGCTACTCCCAAAAATTGAAAAAAAAGTGTAAGACACCCCATACACCTCTGAGATTCCCAAGTTGAACAACCTCACAACAAGTCATAAGCTTTTTCTCCAGCTATATCATCGGACCTAGGAGTCGCCAATGTAACAAATCATCAAAACTCTTATGCTTGGCAATCGACATTGCTGAACTAGTAGAAAAAGGCGGAGGTGTAAATTTTGGTGGTGCCAAAGAACGTAATGGAAAATGAACCAGGAGTCTAAAATCTCACACTAGGCCTTTGAACTTGCGGTATAGCATCAACTGTAATAGGAGAATCTATAGTACACGGAAGGATACCAAAAGTAGGGCACTATCAATTCTAGCCAATAATTTGAAATTCATCTCTTGAAGCATCAGAGCTATGTCGGGTACAAAAGGAGGTCGAGTTGATTTTCTTATATCAGTTTGCTGCTCGATAACACCATTATGCTCATCTATGGGCTCAAGTGATGTCGCCCTAGCTCAGAGTAGGTGATGCCCTTCTCGCTCGACCACAACCCCTAACTCAACTTTGTCCCTTGCCTGGCTTACGAACTGGAGCTCGGGCAGTAGGTATGGCCTCATCCTCTAAGGTACCAGTTCTATTTCTCACCATCTCTGCAAAGAGATTAGATTAGAGGTATGCAAGACTTGATATGAAAAATGCGCAAAAGGGAAATAAAGGAATACAATTTCTCCTATTTGGTATATTTTAGCCTCTCGAAGATAAGTACAGATATCTACATATTGAATCACAAGACTGTACAAGAAATCATGTTCTTTAACTTATGGAACCAGTGAACCTTGCGCTTTGATACCAATTTGTCACAACCCAAAAGTTGAGGTCGTAATGGTACACACCCTGAAAAACCCAAAAGTGGTTTGTGAGACAAAAGAAATAACACATGCCAGATTTCCAAAGGGAAGTTAGTGCACAACTAAAACAAAAACAAGAAAGAAGGTCCCAAAACCTATTAGCATAAGTATAAAGAGCATTTAATACAATTCTATATTATGAAATACATTTCAAGTCTTCGAAGGGAAATTAAAGATTGTAAATGATAGATGGAGACAAAAGGTGATCTGGAAAGAAGGATCTCACCAAAACTTCAATAGTGAAGAACTTGTTAGATCCAATAAACCACTACAAATATCACCCTAACTAGGATCTGTATGAAAAGGATAACAAAAGTTCGGGTGAGTACCAACTACATAAATGGACTAGGTTAGATTACTGAGCATCACCAACCAATCAAACTTAAGAAATAAACTATAAAATACTTCCACCTGTACGTAAAAAAAGTACCATTCAGCATCGGTACCATAAGTATATATAATAATGATGCAAATAAAGTAAACACTAAGTGATACAGATAATTAAAGCACACGACAAAAGAAATATAGCCAATGTATTGTAATTGAGTGATGAGATGATGAAATGATGTGGTGGGACAAAAGTCATCGCATACCTTATCGTATACACCTTATCGAACTTTAGCATCTATACAAGGATCCATAGAGAACTCCCAGTCTATATACAAATCTCATAATCTCATCAACTTGTCACCTAGCTTATGGTCAAGGATAAAAGTAATGTGTCTTATTTTATTTCTTAGAAATAGTATTTCTTTACCTTATCATATTTCCACGAATGCTGATATGCTGAATAAGGATAGGTGCATCACAACATATGTGCCACACCACGAGCCTACACCCCGGACGTGGTTGGCACTGGAGAACCATTACTGGACCCAAGAGAAACCTTGGTCTGGCTTACTTACTGAGCGGATGACTTAAACACAAGAACTATTCTTAAAGGATAACTCATGCAAATATCCTTAAAGAATATTAAACTTAGCAAAAATGGTAACTCAAGTCTCAACCATTAAAACAAGAAATAGAAAACTCAAGATCTAACATCTAACTGTCTATGAAGCCTCAAAACCAATTGAGATGGATGTCGGGACAAGACCCTCGATCATCCTCACAAATCAAATACTAAAAAGTAAATGATAAGAAAGGAGCCCTCTGAAAAGCAAGGAGGCTCACCAACTGACTCTGAATGCTCAACTAGATAAATGAGGCACTGGATGATGATCCTGGCTGCCTGTTTCTCCATCATAATAAGATGTAGGCCAAATGGCATCACTACATTGAATGTATGAGTATGCGACGGGAAATCCAAAACAAGACATAAGCTTGAAAGGAATTGAAAAACTTACCTGGCTCAACTCAGCTTAACTTAACTGAACTCATTTCAATATAAAGAAATATAAAACAAGTGCAATATAAAAAAATGTTGTTGAAAGCATGTATGTCAACTCTGTGCATTTGAAAATACAATAATACTCTGTGTGTATACAAAGATACACTATAACTCTGAAATATATGTAAAATACATATAAACTGTGTACTTAAGAATACAATTACTTTTGTGGGAGTTTATCTAACCGACAACCATTACGTAAGAGCATTGTGATGATACAACATTTTACCTCGTGCTACTAGGGTCGTCCTATACCTTGCCGAGGGTATAGAACCTGAACTACTAAGTGGGTCCACTAGTTTATGCTAAAAAACACTAAGGAATCATCTAAAAAGTATTATCCTTTTCTACCCATTGTGGCTACATGGTTTATAGCAACTGTGAGTTGTCTAAACTCTACCCCATATTGGTGTTCAATACTACTCCCAAAATATGATACTAGCTATTATGTTTAAAAACATACTTCTTTCTGTGTTTCGAGGTAATTTCTCAAAAACTTAGCTTAAAGGCTATCTTGGAAATCAAAGTTTCCTTTCTTGCTTAATTGTGAATGCAATTACTCTTTTCTGAAAACTAGCTCAAAGGCTCTTTGGAAATCAAGGTTTCCTTTTCTTGTTAAAATGTGAAAACATTTTAATTCTTTGGGAATACATAGTCCCCATATACTTTGAAGAAATTAATTTCAACTTCACTCTTTACTTAACTCAGTACTCAAGTCTTAAAACAAAGTTAAATCATTTGTAAAAGACTTTCGGAAAACTATATGAACGTCTCTTGACATGGCTTTTCACATATGTTGACTTGAATCTTAATTGATCCTTGAATTGAATTATTCATTCAAGGATTGAGATTTGTTCTAGGAAAGATCTCATGATATTTAGGAGTGCTTTTAGATAGTTAAACATGATAAAAGATCAAGAAATTACTGTTTGAAAGTTGGTCCGCCACGAGGAGATGTATTTAAATATTGGTCGTGAAAATAAATTTTGAGGAAGAACAGATGTGACCGCTCCGCGACGCGAGGGAGAATTTTTCACATCCTAAGGAACAGGTCCGCGACGCTGACCTGGTACACAAATTTACCCGATTTGTTCCTTCTTTGTTTTCCAACCCAATTCACCTAAATTCGATTCTTTTTCTCCAATTCTCTTTAGATTAAGATACCCAACATATGTACACAAGAATCTAATCAAACACTACTTTAAAATCGACGTTAAACTCTCAAGAATTCCTCAATCTAATCCCAAATTTAAGAACAAAAGTAAATTCAAAAACACACATCAAGAACATTCAAACTTTCAACTTTTAAGATGAATTCATGCTGAATAAAACATGTTTGGCGTGTGGGTGAACGAATCCAATGATGTGTGAACTCACATACCTCGTAGGAATCACCCCTTGATGGAAATGCACAAGCGATTCTTGCTCCTTCTCTTCCTTTCTCTTCTTGTTTTTGCTTTTCTAAAACCATAACTCAGTTTCATAAAAGCGTAAACTGAATCCTATCAGTTTAGACCACAATTAATTACCAAAAACAAAAATAATTCATGGGTTATGGAAAAGACCATAATGCCGTTCTAAAATCCTGATTGAACATTTGCTTATTCGAACAACCCAACTTCCAATGGGCATATCTCACTTATAAAACTCGAAATCATGCAAATTCAGCGGCGTTGGAGATATAATTCCAAGATATTTACTACGATATCTGCAAACACACCTAACTCATCTTGAGCTAGAAGTTATAGTCGTTTGAAGTTGACCAAAAACTCAAGTTTAACACACTTAAAAATTTCCAGATTTTCTTTATACTTTCTGAAAATGATTACTTCCTCTTTTAAATCGTTTTTAGTTCTTTCTAGTCACGGGGTGTTACAATATCTTCCCCTTGGCAACATACACCCTCGAATCAGCTAACTCTTAGTAGGCTAAAGGTGCAACATCTAACATTCAGTTCAAACAGCCAACAAGCAATGCAAATACAACATGCAATCTCATAAGTTAAAAAGTACTAAGAAGAGAATTAGTATCTTGTTGTAGAATTTCTCTGGATTCGAAGAGATGTGGATATCTCTTCTTCATATCCTCCTTCATTTCCCAAGTAAATTGATTCCTCCAAAAGACTTTGACTGATGCTACCTGTTTTATTCTAAACATGCGAACTTGGTGATCTAGAATCTGAATAGGAATCTCCTTATAAGATAAGCTATCCTTGATCCCCGGTTGTTATGATCAATGAAGGATCTCCCATGCACTTCTTCAACATAGAGATGTGAAAGACCGGATGAACTGCAACTAACTTTTGTGGTAGCTCCAACTCATAAGCTACATTACCTACCATTTTCGATATTCTGTAAAGGCCAATATATCAGGGACTAAGCTTTACCTTCCTACCAAACCTCATAACACCTTTCATGGGTGAAACTTTCAAGTATACCCAATCATTTACTTCGAACTCTAAATCCCTTCTCCTAACATCCGTGTAGGATTTCTGACGACTCTATGCCATTTTCAACCTCTCTTGAATCACTTTCACCTTCTCCATAGCTTGATGAACTAGATCTGGTCCTATCAACCTGGCTTCACCAACTTCAAACCATCCAATAGGAGATCTGCATCTTCTTCCATAAAGAGCTTCATAAGGAGCCATTTGGATGCTGGAGTGGTAACTATTGTTGTAAGCGAACTCAATAAGAGGTAGGTGATCATCCTAATTACCTTTTAAATCAACCACACAAGCCCTCAACATATCCTATAAGGTCTGAATAGTGCGATCTGCTTGACCATCAATCTGAGGATCAAAAGCAGTACTCAAGTTCACCTTTAAACCCAAGTCTTTCTGCAATGACATTCAAAACTGGGCAATAAATTGTGCACCCCTATCTGTTATAATCAAAACAGGGACTCCATGAAGTCTTTCCACCTCCTGAATATATAACCTGGCATAATCTTCTACTGAATTGGTAGTCTTTACCTGCAAAAAGTGGGCTGATTTGGTCATTCGATCCACAATCACCCAAATAGAATCATGCGGCCTTCAAGACCTTGGTAAACCTATGATGAAATCCATATTAATCATCTCCCACTTCCATTCCAAAAGTTCTATATTCTGAGCCAAACCACGGGGCCTTTGGTGTTTTACTTTAACTTGTTGGCGATTCGAACACTTAGCAACAAATTTTGCAATGCCCTTCTTCATACTACTCCACCAATAACCTTCTCTCAAATCATGGTACACCTTTGTGGAACCTAGAGGAATAGAATATCTAGAGTTATGAGCTTCCTCCATGATCCTCTGTTGGAGTCCATCCTCCATTGGTACACATAATCTATCTTGATATCTCAATATGCCATCTCCCCTTTGTTCAAAAGCCATTAATTTTTGCCTATGAACATTTGTCTTTAATTCAAGCAAAATGGGATATTGGTCTTGCTTCTCTTTCACTTCTGACACTAATGATGATTCAACCCCATTCACCACCACCACTCCTCCTTCTGTGGAATCCATTAGTCAGACTCCCAAGTGTGCAAGTCTATGCACATCTTTCGCTAACTCTCTCTTTTCTTCCTCAACATGGGCGATACTACTCATAGACAACTTGCTTAAAGCATCCGCAACAACATTAGCCTTACCTGGGTGGTAAAGAATACGCATGTCATAATCCTTGAGTAATTCCTACAACATCCTTTGTCTGATATTAAGCCCGTTTTTGAGTAAACACATACTGAAGATTCTTGTGATCAGTAAAGACATCTACCTAAACACCATATAAATAATGACGCCATATCTTCAAAGCAAACACTACAGCAGCTTACTCTAAGTCATGGGTTGGGTAATTCTTCTCACGAATTTTCAACTAAAGGCATAAGCTATAACCTTGCCATTCTGCATTAACACACAACCCAAACAAACTCTAGACGCATCACAATAGACCACAAAGCCTTGCGTACCTTCATGTAATGTTAAAAATAGGGCAGTAGTCAACCTGTTTTTCAATTCCTGAAAGCTTTTCTCACAACCTTCAGACCATTGAAACTTCAATGTCTTCTAAGTTAACTTGGTCAAACGAGATGAAATAAATGAGAACCCCTCTACGAACCTTCTATAATAGCCAGCCAAACCCAAGAAACTCTTAATATTAGTTGGAGATGTGAGTCTAGGCCAATTTTGCGCTACCTCTATCTTTTGGGTATCAACTTTAATTCTCTCTTCAAACACAATGTTGCCTAAGAATGCCACAGACTCAAGACAAAACTCACACTTACAAAACTTGGCATATAACTCCCTACCGTTTAAAGTCTGGAGAACTATTATGAGATGACTGGCATGATCTGCTTCATTCCTCGAATAGATTAGTATGTCACCAATGAAGATGATAATGAACATATCTAAATAAGGTTTGAAAACCTTATTCATAAGGTCCGTGAATGCCGTAGGTGCCTTGGTCAAACCAAAGGACATGACCAAAAACACATAATGACGATAACGGGTTGTAAATGTTGTATTTGGAATGTCACATTCCCATACTATTAACTGATGGTAGCCACATCTGAGATCTATCTTGGAGAAGCAGGTGGCACCCTGAATTTGATCGAAAAGATCATCAATTCTTGAAAGAGGATATTGTTCTTGATCGTAACCTTGATCAACTGACGGTAATCTATACACATACGAGGGGAACTATCTTTCTTTCTCACAAATAACACCAGAGCGTGACTTCACATAGCAGGACACTACTTCGGTTCAAGTGCCAAGGATCGCATGTAGTGATATAACCCAACCAAGGGTTGGGATGGTTCCCATAAGGAGTGGTTTCGAGAAATAATACATAAGTAAAATCAAGTTCTAACCAATCATAGTTGTAAATATTAATGAATAAAAACATACTAAATCTAAGGGGTGATGCAAATGTCAATTATTAATGGGGGATTGTATTAGCAAATCAACAAAAACGACAAAAATATAAGGAAATGATATAAGGAGACGGGATTCTTGGGATGTGATAGGAATATGGGATGAAAGACACTATCGGGTAGATGCTATTGATAGTACATTGCTGAATATTTGTAACTAGGCTAGACTTTAGTGGGGGTAAATTCTCTCTCGAGCAACTTAACACAAATCAACTCGATCTCTCTCGAACAACGAGTTGCCGCATTTAAGCACACCTCCGCCTTAGCCCATTCATTCTCTTGAGCTCAAAGTGTGGGAGAATGCCTAGGATTCACTCTCTCGAGTTGAACCCACGACGACCCAAAAACCATCGGCTATTGATTTAGTAGTTTTAGTTTTAAAACCTCTCTCTCGAGCAAGCCAAAAACACTAAGATGAAATCGTATTTGCAATTACAGTCTCATTAAGTTCAAACATAAGTACTAAAGAAAATCACATTTAAATAGCGAATATACCAACAATAAGCAACACCCAACAGTTAATTTAACCCATATTCACAAAATTACACCCCAAGAATTGGGGTTTTAGCTAGACATGAAAAAGAGAATAGAAATCGATACTAACAAGTGTTTCCATAAAGTGGAAATGATGAATAAAGTCTTTGAACATGTCAAGGATGAAGATTCTTCGAGACCCACTTCCAATTTCTTAAAATTGAAAATCTTCAAATCTTCAAATTTAAGCAAAATGTCTCCAGAAACTCTAAGAACTAAATCTAAAAATATTCTAAGTCTCCAAATTAAAATTTCTCTCTGAAGTCTAATACTAACAATTTAAACAAGTATTTATAGTGTTAGAAAATTTGTGCTGCGAAGGACCATTCGGCGTAGTTAGTCGGGATCTCCGACATACTCGGCGATCCGCCCTTTGGTATGGTTCATCACCTTTCTGCTTATGCCTTCAGCATACTCATATTTTGAGGCATTGGGCGATGGAGTGCTACTTTGCAGAATTGCTCGGTGAAGCTCTGAATGCTCCTTTTCATTGCAGACTTGACCTTCTCCTTCATGGCTCAGAACACTAAAACATTCGACGAGATTTAGGACCTTTTAGTGACTCACCTAATAGCTAAGGTGATCATCGGGGAATCCTTTCTTCGTTCTTTCAACCGCTTTGTTCCTGTTTGCTTGATAGTGTCCATGCTTTGTCTCTCAATCCAAATACCTGAAACTTAAGGGTTTTCATCATGTATTGAGATAAAATATGCATTTGAGTACACTAAATCTATTAAAATATAGTTATAAATGAGTCCAAATTGTGGACTCATCAATACCCCCAACTTAAATTTTTGCTTATGCTCAAGTAAAACTTAAGTTCGGTTGTTCAAGAAGGATATTTCAAACAGTGCTACACAAGACTAAACTTACTCATGCAAGAATCAATTGTGTACTCAAAGACTCAAGTTATGACACATCATTATCAAAGATTCTCAAGCTCACTATACTTGCTTCAAATGAAAGTTCAAACTCAACAAAGGTATTCGAATGCCCTCACACAAAGAATGATTCCATATTCGCACACAATGCTTTAATCCTTTAAAGTTCTGAAATCAAATGCAACACTCACTATCACAAAGAAGAATACAATGCATTCTTTCACCCATAGGCTTGCCTATTTTTTCCTATCGACATCTCAGCTCACTCAAGATCTAGAAGGTCTTTTCAAGGCTTGTAAAGGGCTGAGTGAAAAGGTACGATCATTTAGGCTTACTGACTTTCATCCTCATGAAATGTGGTGCTCACAACACTCCCTTTCCTCTTCTTTCATTGATTTCTTTAGTGCTCAATAGTCATCCCATTATTCACTTTCCATGGATTGTTTGGAACCCCATTGCTTTTTACATTTCTCATAAATTTATTTCAAAACGTTTTCTTTTTCTTTTCTTTTCTCTCTTCTTTTTATATATTTTTTTTTTGTATGGAGGGGTTTCGTTTTTCTCAACACCATGGGTTAAAGGGGACTTTTCTTGCACTTCTAGACTTGCCTTCTCTCTTCACCATGATCCCAGCTTAGGCATTTGGCCTAAGTTGGCTATCCATCAACCACAATTCAAGAGGATTATAGGTAGTGGATTAAGAAAGATCATGTTTTCATCAAGTTTCTTCCAAAAAAAGGTAAGGCTCAAGGGGTGTTCAAAAGAGGTTCACACTCACAAGGTAGGCCACAAAAGAGGTATATGTCAAATTGGCTCACACTCTTTGAAGTTGCCTAAGATCATATCAAGAGATAGCCTTACTTAGTCGATCAGACCAATGGGGAAAATTCTAGATGTTATCATGGATGGTTCACACTAAGCTTATCACATAAGGCATCGACACCAAAGTCAAACAAGACTTCACACTTTCTCTAGTGTGCAACGTTCATCAGAAGAGAATTAATTTGATACTTGGGTAGTCACAACGAGATGCAAAAAGTTCACATATTGTATATGCAATTTCATTTGGTCTCATTTTAGCCACACATTCATGTTCGTTCAATTTTGAGCACTATTTAATTCATCAATATTGATCAAAACTGAGACTCAAATTTGCTAAAGAATAGCCACATTCAAGTGCATACAAGAGTGGGTGAAAAATTTGGAAGGGTCAAAATAATTTAGAATTTAAAATAAAAAAGGAGTCACAAGCTCAAACATCTGATAAAACCAGCACAAAACACAATACTATGGCTCACAACCCAAATAAACAATCAAAACATTAGTCATAAAAACACACAAAGGTGGGCCTCACCCCACCATAATTAAAAACATTTTTATTCAAATGCAAATGAAGTAAAGTATCAAAAAGTGAAAGAAAGTATGACAAAGAGGGAGGTACAGAAAGGATCATGTCTACACAGTCGCTCTATCTGTCCGGGCATTATTTCCCGATGCCTCATCCTGATCCTGGGCATCAGTGCTTGGGGTTACTCATGGGGAACAGCAGTGTCGGATTCACCAAGGTTTGTTGATTCTATGTCCTCCAGAAAGACATGCACAACTTTTCAGAATCTCTAAGCCCATGAGGAATATTAGGGTCTAGCGTAACGGTCTTCCAGGAAGATGTAGGCCTTCTGTTTTTCCATTTTTCACTAGTTATGGGAAGTTTCGTAGCTTTTCCTTTTGACGTGGCTGCACCCTCATTTATTGCTGTCACTTTACACTTCTGTTAGGATGGTATTATTCTTTTGGTAGCTTTTGATTTAGTCATGTCTGCAAAATCTCAAAGAGAAGTTAGAAAAACTGAGATAAAAACATGGCAGAACATTTGCAGACAGACTCGCCAGACCAGTTGACGAGTTGCCTAATTTCTTGAGCAAGATAGATCGAGCTTGCTGAAGGAATTGGCTCAAAAACTGTAGGAAGCAGGCGATGGGGGAACCACTCGGCATATCATCGACAGCTTTCGACGAACAAGGATAGGTTCGCCGGAAGTTTAGGGTAAAAAATAATAATTCAAGGGTGCAACCAAAAAAATGATCAAGAAGACTTTTGGCAAGTCCCCAAGTGCTTTTGGTGATCTCAAGCTTCTTATCAAAAGTCATAGGATTTAGCATCGAACAAAACATGAAATTAATGGAGGGATGAGGGACTTCGGTGAACCGTCAAGCGGTTCAGTGAGCTTGACCTAGCTTGCCAAATGACCCAACGTGCCTACTTTCAACCCACTTCTCAAAATTAACCCTTGCAACCTCCGAAAATGGAATTAAAGCATGCACTAATGAAATCATGGTAGGAACCAAACACAATCCCTCAAATTTTAATCCATTTTAAGGCATATAATTACGGGAATTTAACTATCAAAACACTATGGGCAAGATTATCAAATTAAATCAGGCATTAAAAAAAAATAATTCTTAGCAGAGAAACCCTACATAATTCAACATGATAATATCATTGCATTTGATTATAAAATTGATAAAAATAGCTCAGTGTTCAGAAACCAACCTTTGATACTGAATAAATTGGGATTAAATAGCTAGGCAACAATGTAATCCATGATACAAGCACAAATCGAGACTAAACCACTTAGAGAACGCAAAAATATAGGGAATAAAGTATAGGTGTGCAGTTGGGAGAATGAAAATGCATAAAAGTAAAAGACTTTGAGAATTTAAATCTTTGGTTAAGAAAATCGTCCAACTCTTGCCCACTCGGGGACATTAGTCATGACCGCCGAATCATTCTGTGTCACACCGAGCAATACTTACTTCGCCGAGTTTTACAAAACCCCCAATCAATTACGGAGTTCAAACGACTGTAAAATCGGAATCGCCTACCAGGTCGGCGAATCGCCAATAATTTCTTGAGCCCGCCGAGTTTTACAGACTCTCTCTCAAAGTTGTCTCTAGTACAACGGCGGTCTGAGTCAGGGTTGCCAACCTCGTTAGTGATGTGCCGACTAGAGAGTTTTGCTCGTCAATCTCCTTCTTTCCTAATATTTTCCACAGTTTATCCTGCATAACCAACACATCATTATATTACAAACAAAAAAAAAGAAGCAATAAAAAGGGTTTTAGGTTGCCTCCCAAACAGTGCCTTAGTTAACGTCGTGGCACGATGCAAGTCCACCTTCAAACCTCATCTTGGGGTTAACAATAGTATCACCACGTAAACCCCCTGCTCTCTCGGATTGAGATGAGAAGATATGTGACCCATTTGGGTCTCCAACTGATGTATCGACACTGAATGGGAGGTGACAATCTGGCTAAGGGTGGACACATCTTCTTTCATTTCTTTTAAAATTTTGTCTGACCCTTCAACTTTGTTAAGCATACGAAAGAGCATATCCTCAAACCTACCACCTTTCGAATTTGTCGGCTTTTGGCACTCATGGGGAGGCACAAACCTGTCCTTCTCCCCATCCTTCTAGTTAGGATTTCAATCCCTCCATTCTCTGTCATGATCCTTCCAACCATCCTCTCTAGCCCAACATTGGTTACCACCCTACCTCAGGTAGTTTGAACGATAACCACCGTCTTGGTTGGTTAAAAAATTTAGCTCCTCATAATTGAAGGCTTTAAACTTCGTATCCTCAAGATTTGCACACCCGACCACCATGGCATTGACACCATGGGAACCAGCCCCCATGACACTTTTGGATAAAATGTCAAGTTATGTCATGATCTTGGCCATGTTTTGGTCTTTCTGATGATCTCTCTCCATCTGCTCCTTATATTGCTTCAAAGTGAGAGGAGAGACCTGGTCTTCACGAGTGTACCATGCTTTGTTTATGATCGTCATACCATCTAAATGTTGGGCTGCTATTACATACGGTTGTTGCATCAAGCCTCCAGGTGAAAGTTGGTTAGCAACACCTTTGTTTACCGAGTCCACCCTTCAACAGAAAGACTGCACCAAAATGCTATCGAACAGTCCATCAGTTGGGCATTGGAGCACCAACTTTTTTAATCGCAGCCAAGTCTCATGGATTGGCTCACACTCTAGACGTTTAAAACTGTAAATGATATCCCGAAGAGTCTTCATCTTCGAAGGAGGGAAAAATTTCACTTGAAATGCTTTTACCAATTCCTCCCAAGAAGTGATGGATTGGCGTGGCAACTCAGCCAACCACTTGTACGCTTTTCCTATCAATGAAAAAGGGAATAACCTTAACCAAACTGACTCCTAAGAGATGTTTTTGAAAGAGAATGGGCCGCACACATCCATGAAGTTTTGAAGATGCTCGTGAGGGTCCTCATGAGCCAATCCACTGAAAAGTCCTTTTAGTTGCAAGAGTTGCAACATAGGATAAGCATCACATATAGACATCACATAGACTAAGCATCACAAATGGACATCACATAGACTGAAAAACTGGTCAATACTTACTAATCTCTAAAACTCATACTACATCTCATTTCAAAGTTGACTTCTTAAGAAAATTTAATTACTCATCTTAGACTAAACGAGGGAAAGCCAAACCTACCTCGAAGGACAAACTTCACTCAAAATACTCTACTGGAGTACTTATTTAACCTCATAATTACTGAAATGACCCCTAGCTATCAAGAATGGAAAGAGTTCGTCAAAAGGATCCCAATGATACCCATATTGATAGAATTAGAAACTGGAGTAAAATATCTCTAGAATAAAAATGGCATAATTAGATTTCATTAGTTAAAAATATGTTCTACAGGCCAAGAAGGATTTGTGGTTTAAAAACCCATTCAAATTGACCAAAAAATTAGCTCCAATACATAAAAATTCCAATTTTAAAACATCGGAGGAAACTCCTCCTAAAACCCACATTGAAATAATGATTTAAAGACCAATTTTAGAAGATAAATAGTGACGGAATCAACAAAGGATTGGTAGGGAAAGCTTATCGACAAGAGTTATCACAAAAATACTCACAAGAATCGTCTCCCCAAAGCTCTTGAAGATTGAAAAATGGAGGAAATGATAAAAATGAGAAGAATCTCGAATTTAGGTTCTATCAACGTCAAAAATGGTAATCGCGATCGCGAGCCACTCATTCTTGTGATCTCGAAGTGCATGAAAGTACACATCATGATCGGAAGGCCCTCGTCCGTGATCGCAAAGTCTAAGGAAAGACTTCATTATGAATGCGAGAGTATGGGCCATGATCGTGAAGGTAAAAATGACTAGCACAAGAAACTGAAAACCACCAGCTTAACATAAAGAAAAATACTCATGAATGGACCCTCGAATATTGTTTGGACACTGATAAATATAAACATCAAATGCTACACTACTAAAGTTGACATTTTAGTCTTGATGGATGTGTCATATTTTTGAAAAGAGTTCAAATGACAAAGTTACCCTCTCGGGCACTCTTAAGGCTTAAAACTCAACTTCTCGCCAAATGCCCAAAATTCAACCTAAGGCTTCAAAAAGCTTACGAACCACCATAACAACTAAAATCAATGTTCTCGATGCGTCGAAATTGATAGAATTCCCATCCGACGCTCGAAACTCAAAATGTTGACCAAAGTCTTCCATACCAATGATATTCAACTCAAAAGGGGTCAAGATCACGAACAACACACCAAATTGCATCGGGAACCATATCAGCCCCATCACAACACAAACTAAGGATGAGAATTCTAAGGGCAAGGGCAAATTGGACATTTCAAAATTAAAATTAAATTCGAAAGGGATGAAAGATGACAAGTAGCTCTCAGTGGAATGCATTTAGAGTATCACTAGGTGTTTTTGGAGTTGTTTCAAAGGTATATCATCTCTACTAGGCTAATGAATTTTACACCTTGAACTCATTTTAAAAACAAGTTCATGAATCCAGACTTTATTCAGTCATAGAAATAACTATGAAATATACCTATTTATTTTTTGTGTTTTGTTTCTCATCACCGTTATGGCCTGATTAAAGCTTATAGATGTTAAGATATTTTCTTTAAAAATTTAAGAAAATTATGTTCGTCATAATAAAAAAGTTTTCTATGTATATATATACTAGTTTTTTTGACACGTGTATTTCACGTGATTATCAATTTAGAAAATTTAAGTGAAGATTTTAATAATAAGCTTTGTGTAAAATAATATTTATGATTCTTTTGTGAATGTTCAATGTGGATCATCATATATATCTCTTATTCATACAAGGTATCTCATATTCCACTAAACTTCGAACTCACTCAACGATAATAAATCAGACAAAATTTATTAAAATGCAAAACGAAGAAGAAGAGTAGAAGATTAAAAAAAATTGTGGTTGAAAAATGAGAGGAAACCTCTCTATTTATAGTCAACAAAGGGTAGTATGAGGAAGCATTTTTTGTGTCTTATCTGAAAAGTCATGACCTTTACAAGAAGTCACAATCCTTTGGAAATATCACGACTATTTGAAAAGGTCACAACTCTTTGCAAAAATCACAACTCATCGAAAAATGATAACCCTTTGAAAAAAGTCACAACTTATCAGAAAAGTCACAACTAATAGAAAATGTCATAACCTAAGTTAAAGGTATATGAATTTATACTACAATAAAAACTAAACAAATAAAAACTTCAACGGGAGTTATTATAAGTCATATGAACTTTTATTCATTGAAAATATTGAAATATTAAGAAAATGTAAATCAGTAAAACAAAAAAGCAATGTTTATATGGTAATAACTATTTTGAAGCAAACTTCCTGACAATCTAAATCACATAAGTAGCATTGATAAATAATATCATTCTCTTGTCTTGGGCATCAGAAAAATAAATTATGACAATTCTCTAACTCTTGATAAGTTGAATAATTTTCAAAAAAGTTATTCAGAAGCATATATCTACATCATAAGAGATATTGTTAACAAAACCAGAAGAATTTAGATTAAAATAAAAATTAAACTAATACAAACTTAAATTGGCGTTATTATAAGTCATATAAACTATTCTTCATCAAAAATACTTAAATATTAAGGAACAATAAATCAATAAAATAAAAATGGTAATGTTTATAGAGTAATAATTATTTTGAAGCAAACAACCTAACAATCTAAATTACTTAAGTAGCATTGATAAATAAAGTCATTTTTTTGTCTTGAGCATCAAAAAACAAATCATGACAATTCACTAAATCTTGAGAAGTTTAGTAATTATTAAAAAAAATATTCAAAAGCATATATCTACATCACAAAAGAAATTGTTAAAAAAACAAATAAATTTAGACTACATCATGTATATAAAAATATATATATATATATATATATATATATATATATATATATATTATATCATCAGAATTATTTTCCTCAAGTACCCGAGGTTAAGGAATATACCCTCTTACAATAGAAAATTTTACTTCATTAGAATAGTGGTAACTCATATTCCGCTAAACTTCGAATTAACTCAACGACAATAAATCACATGAAATTTTTTTAAATTCAAGAAGAAGAAGAAGAGTAGAAGATTAAAAAAATTGTGGTTGAAAAATGAGAGGAAGCCCCTCTATTTATAGTCAACAAATGGTAGTATGAGCTAGTGTTTTTGTGTCTTATGCGAAAAGTCATGACATTTTCAAGAACTCACAACCCTTTAGAAAAATCACACCTTATTAAAAAAGTCACAACTATTTGGAAAAGTCACAACTCATCGAAAAAGTTACAACCAAAGTTAGGGATATTATAGTAATTTAACATTCAAGTTAGGGATATATATATATATATAAAAGAGAACCCTAGGCCCGCCTACGTGGCAGCTTAATATTCAGGAATTTATTTTTTTGTGTTTTAGTACTTCAGTGTTTTTACCCCTATTTTTATTTTTACCTTAAAACCCATTTTTCCAACACTTGTATCCCTTCTGATTGTTATATCTCTTCATTTGCGTATCTTCAGGAACTACCTATAAAATCTAGGCAAACCATACCAGTTGTTGTATCTTCTTTTTCGTGACAAATGTTATCCCTAATTTTTGAGAAAATCGCCAGTTCCTTGGAAGTCTACTTTGGATCTTCACCAAAAAAAATTAACGAAACAAATTTTCCTACATTCAACAAGTCAAAAGTAAAACGATTTCAATAGCTCAATTCTGAAACAACTGGTCAATATTATGACAATTTTTTTGTTTGTACCTACTTCTTTTTGTGGGTTTTTCCCTTCTGTCATCACTTTGTCCGACAACTTATGTTTTTTTATCAAATGAATTATAAACTTTTATGTTTATAAATTTGTATTAAATTACTTCTATGTTTTTCATTATGAAACCTTGTTAAGCACTCTTGATGGAATCAGTATTGAGGAAGAGACAAGAAAGAGAGACTAAATTGTGTTGCAACATGATAAGGTACTTGTACCTATTAATATATTTCATTGGAGTTGAAATTTTTTTGTATTATTCCAATGAAAAATATGTTGTAATGTTTTGTAGAAATGGAAAAATCACAACCCTTTTGTGAAATCACAGCCCATCGGCAAAGTCACAATCATTCAATGTGAAAATGTATCTTCTTTTACTATATTTTATAATATAAATAAATATATCAATATTTCATAGGATTTGAGCTGACTTTTGGTATTATTACTTATCAAACATCCTTAAGATAATCAATAAATCTAACGAATGGTCCATAAAGTTGCATAAAAAATATAGCATGAAAATGTAGAATATGTATTAAATTGGGTGTTAAGAAGAAGAATAGAAAACATGGAAAATTTGTCATTAAAAAATGCGAGAAAACCCCTCTATTTATAGTCTACAAAGGGTACTATGAACAAGTTCTTATTGTGTCTTATCAAAAAAGTCACGACCCTTCAAAAAAGTCACAACACATTGAAAAAGTCACAATCCTTCGAAAAAGTCACAACTCTATGGAAAACTAACAACCCTTTAGCGAAGTCAAAACTCTTTGGAAAAGTCACATGTAACACCTCAAGTCCAAGGAGATGAGAAATTTGAGTTTGTTCACAGTCCTAGTGCCAGCACAGATGATACCACCCACGGCTTGTAGGTGGGACGACGGTCCGTAGATGGTGGCAAGGTTGGTAAGTTTTTATTTTTCCAAAATGTTAGGTCTCAGTACTTTTATAAGTTTCACCAGGATAGTTCTTCACTAAACGCACGAGTCGTAGCTAGCTCTCGTAGGTGAGTCCTACACATAGAGGAATTTTAGGATCGAAAGATGAGTCCTACGATCGTGGTCCACAGTCTGTCGATGGACCCATGATCCGAGGTGGGTCCCATAATTAGGGTCTAAGATTTAGTAGTCTCTAATCCTATCCAACTCCTCTCCTTATTTATGTGGCTTCAAGGCATTACTAGAGGTTTTGCACTTTCTCGGGATTGGATTATTTCAGATTGGAGCCTTTTTGTGATTGATTTTGAGTGGACATCAATCCATGATTGGTTGGAGCGTAAATGAGATCCTCTTCGGAGTCGACATGCCCCTGGGTCACTCTTTATAGCTGGGCGGCTTATGCCCCTAGGAGTGAATTGGCAGGATGGGCGACCTTGATAGTTAGATCTTTTTATGAGTCGACATACCCTTGAGTCATTCTTGCTAGTAGGGATGGAAATGGACTGGCTTGCTGGGCGGCTTAGATTGATTATCAATCTTTCTTTCTAGGCTAGACGTTGACTGGACTTGATTGTCAATTACTTGGGTTGGGAGTCTGGCTTTTTTGTTCTTAGTACTCTTTTCTTAGTGTACATAGCTATTATGTGTATGTGTCAGGCTTAAAAGGGTCCATTCAGGTTTTATTTAAACTTGGATACGAGTGTACCTTCTGGACTTATGGGTCAAGTTAGGTTTAGTTTAGTTGTACTTAGATTTTATTTCGGTATGCCCGTGTGCTTTTTTTCACATCCACCAGGACCTTTTTTTGTGTCTAGATTCTATCTTTTTATATTGTTTTTACCTACTTTCTCAATCCACCTTTGATGCCTACTAAGTACCTTTATTTTCGTACTCATACTACACTCTACATCTTTTTCATGATACAGGTCCTAGTGCGAGCTACCAACTGTGATCGTTCATGCCATGTTTTGATGCTTTTGGGATTGGAGACGAGGGTGAGCCGTTGGAATCCTTGATCAATTTTCCTCCTTCTATATATATATATATATATATATATATATATATATATATATACATGTATATATATATTTCGCTAGTTTTTATCCTTTGAGACAGCTTGTTGCAGTCCACTTTTTGGACTTGTATTTTCTCATATTACACAACTTTGTACTCGCGACTTCCAGGTTCTGGGATGGATTCAATTGTATTTAGATTTTGTTTTGCTCTGATTTATGTCTTAATTATATTGCTAGTGTTATTTCTGTTTACTTCTAACCTTATACTCACGATTTGTCATTCTAGGTACGGGTTGACTTACCTACTAGTAGGTTATAGTAGGTTCCATCATAACTTGGGAAATTTTATTGTGACACTTTTAAAACAACTCCTCATAGGAGACAACCGTATACCGTGCACAAATGGCTGTAGAGATTTCTCAAAACTTAGATCTAGACCACTTAGTATTTTGACGATAAGTTTTAGATGCGACACAAGACAACTAGAAGTGGATAACTCATCTAAAAACACGAACCATGTAAAGATATTTGGTGATAGAGCGAGAGCACTTAGCTACACATGCAAGTTAATCATGTATGCTAATGACTTGTGTATGGGATTTGTTTACGTAAGTTGTAAGCTGAGCATCCCATGCCTATATAGAACAGTTGGAGACAACAATGGTAGAGGCATGTGCGTTGGCAGAAGCCATGAGGGAATTCTGGATGAATTGGTCAGCACAGAACCAAGTTAAGAAAGTACGATTAGGAGATAAGTTTGTGACGACCACAATCGTGCGAGTGGGAGACGTTATGGCCCCATCAAGATGGCCAAAGAGGTTGTAGCCAAACATAAGCATAAATAATTGGCCTTTCTATTTAAAAACGTTGTGGCCAGTACCACTGAGTTTGATGGGTATTTGGGATGCAAAATTGAATTGAATAATAATTCTGGTACTCATTGTGTTTTCAGCATTAACAAATTTCTTTTTGTTGTTGCCATTGTGATAGGTCATTGTTGTTGATCTATGTGAGGGATGTACAAAAGAAGGAGAAAAAAATTAATCGTTTGTTGATCTGCATGAGAAACACACAAAAGAAGGAGAAAAACATGATTGTTCTTGTTATAGCGTATAGAGCCCTGATACCATATAAACACTGAGTAAGTGCTTAAATAAGATACTTTATTTAAGAATTTATAAAGGTTTTAAATAGAATTATAAAGAATAAGACGATTCCTAATCTATAACTAATAACCCATATGAACTAAACTAATAGTAGCTAACAATGGATTAGTCGTTTTGTCCCAAAAAAAATAGATTGTATGCCGACAAATGAATGAATTAAAAATTATAGAGTATCTTGCAAAATACATTGCAACATTCAAAAAGGGAATGTCAAGTGTTATCAAGTAAGCACATAAAATTTTAATTATAACGGGAGCACATGTTGTTATTCTTATTTATTCCCTGAGTGGTAAACCATATTTTTATGAATCCTCTAAAAATTTTAAAACAATAGATATGTTACTAAATAAAAATTTAGATAGTACTGAGGCTGATCCAACTTCTAGGATTCATTTATTTGCAATAAAATAAAACTAGGTCATTTATTTGATTATCATCAGAAAAGAGTTTATCCTTGAATTTTCAATGAAGTCTATTTGTATCAACATGTAAGTCTGATTGTATCAATAAAATGATTCACACATGAAACAAACCGAATTCATTGACAATGCATAAGTAAATAAAATAAGATTGGTAAACTATTATTCAGTGCCAATCAAACCAATGACTTAACTCTATTGAAATACAAATTAATTAACCACCTTCACATCCACTTGATCAGCAAAAACATTGTCTAAAATTTGATTAAGGAAATCATCTATTTTGTTTAAATTGTTAAAGGAATATATAAAATATGTTTTACCACTTGAAGAATAATTAAGAATAACAACATGTGCTCCCGTTATAATAAAAATTATGTGATTTCTTGAAAAGATTATGCATTCCCTTTTTGAAAGTTGCGTTTTGTTTCACTTCTAACTCTATCATCTTTATTTTAGTCTTTTATGGGCATATAATTTTATTTTGTGCTATTAAAAAGGTATTAGGGAAAGAAGGTGGTTTTACTAAATTAGCTTGGGAAATTTTTAGAAGAAAATTGAGTAATCTTTAGGCAAAAATATTGTTTTTACTTTGTGATTCCGTTAAGTCTATAAATGAATTGGACATTAGGTACTTTTCCTAGAGATTTTTCTGCTCTCAAAATTCAATTTGTCCCAACATTAGTGTAACATTTAGCAAGTAGAAAGAACTAGAAGGAAGTTTAAAAATCTGGAAATTTGCTAAAGGTATTAAAGTGAGTTTTTGGTCAACATGAAACGGCAATAATTCCTAGTTTAGGATGAGTTAGGTGTGATTCTAGAGATGGTTGGAAATCCCTTGGAATGATCTTTTCAATGCCACCAAGTTTGCATGATTCCAAGTTTGTATGAGTAAGTTATGCCCTTTAGAAACTGGATTGTTCGAATAAGGAAAGTCCAATCAGGATTTAAAAGGTTAGTTTGGTCTTTTCCTTACCCAATCTTAATTAATTGGTTTTTAGGAGTTTAATTGGGTTAATTCAGATTTTAATCAGTTTTAGAAAAGTAAATTTCATGCTAGGGCATGGAGAAAAGAGAAAGGGGAAAGGGAAGCAAGAACGTTCAAGATTCGTCGAGATTAGCTAGTCGATTTCGTCGGGGGTGATCCCTACAAGGCATGTGAGATCACCGAGCATTGTGTTAGTTCACCCATGAGCAAATCATGATTTATTTCAGCAAATTTATGTTCTTGAAAGCTTAGAAATTGAGTTCTTGAATAGGCTGTTAAAGTTTCATTAGATTTTTTTTTCGTTGAATTCGTTGAGGAGTTGTTTGATCCTAATCTGTGATTTTAGGTTTGATTTTTAGTACAATCTGGTGTACTTTGAACATTTATTCTATTCTAAGTGTTGGGTAAAAAAACCCACGGAGTTTAGAGGGTTTAGAGTAGAAAAATGAAGAAGAAATTTGGTCGGTCAAAATTTGACATTGCCTTCTAGTCGCGGAGCTGCCTCCCAGAGACGGGAAAATTTGTTTTGTGTTGCGGAGCTGTCACGGACCATTCTACCTCAAAAGCCATTTTTGAAACTAAATTTTAAAAGCTTCTCTGCGTCACGGACCCACCCTCAAATATTGATTTCGGTCTTTTCTCATGTTTAGCTATCTAAAATATTCCTCAAAATCATGAGATCTTCCCAATCTCAAATCACAATCCTTGAATCCATGATTCAATTCAAGTACTAGTTAGGAGACAAGTCAAGAGCAGTTAAGATCAAAGTCAAGAGAAGTCAAGAGTCAAGTTAAGAGAAGTTCATCAAGTTTCCAAAAGTCCTTCACAAACATTTTAACTTTGTTTGAAGTCTTGAGTTTTGAGTTCTGTAAAGAGTAAAGTTGTAGTTCATTTCTTCAAAAATATATGAGGACTATGTATTCCCAAAGGGATTTAAAATGTTTTCACATTCAAATATTAACGGAAACTGAAATTTCCTATGAGCCTTCGAGCTAGTTTTTGAAAAAGAGTAATCACTTTTTAAATGAAGCAAGAGGGGAAACTTTGATTTCCAAGATAGCCATTGAGCTATGTTTTTGATCATTAATCTCAAATCACAAATAAAAGTATGTTTTTAAAACATAAAGATTTAGTATATTTTAGGAGTAGTATTGAGCAATGATATGGGGGAGAGTTCAAACAACTCACAACCCCTATAAACCATGTGGTCATCATGGCTATAAAAGGGTCATACTTTTTAGATGAATCCTTTTCGCATATATTAGTGGATCCACTTAGTAGTTTAGATCCTATACCTGTGGCAAGGTATAGGATGTGCTAGCAACATGAGGGAGATCGTTGTATCATCAGAATAGCTCTATGTGATGGTTGTCAATTAGAGAAACTCCCACATTAGTACTTTGTATTTTTATATGCATTAGTTTATTTGTATTTTTACATACATCTTGGAGTTATTTATACTTTTGCATACACACAGAGTTGACATCAAGTTTTAAATAACTTTTCTTTTTATTTCACTTGTTTTAAACTGCTTTATATTGGAATGAGTTCCGTTATGGTGAGTTGAGTTGAGCCAGGTAAGTTCTTCAATTCCTTTCAGATTCTTTTCAAGCCTATGTTATGTTTAGCATTCCAACTCGCATACTCGTACATTTAATATACTGATGCCAGTTGGCTTGCATCGATGATGCAGACGTAGGTAATTAGGATCGGCATCTAGTGCATGGTTGATCCAGTGAGCATTTCAGAGTCTGTTTGTGAGCCTCTTTGCATTTTGAAGGATCCCTTTTGTTTACTTTTAGTTTTTGATAGTTCATTAGGATATCGTGGGCATGTCCCGACATCCATCTCAGATGTTTTAAAGTCTTCATAGATAGTCAGTCAGAAGTTAGTTCATTCGTCATCATTTTGTATTGACTTATGTTCAGATTTGAGTTGCCATTTAGGCTAAGTTAAATGTTTATTTTCAAAACATTATGAGTTAATTTTGAGACAGTTAAGTTTTTTAGCATTTGAATTCCCTCCTTATTGCATATGGTTTTTAGTAAAGTAAGTAAGTCAGGCCAAGGGTTTGCTTGGGGCCGGTAATGGTTCTAGAGTGCCGGCCACATCCAAGATGAAGGCTCGAGGCTTAACAAACTTGATATTAGAGCATAGAGTTTAACAGTCCTAGGGAGTCTATGAAGCCATGTCTGTAGAGTCCTAGTTATCGATGTGAAGCACACCACATTTATAATTAGATGGTTTCAACATTTAGGAAAATTACTCTCTTCTTTCACACTCATTTCGTGCATTAGAGTTTGATCTCCAAAAAGTTTCCCTCTAATTCGTGATTGCGCTTGTTTCCAGATAATCATGCCACCATGAAGAGATGTCAGAGGTCGTCGTACTAGACTCAATATTGAGGCATAACAGTTGCCAAATGCACCTGAAGTGCAACCTCAAGGAAAAGTTACCATTGCTGAATTCAGGGAAGCAATTAGGATGCTAAGTCAGGCTGTGACTATCAAAGTTGGGCAGCAAAGAGTAGCTAGATAGAATGAGGCAAATACTTCAACAATTCGTGAGTTCTTGAGGATGAATCCTCCAAGTTTCACTGGTTTAAGCACTTCTAAGGACCTAGACAACTTTGTTGATTAACTGAAAAAGGTATTTGACGTCATGCATGTTGGTAATGGTAAGCGAGTTGAACTAGATGCATATCAACTTAACAATGTTGCTAGTACTTGGTTTGACCAATGAAAGTGGGGTAGAGCAGATAATGCACCACCTACGAATTAGGCTTGTTTTGAAGAGGCTTTCGTAGGGAATTTCTTTCCTCGAGAACTAAAAGAGGCTAAGGTACAAGAGTTCCTCACACTTAAGAAAGATTCTTTGAGTATTCATGAGTATGGGTTGAAATTCACCCAACTATCTCTCTATGCTCTAGAAATGGTTGCGAACACGAGGAGTAGGATGAGTTTGTTTGTTGCTGGGTTGTCTCGTCTATTAAACAAAGAGGGCCGGGTAGCAATGCTTATTAGGGACAAGGACATTTCGAGGTTGATGGTCTATGTGCAGAAAGTAGAGGAAGAGAAACTAAGGGATAGAGAGGAATTCAAGAACAAGAGGGCTAAGCCAAGGAATGAATCCGAGCAACAGAAGAGTAATGCCAACTGGTCATCCTTTCAACAGAAACAGAAGGGACCTGCTCCATCATCTTCTAGTGCACCTGGACCTAGGAACAAAGGTGAGTACACTGGTTAGAAATCTAGAGCTAAGCCTGCCTATTCTCAAGGTAGCATAGCACAGGGGGTAGTAAGCCTTCTGCCTGCGCCAAGTATGGTAGGAACCACTTAGGTATTTTTTGTGAGGGCTCCACTGGTTGTTTCAAATGTGGTCAAACTAGGTATTTCATGCGGGAGTGTCCCAAGAACAAGCAGGAAAGCGGTCATGGGGGCAAAAGAGCAGTCTTCTTTAGTTGCTCCACCAGACAGAACTACACCTAGAGGGGCTACTTACAGTACTGGCAAAGGAATAAACCACTTATATACTTTTCAACAGTTGCCAAGAGCAAGAGGATTCACCAGATGTTGTCACTGGTATGATTCAAGTCTTTGACTTTACTGTTTATGTCTTGCTAGATCCAGGTGCGAGTTTATATTTTGTAACTCTATATGTTGCTATGAACTTTGATGTTATTCCTAAGCAACTTAGTGAACCATTCAGCGTCTCTACGCCTATTGGTGTGTCTATTATAACAAAGAGAGTCTATCATGATTGTCTCATTTCCGTCAATCTCAAAAGTATCATGGCTAATTTAATTGAGTTAGACATGGTAGATTTTGATGTTATTGTTGGTATGGACTGGTTTCATGCCTGCCATGCCTCAATTGATTGTAGAACTAGAGTAGTCAAGTTTCAGTTTCCAAATGAGCTAGTCTTAAAGTATAAAAGTAGTTCAGCAGTGCCTAGGGGTCATTTCATTTCATACCTTAAGGCCTTAAGTTAGTTTCTAAGGGGTGTGTCTATCGCTTAGTCTAAGTTAATGACTCTAGTGTTGAGATACCTGATATTTAGTCAGTTCCAATAGTAAAAGAGTTTCCAGATGATCTTCTTAGTGTCCCTCCTAAGAGAGAGACAGACTTTGCTATAGATCTTCTTCTATATACTCGTCCAATATCTATTCCGTCATATACAATGGCATCAGAATAGTTGAAAGACCTTAAGGAGTAGTTAAATGATCTCTTAGATAAGGGCTTTATTCGACCAAATGTCTCACCTTGGGGGTGCTCCGGTCTTATTTGTGAGAAAGAAAGATGGTTCCTTTAGGATCTGTATAGATTATCATCAGTTGAAAAAAGTTGCCATCAAGAACAAGTATCCTCTTCCAAGGATCGATGATCTTTTCGATCAGCTTCAGGGTGATTCTTGTTTGTCAAAAATTGACCTCAGATCAGGTTACCATCAATTGAGAGTAAGGGAATGTGATACTCCAAAGACTACTTTCAGGGCCCGTTATGGTCATTATAAGTTTATGATCATGTCGTTCGATTTAACTAATGCACCTACAGCTTCATGGACCTTATGAATAGAGTATTCAAACCCTATTTAGATATGTTTGTTATAGTCTTCATTGATGACATATAATCTATTCAAGGAATGAAGAAGATCATGCTAGTCATCTCAGAATAGTTCTTCAAACTTTGAAATATAAGGAATTATATGCTAAATTCTCTAAGTGTGAATATTGGCTTGAGTGTGTGTCATTCTTAGGCCGTATTGTGTCTGGAGAGGGAATTAAAGTTGATACTCAAAAAATTGAGACAGTATAGAATTGGCCTAGACCTACATCTCCAACTAATATTAGGAGTTTCTTAGGTATGGCTGACTATTATAGAGGGTTTGTAGAGGGGTTGTCGTCTAGTTCATCCCCTTTGACCAAGTTAACTCAGAAGACAGTGAAATTTCAATGGTCTAAAGCTTGTGAGCAAAGCTTTCAGGAATTGAAAAAGAGGTTGACTACTACCCAGTATTGACCTTATCAGAAGGTATGCAAGGTTTTGTGGTGTATTGTGATGCATCTAGAGTTGGTTTGGGTTGTGTGTTAATGCAAAATGGCAAAGTTATAGCTTATGCCTCTAGACCGTTGAAAGTTCATAAGAAGAACTACCCAACCCATGACTTAGAGTTGGCTGTTGTAGTATTTGCATTGAAGATATGGCGTCATTACTTGTATGGTGTGCATGTTGGTGTATTCACTAATCACAAGAGTCTTCAATATGTGTTCACTCAGAAAGAGTTTAATCTCAGACAAAGGAAGTGGTTAGAATTACTCAAGGATTATGACAAAAGTATTATTTATCACCAAGGGAAGGCTAATGTTGTTGCTGATGCCTTGAGCTGGTAGTCTATGGGTAGTACCGCCCTGGAAGTCCGACTAATGAATTCCACAGAAAGAGGAGTAGTGTTGTTGAATGGGATTGAATCTTCATTAGTGTCAGAAGTGAAAAAAAAGTAAGACCAAGATCCCATTTTGCTTGAATTGAAGGCAAATGTTCATAAGCAAAAACTATTAGCTTTTGAACAAGGGGGAGATGGTATATTGAGATATCGAAGTAGATTGTGTGTCCTATGGTGGATGGACTCCAAGAGAGGATCATGGAGGAAGCTCATAGCTCTAGATATTCCATTCATCTGGGTTCCACAATGATGTATTGTGACTTGAGAAAGGTTTATTGGTGGAATAGGATGAAGAAGGGCATTGCAGAATTTTTCGCAAAGTTTCAAAATTGCCAACAAGTGAAAGTAGAGCACCGAAGGCCCGCTGATTAGGTTCAGAATATAGACCTTCCGGAATGGAAGTGGGAGATGATCAATATGGATTTCATCACAGTTTTACCAAGGTTTCACAGACAGCATGATTCTATTTGGGTGATTATCGACAAAATGAAAAAATCAACCTACTTTTTGCCTGTAAAGACCACCCATTCACCAGAGGATCATGCAAGGTTATATATTCAGGAGGTGGTAAGACTTCATGGAGTCTCTGTTTCAATTATATCAGATAGGGGTGCATAATTAATTGCACAATTTTAGAAGTCATTCCAAAAAGGGTTGGGTTCAAAGGTGAATTTAAGTACTGCCTTTCATCCTCAGACTGATGGGTAAGTAGAGCGCACTATTCAGACTTTAGAAGATATGTTAAGGGCTGATATGATTGATTTCAAAGGGAATTGGGATGATCACCTACCTCTCATTGAGTTAGCTTACAACAACAGTTACCACTCTAGCATCCAAATGGCTCCGTATGAAGCTCTCTATGGGAGAAGATGCAGATCTCCTATTGAATGGTTTGAATTTGGTGTATCTCGGTTGATAGGACTAGATTTAGTTCACCAAGATATGGAGAAGGTGAATGTGATTCAAGAGAGGTTGAAAATAACACAGAGTCATCAGAAATCCTACACTAATGTTAGGAGAAAGGAGTTGGAGTTCGTGGTAGATGATTGGGTATATCTCAAAGTTTCACCCATGAAGGGGATTATGAGGTTTGGTAAGAAGGGAAAACTTAGTCCCCGATATATTGGACCTTATAGAATAGCCAAGAGGATTGGCAAAGTAGCTTATGAGTTGGAGCTACCACAAGAATTAGCAGTGGTTCATCCAGTATTTCACGTCTCCATGTTGAAGAAGTGCATGGGGGATCCTTTGTTGTTGATCATGCCAACTGAAAATATTGGGGTCAAGGATAGCTTATCTTATGAGGAGATTCCTGTTCAGATTCTAGATCGCCAAGTTCGCAAGTTGGTAACAAAGGAGGTAGCATTAGTCAAAGTCCTTTGAAGTAACCAATTTGTTGAGGAAGCTACTTGGAAAACTGAGGAGGATATAAAGAAGAGATATCCACATCTCTTTGAATCTGAAGAAAATGCAGAATAAGGTACTAATTTTTCTTCTTAGTTCTCTTTAAATTATGACTGAGCATGTTGTTTGTTTGCATTTGCGTGTTGGGTGATTGAATTTCATGTTACACCCTAAGCCTAGTTAGAGTAATCTCATTCGAGGACTAATGTTCCCAAGGGGGAGATATTGTAACATCTCGCAACTAGAAAGAACTAGAAGGAAGTTTAAAAATCTGGAAATTTGGTAAATGTGTTAAAGTGAGTTTTTGGTGAAATTCAAACGCCCAAAATTCCTAGCTCAAGATGATTTAGGCGTGATTCCAGATATGGTTGGAAAACCCTTGGAATGATCTTTCCAACGCCACTAATTTTGTATGATTCCGAGTTTGTATGAGTAAGTTATTCCCTTCAGAAGTTGGGCTGTCCGAATAAGGAAAGTCCAATCCGAATTTAGAAGGGTAGTTTGGTCTTTTCCTTACCCAACTTAATTAATTGGTTTTTAGGAGTTTAGTTGGGTAAATTCAGATTTTATTCAGTTTTAGAAAAGTGAATCTCACGCTAGGGCTTAGAGAAAAGAGAAAGGAGAAAGGGAAGCAAGAATGTTCAAGATTCGTTCAAGATTTGTCAAGATTAGCTTGTGGATTTTGTCGGGGGTGATCTCTACAAGTTATGTGAGTTCACATAGCATTCGGTTAATTCTCCCATGCACCAATCATGATTTATTTAAGAGAATTTAAGATCTTAAAAGCTTGGAAATTGAGTTCTTGAATGGGTTGTTGAAATTTCATTGGATTCTTGTTTCGTTGAATTTGTTGAAGAGTTGTTTGATCCTAATATATGATTTTAGGTTTGATTTTGAGTAGAATCTGATGTATTTTGAACATTTAATCGATTCTAAGTGTTGGGTAAAAGAACCTACGGAGTTTAGAGGGTTTAGAGCTGAAAAATGCAGAAGAAATTTTGTCAGGAGAAATTTGGAACTACCTCCGCATCGCGAAGCTACCTCTTAGATTTGGGAAAATCCATTTCACATCTTGGAGTAGTCACGAACAATTCTATCTCCAAATCCATTATCAAAACTAAATTTTAAAAGCTTCCCGCTTCGTGGACCCACCATCAATATTGATTTTGGTCTTTTCTCAAGTTTAGCTATCTAAAATGATTCCTAAACATCATTAGATCTTTTAAATCTCAAATCACAATCCTTGAATCCATAATTCAATTCAAGGACTAGTTAGGAGTCAAGTCAAGAGTAGTTAAGATCAAAGTCAAGAGAAGTCAAGAGTTAAGTTAAAAGAAGTTCACGAAGTTTTCAAAAGTTTTTAACAGATGTGTTGACTTTGTTTTAAGACTTAAGTTTTGAGTTCTCTATAGATTAAAGTTGAAGTTCATTTCTTCAAAATGTTATGGGGACTAGGTATTCCCAGAGGGATTTAAAATGTTTTTACATTTAAAAAAGAACGGACACTGAGATTTCCAACAAGACTTTGGGCTAGTTTTCATAAAAGAGTAATCTCTTTCTAAATGAAGCAAAAGGGGAAACATTGATTTCCAAAATAGACTTTGAACTATGTTTTTGAGCACTAATCTCAAATCACAGAAATAAGTCTTTTTTCTAAAACATAAAGAGCTAATATATTGTGGGAGTAGTATTGAGCACCGATATGGGGGAGAGTTCAGACAACTCATAGCCCCCATAAACCATGTAGCCATCATGGGTAGAAAAGGGTCATACTTTTTAGATGAATCCTTTTCCCATAGACTAGTGGATCTACTTAGCAGTTCAGGTCCTATACATGTGGCAAGGTATAGGATGTGCTGGCAGCGTGAGGGAGATTCTTGTATCATCACAATATCTCTTATGTGATGGTTGTCTGTTAGAGAAACTCTCACATCAGTACTTTGTATTTTTATATACATTAGTTTATTTGTATTTTTACATACATCTCATAGTTATTTGCATCTTTTCATACACACAGAGTTGACATCATGGTTTAAACAATTTTTCTTTATATTGCACTTGTTTTAAACTGTTTTATATTGAAATGAGTTCCGTTATGGTGAGTTGAGTTGAGCCAGGTAAGTTCTTCAGTTCCTTTCAAATTCTTTTCAAGCCTATGTTGTATTTAGCATTCAAACTTGCATACTCGTAAATTCAATGTACTAAGGCCAGTTGGCCAACATCGTATTATGATGAAAATGCAGGAAACTAGGATCGGCATCCAACGCATGTTTGATCCAGTGAGCAGTTCAGAGTCTGTTGGTGAGCCTCTTTGCATTTTGAATGATCTCTTTTGTTTACTTTCAGTATTAGATAGTTCATTAGGATGTCGTAGGCCTGTCCTAACATCCATCTCTGTTGTTTTAGAGACTTCATAGATAGTCAGTTAGATGTTAGTTCAATCGTCATCATTTTGTTATTGACTTATGTTTAGATTTGAGCTTCCATTTTGGCTAAGTTAAATGTTTATTTTCAAAACATTATGAGTTCAGTTTGAGGCAGTTAAGTTGTTTAGCATTTGAATTCCTTTCTTATTGCATATAGTCTTCCACTGAGTAAGTAAGCCAGGACAAGGGTTCGCTTGGTGTCAGCAATGGTTCTCACTTGCCGGCCACGTCCAGGGTGTATGCTAGGGGCATGACAAGTAGCTACCAAGGGCTTAATCGTTCTGTCAGAACAAAAATTTGATTATACGCCGACAAAAGACTGAATTGAATAAAATAAAGTCTTGTGTAAAACAGAGTGCAACATTCAGAAAGGGAATGACAAGTCTTTTCAAGAAAGCACATAAACTTTCAATTACAATGGGAGAACATATTGTTATTCTTATTTTCTAACACCTCGGATTCATAAAGGAGAAAAGCTTTCCGTCTTTCAGAAAATATATGGTGCCAATATCGATGGGTGCCACTGACTGGCCGTGGTCTAAGAAATGCACCATAGGTAGACCCATTGTTTGCTAGTCTCAGTTTTACAAAATCTTGAAGTTCTTGTACTTACTGACGGTTCACCAGGACAGACTGTCATCTTTTCCATGAGTCATAGGTATGTTTCATAGGTGGGTCCCAGATTTAGAGAAATATTATGGTAAAAATTTGAGACCATAGCCCGTCGGTGGACCCACGAATCATAGGTAGGTCCCGTCGTCTGAAGGACTAGAAAACAAGTCTCTAACCCCATCGACGATCGACCAGGATGATCTGTAGGTGGAACCACAGACCGTAGGTCTCCACCATCTGTTGAGGTTGAAAGTTATTCTAAGGGACATCTTGGTCTTTTACCTAATTATTTTTATTCAATACCCTGTCGTTTTGACCTCTATTTGAACCCCAATATAAAGGTTTTACCCCCAAAATTCACCCATTCAATTCATTCTATCAAAATAACAAAAATAAGAACAAATTAATCCTCCCCCAAAATATTTTCTCTCTCTAGAAGAAGAAGAAGAAGGAATCAATCTAGGGTTCAATATCAAGTCTCCAGTTCATCAAGTTGCTTGAGGGATTTTAAAATAAAGGTATAATAGTCTTCCTATATGGAGCCCTTTCCTCCATAGAGTTACTAATCCCTCAATTTTTAAGTTAGAAGTTCCCACTTAAAGTTAGGGTTTTCTTCTATGCTATGGGTTTCTTTCAATATTGATTTATTTGATTGTTTTATGAAGCATTAAGCGTGAATTGAGATAATTCAATGATTTTAGGATGAATCCCCATGAACCCATGCATACCCCCTTATTTTCTAAGTTATGATGATAATGTGGGATTTTAGGCATGAAAGAAGAAGATTATGAAGCTATGCATGTTCTTTGTCAAATTGATGAAAATGATTTAAGATGTTATGGGAGTAAAGCTTATATGTTGTTTTTGTTATTCTTGTGAAATGGTTGCTCATATAATACTCAATGCATGCATGTGAAAGGATTTTCTCACATAAGGATTCTTAAGAGATGAAAGGTTTTCTCAACTAACTTATAATCAAGTTTAGGAGCTATTCTGAAGAAAATAAGCTTGGATCGGCTAGCTTTGATTGCGTTGTGGGATTTATGCTTAGCACCGAGAGGATATTGAGATGGAAGTTCTCTCATATTAAAGGTCGGGTTTCTAATAGCAATCTCCTTATCCCTTACCTATGTGCAACCATCAGATTATTTTCTTAGATATACATGGTTATCTTAGATAGACATTAGCAAATGGATCCATGTAAGCTAGAAGTAAAGGTTTTTGCCTTGGAAAGTGAGAACACCCCTTTTTGGTGTGGGGCAGACATGGGATTCCATGTTATAGCTCACATGGTCTCTGTGTCGGTTAAGGCTAATTCTCAAACTAAAGATGAACTAAGGTTACTTCAAGAAGTATGTTCCCAAGTATTCAAAAAGAAAAGTTTTATTGCATATTACATTGATTAGTATGATGTTTTCTAGCCTTTGTCCTATGGTTTAACTTGGTCTTTGCATGAGCATGAAAAGGTCCTCTTTAGCATGATTTTACTACTCTATGCACTGCTATCATACTTGGTACATTTTGTACTAAGTCAGATTGTTGCCTACATTATTTTCTCCAATGTATGGTACGACGTAACATGTTCTTATTCTCGTGGCTAGGAATCACCTTCAGCTTTTACTTAGTATTGGTGAGTCCTCATGTTTCGAGAACCTAACCTTTATTGCTTTCATTTTTACTTTTTGGATACTATACGGGATGTCTAGGTTATGACCCACTTGCTCTTGATGTAATAGATGGTTTTGAGACTTAGAAGACTTCTGCTTTGTTTTCATGAACTTTTGATACATAATGTTGTTTTTCAATCTCTTGATTTCTATAATCTATGTTATGAATGCCAAAGGGCTTATGTAGGGGCTCTCGGGGTCCTACATGCTATGTTACTCCTAGATTGTACCTATGGTCGTAATAAAATTGGTATTGAGAGCACAAGGTTTAGAAAGGTCCTAGGATGTCTCATAAGCCACGCCGAGTAGAGTCTTGTTCATAAGCGTAAGGCTAGGTCATTGATTTAATTATCATCAGAGAAGAGTTTATCCATTTATTTACTTTTGAATTGTTAGTGAAGTCTATTTGTTTCAATATGTGAGTGTTTTTGCTTCAATAGAACGACTCACACATTGAAACAAGCATACTTCACTAGCAATTCAAAAGTAAATAATAAGACTGTTAAGCTATTCTCCAGCGCAAACCAAATCAATGACTTAACTATATTAAATTACAAATTAACTAAACGCATAAGCCTTCGCCTAAACTTGATCAAAGAAAACACTATCTAAATTTTTATTTAAGAAATCATCTATTTGGTTTAAATTGTTCGAGGAATCATTAAAATATGATTTACCACTTGAAGAATAAATAAGAATAATATCATGTGCTCCCATTTTAATAATAATTATGTGATTTATTGAAAGGAATATACATTCACTTTATGAAAGTTGCAGAGTGTTTCAAATTTAAATCTATCATGTTCATTTTAGTCTTTTATCGGCATACAATCTTATTTTCTGCTATTACAAATGTATTAGGGAAAGACGGTGGCTTTATTGAATGAGCTTAAGAAACTTTTAGAAGAAAAACATGTAATATATATGCAACAATATTGTTATTACTTTGTGATTACATTAAGTCTATAAGTTAGTTTCATATTATGTACTTTTCCTAGAGATTTACAACACTTAAAATTAATTTTGTTCCAACAGTAGCTAACAAGGGCTTACTCATTCTATCCAAACAAAAATTAAATTGTATGCCCATAAAAGAATAAAATAAAAATGATAGAGTCTATTGCAAAACACATTGCACCTTTCATAAAGGAAATGAAAAGTCTTATCTAGTAAGGAAATAAACTTTCAACTACAACGGGAGCATATGCAGTTATTCTCATTTATTCTCAAGTGCTAAACAAAATGGTTATGTTTCTTCAAACAATTGTAGCATAATAGATATGTTTATTATTAATAATTTAGATAGTTTTCCGGCTGATACGACTTCTTGGCTTCATTTATTTGCAATTAATTAGAGCTAGGTCATTGATTTATTGTCATCAGAGAAGAGTTTATCATTTCATTTACATTTGCATTGTCTGTGAAGTGTATTTACTTCAATATGTGAGTGTTTTTGTTTCAATAGAATGACTCACACATTTAAACAGACAGATGTGTAAGACAATTCAAAAGTAAATAAAATTAGATGGTTAAACTATTCTCTAGTGCAAACCAAATCAATGACTTAACTCTATTAAATTACAAATTAACTAACCTCATAAGCCTTCACATAAACTGGATCAATGAAAGCATTATCTAAATTTTTATTTAGGAAATCCTCTATTTGGTTTAAATTGTCATTAAAATATAATTTACCACTTGAAGAATAAATAAGAATAACAACATGTCTTCCCGTTGTAAAACCAATTACGTTATTTCTTGAGAGGAATCTACATTCTCTTTTTGAAAGTTTCAATGTGTTACACTTTGAACTCTATCATCTTCATTTTAGTATTTTATCGGTGTACAATCTTATTTGCTGCTATTACAAAGGTATTAGGGAAAGAAGGTGGCTTGATTGAATAAGCTTGATAAACTTTTAGAAGAAAATCATGTAATATATAAGCAACAATATTGTTATTACTTTGTGCTCACATTAAGTATATAAGTTAATTGCATATTATGTACGTTTCCTACTGATTTACAATAATTAAAATTCATTTTGTTCCAACAGTAGCTAACAAGGTCCTATTCATTCAATTCTAACAAAAATTAGATTGTACGCCAATAAAAGACTGAAATGAAAACGATAGAGTCTAGTGAAAAATACATTGTACATTTCATAAAGGGAATGACAAGTCTTATCTAGTAAGCAGATAAACTTTCAACTACAATGGGAGCATATGCAATTATTCTAATTTATTCCCGAGTGGTACCATATGATTATGATTCCTCTAACAATTGTAACATAATAAATATGTTCACCATTAATAATTTAGATAGTTTTGAGGCTGATACGACTTCTTGGATTTATTTATTTGTAATTAATTAGAGCTAGGTCATTGATTTACTGTCATCGGAGAAGAATTTATAAATTTATCTACATTTGCATTGTCTGTGAAGTCTATTTACATCAATATGTTAGTCTTTTTGTTGCAATAGAATGACTCACATATTTAAACAAACATACTTCACTAGCAATTTAAAAGTAAATAATAAGATTGTTAAACTATTCTCTAGTGCAAACCAAATCAGTGACTTAACTCTATTAAATTAGAAATTATCTAACCGTATAAGCCTTCACATAAACTGGATCAATGAAAACATTATATAAATTTTTATTTAGAAAATCATCTATTTGGTTTAAATTGTTCGAGGAATCATTAAAATATGATTTACCACTTGAAGAATAAATAAGAATAACAACATGTGCTCCCGTTGTAATAATAATTACGTGATTTCTTGAGAGGATTGTACATTCTCTTTTTGAAAGTTGCAGTGTGTTTCACTTTTAACTCTATCATCTTCAATGTAGTCTTTTATTGGCGTACCATCTTATTTTTTGCTATTACAAAGGTATTAGGGAAAGAAGCTGGCTTGACTGAATAAGCTTGAGAAACTATTAGAAGAAAATCATGTAATATATAGGCAACAATATTGTTTTTACGTCGTGATTACGTAAAGTCTATAAGTTAATTGCACATTATGAAGTTTTCCTTGAGATTTTACAACACTTAAAATTTATTTTGTTTCAACAGTAGCTAACAAGGGCTTAGTCGTTCTCTCACAAAAAAAAAAAATAGATTGTATGCTAATAAATTAATGGAATGAAAACGATAGAGTCTAGTGCAAAACACATTGCACCTTTCATAAAGAGAATGAAAAGTCTTATCTAGTAAGCACATAAGCTGTCAACTACAACGGGAGCGTATGCAATTATTCTCATTTATTCCCGACTGGTAAACCATATGTTTATGATTCCTCTAACAATTGTAACATAATAGATATGTTTATTATTAATAATTTAGATAGTTTTAAGGCTGATACGAATTCTAGGATTCATTTATTTTCAATTAGTTGGAGCTAGGTCTTTGATTTATCGTCATCAGAGAAGAGTTGATTAATTTATTCACTTTTCCATTCTTTGTGAAGTATATTTTCTTCAATATGTGAGTCTTTCTTTTTCAATAGAATGACTGACACATTTAAACAAGCACACTTGACAAGAAATTCAAAAGTAAATAAAATAAGATGGTTAAACTATTCTCTGGTGCAAACCAAATCAATGACTTAACTCTATTAAATTACAAATTAACTAACCGCATAAGCCTTCACATAAACTAGATCAATGAAAACATTATCTAAATTCTTACTTAGAAAATCATATATTTAGTTTAAATTGTTCGAGGAATAATTAAAATATGATTTACCACTTGAAGAATAAATAAGAATAACAACATGTGTGTAATGACCGGGTTCAGTCGTTATAGAAAAGCCAACGGGGAAAAATTTTAGGTCGCCTCTTTCCTCTTTTTTTCATTCTTTGTTTTATGAATTTTGGAGAACAATCGTTTTGGGTAAGTTCTGACTAAGTGACTAGGCTTAAACTAAGTAAAGTGACTTAGCTTAGGGGTCAAACTATGTAGTTTAGGTGTCCAACGCATAAGTGAAAAGACCAAAATAAATCTGACGGGGGATGATCACAGGCCCTATGACGGACCTTAAAAGGGTCCACGGACCGTCAAGTGGGTCGTGGTCTTTGGTCAGTGACTACTAGTTCTAGATGGCCCAAAGACAAGCCCTACGATGGACTATGTGAAGGACCACAGACCGTAAAGGCCACCATGGTTCTTAACTTGGGCTGGTGGTCTACTAGCTCAAGTTCACGGACCCTTCCACGGCATGTCAACAAGAGCATGGCCCGTGGAGTGCTCCGTGGTTTGATGCCTGAGCTTGTCCACGGCCCATGATGGGCTCTGTGCTCCACCACTTCTGGGGCTGGGTGTGAACCATGGACAAGTCGACGGACCGTGGTTCATTCCACAGTCCGTGAACCCTGTTGTGGTCCACCTATTTTTTTGTTGTTCTAGTCAGATATGTTCTAAGGTGTTCCAGAAATCATGTTAGTAAATCCAAGGGGTTGACAACAAGTGTCAAATGGGGAGTTAAGGTTTGTAAATTAACAATTATAGAAAATAGGGAAGTGATAAAGTAGATATGGGATACTTGGGGATGTGATCGATTAAAGGCTAATTTCGTGATATGGGTAATTGTAATTTATTAAAAATTGCTAAATCTTAGTGGGTAGGGTAGACCATAGATGCAATAGCTTTCTCTCGAACAACTATTACAATTCAAGCGAGTTATCTCGAACCTCGACAAAGGTAACAATATAAGCAGTCCAATACCTCAATTTATCTAATCTCTCGAGCTACTTCGTTAGGATCGAGTTAAGATTAACTCTCTCAAGTTGAACCCATAACAACCCAATCACTACAATAATCAATCGAAAACCTTAGTTCTAAAACCTCTTTCTCAAGCAAGCCCAGAACACTAACTTAGAATTGCATTTGCAATTACATTTCATGGGTAAATACATAAATATCAATTAAACCCACTTCCAATCAACATTTAATACAGTAAACAACAATACCTATAAGCTAATTAGAGCAAATAATCACATGATCACACCCCCAAGAATTGGGGTTTTAGCCACACATCATGAAACGTAAGAAATCAATGCCAATTATGTTCTCCATAATCTGGGTATTGCATTCCACGTCTTTACAAGTATCCAAAATGATTAATATCAAAAATCCAACTCAAAATCTACTAGAAAACTCCTAAAACTAAGAAAAATAATGTTCAAGATGAAAACTCAAAGTTCCACTATCTAAGGATTTGCTCATCCTATACGTAATCCTTTTTTCGCTCTTTGAAAAACATTTATATTTTTTCAAATTTTGGCCTTTAGGGTCAGTCGATGGAGATAGTCGAGCATCGCCGACCAAGTCGGCAATGCACCAATGGCTCCTTTCCATCGTCGATTGACCTTAACTCTTCATCCTTCAAACCCTGTAACTTTAGGTGATCCAAGTTTGTTTCGTTGATCTGTTCAGCAGTTTGCGAAAGGTCCAAATACATTGACAACTTTACTTCTCCCCAGGGCTAGCAGTCTGGAAAATTAGGCAAGCAGAAGAGTTGGCGAGTGGCTTCAGGGATTCTCCGTTTTTACCATCTTCAGCCTTATCAATCTGTTTTGCTCCTTTTTCCTCTTTATTTTCCTTGCCTTGCTCTTTTGCTTTTATATATTCAAATTAACATTAAAACAACATTTTAGAGCACAAAATAGGCATCGAGAACACTAGTTCTATGAATAACAAGCCCTAATTGAGTGGGAATCCAAGACTCATCAACACTCCAAACTTAAACCTTTTCTTGTTCTCAAGTAAAACGCAAGATCAATCAGTTCAATAAGGATGTCTACTAAGAGTGCTACTCAAGACTCAACACGAATGCACACAAGAGAATCAAACTACATATATAATGTTCAATTGTGCACTACAAGTTTCAAACTGTGACTAACTATCATCAAATAGATTTGAAGCTCACAATGCTTGCTTCAGATGCAAATTCAAGCTGAACAAAAGTATTCAAATGCCCTCACACCAAGAATGATTCCATTTTGACAAAATATTCATCAACAATTTAAAATATCGGGATCACAAACAACTCTCACACTCCTAAAGCCAGACACATACATGAATCTACCTATAGGCTTACCCTTATTTTCCAATCAACATTATTTTCAGCTCGCTCAAGATAACAAAGGTCTTTCAACGCTTGTGACGGGGCTGAGTGTAAAGGTATGATAATTTTCATTTAGTGACTTCTACATTCATGAAGATTGGCCTACATTTCACGTTTTTCTCCTTCTCTTTCACACTACATGATTTTTACAATCCACCCTATTTTCATTTGAACAATGTTGATTAGATACCCCACTTCTTTTAGTCATTTCGCAAATTTATTTCACAACCTCATCCATTTTTCAATCTTTCTCCATTTTCACCTTTTTGTTTTCTTTCTCTCTTTGTTTTTAAATAGAGGGGTTTAACTATGCGATTTGAATTGTACCAGAGCTATTCAATCGAAGACAAGCTCGAGAACTTCACAGAATGCAAGGTTTGTTTAGGAGGTTAGAGGTCCTTGAGCTTCTATTGATGGCGAAGAAGTAGTTCAATGTAGGGAAGATCACATGGGTAAGTGAAGGGAAGAAAGTGGAAGAAACTGATACTTTAGGCGATAAGGAGTCGTTTGGCGAATCGCCCAATGGGTTGGGCGAGGTCCCAAGATCTCCAAAAGTTACAGTATGCTGCCAAGGAAGGGTCACATCACCGAACTAGTTGGCGACATACCTTTTCTATTAGACGAGCCCTTGGGCGATGACCCTAGATCATCAAATTTTTATCGAATGCTCTAAGGGAGAGGTCACCTTGCTAAACGAGTCCGTGACTAACCCAGCCCATTAGGCAAGCCCAACCCAAATACAATCTTAGCTTCATGTTTTTGGCTTGCGAGAGAGAGAGGTTTTATAACCAAAATTACTAAATTGATGGTCTGTGGGTATTAGGTTATCATGGGTTCAACTAGATAGAGTGAATCCTAAACATTTACACATTGAGCTCGACAGTTTGAATGGACTAAAGCGAAGGTTGTGCTTCATTGCTGCTTATTGGTGTTCGAGAGAAACCAATTTGATTTGGGGTAAATTGTTCGATAGAAAGTTTACCCCCACTAAAGTCTAGCTTATTCATTGATTTGCAGTTGTTTACTATTAATTACAATTACACGGTTGTTTACCTTAGCCCATAATCCAATCACATCGCAAGAATCCCGTCTCCATATTCGTATTTTCGTGTAATTTGCCGTTTAGTTGATATTTGGATAAAAACCCCCATTTGATATTTATCACTTGTGTCACTCCAAACATGAATTATGTTTTTCTTCGTAAATGCTTTTAGCTATGATTGACTTTAGCATATTCATGATTTTCTATTGATTCTTGAGTATGAACCACTCCCTTGGGACTCGACCCCAACTCACTAGTTATTTTACTATTGAACATCATTGATACTTAATATTGGATGAAGTATCTTCGATAGCATTATTATCTTTTATCAATAGCTCCCTTTCAGTCAGAATCTATTGCATTGACCATGTTATCATTTTCACTCAGATTTCAGTCTCAGCATATTATAAACTTGGTCTTTAACTTCTATTGGTTCATGTTCAGTATATCCAGTACAGTATCATGCCTATCTTATCATTGCTCAGATATATGCTTTGGTTCAGTTATTATTATTTTTCAGCTTTACTCTATTAAGCATGCTCAGTACCTTTTGAGTACTAACGTATACTCCATGCTACATCTTCTCATGATATAGGTTCAGGTTCTCTACTTCCAAATCACGCAAAGATCAGTTCCTGATCTTCTGTTCAATATCAGCAGTGGTGAGTCCGCATTCTTCGAGGATGGTTGGCATGATTATCTTCCTTTTCTTTTAGTCTTTAGTTTTCAATATTTTCTAGATCTAGTCGGGGCATGTCCCAACATTTCTAGTATTCTTGATAAACTAGTGTTTATATATTGATGTAGAAGAATTCGTTTGGGAAATAAAAAGCCCCTTTGACATCTCTTTTATCTGCAAATAATTCTCAATGTGAAAACACAAAGTGTAATGACCGGGTTCCGTCATTATAGAAAAGCCAACGGAGAAAAATTTTGGGTCAGAAACTTTTTTGTAGTAACTTGAAATTTCCCAACCTAGTCCAGATTTGGACAAAATTAGAGTCATTACGGTGTAGGGAAATCTGGCAAAAATTGGGTGATTTAATATGATTTTGATTACATGAGTAGTTGTATAAGTCGTTAAGAAACTTGTACGACTTTACAGATTTGAATTCAGGTGAGTAGAACTCCCAAAATCGATCTTAGCGTGAACAGTATTTTCTGAGCATCGTTGGTTAAAGGTGTGTTGTGAAATAGGGGTCTTGGAAATATTAAAATAGCTCATTGGGTTTGTACAAGCCGCTAGGGCGAGATTTCTACCGCCAGGGTTGCTGTAGCGGGGTGAGGACCGCTATGGCTGGTTCGACGTAACTTAAGGTCATAAATAAACCCAAAATATCTTTATTTTGGACTTTTTAGTTTTTAGAGCTAAGGAATGAACTCCAGGAGATTCTTGACAGCTTTCCACTATTTTTAAGCCTAAAGGTAATGTTTTAACTCCCATAATCTGTTTTTCGATCCATAGAATGAAATCTAATGGGTAATTATCGACGGGGAGGGGATTTAGAATCCATGGTGGAAACAACCCTAATTTAGGTATTTGGGATCATGTGTATGATCTAGGGTTGTTAGATTACTAGTAATCTGAGTAATTAGTGATTGTTTATTGATTTCAGTATTATATTGTTTATTTGTAGACCAAGAACAAGCGGAACAAATCCAAAAAGGAAGGATAAAGTTTATTAGGGTGTAAATCTTGTTTCGAGGTAGGTGATGGGTGTGATTCTATGATTGTATGATGTATGTTTGAGTTGCATCATTATGATACATGTATGTACGCGGATGTTGCATTATTGATCACACTTATTATAAATCAGGATATATAATTGATGAATACCATGAATCATGACTTGATTGTATGATTATGAGAATGTACTTTGTGATTGTGATTGTGGCTTGTTGAGTGCATTGGGTGTTGCTTTCCGGCATAATTATGGGATTGGTTGCCACGTTCCAGCATAAACATTGGATCAGGTACCACATTACGGTATGCTAATTGGTTGGGTTTAGGTTCCACCAGAGGACCAATGACTTTTCATAATTGTGTATCTTGAGAAATGTCCAGTTGTTCATTGTTCGTAAATATTGATAGTATTGTATATGTTCGATATATGCATGGGACTATATTATTGTATTTATTTATGTATGTTGCACTTAGTGGGATTGCAGTCTGATTCTACCAGTATATTGTGGTTGTGTACTGATACTGCACTTGTTCTTTCTTTGTTGAATATAGGGCATCTTCAAGCGGCTATTGACATACCTCACATAGAAGTTCAGGGATCGTTCAATTCAAGGACGAGACAATTCATCCGAGCTGCCATAGGTTCTCTTTCGTCTATGTCCACCATTTCGGACTTAGAATTTTCTAGTTATTTATTAGTGGATTAGTTTGGGGTTGTATCCTTTCTTGTTTAGACTTGTTGAACTTTAGATGTTTTGGTACATTGACTTTCAGTTCTAAGTGTATTTTCCGCATTGTTTAGTTGTTAGATCTTTGGAAGTTTATGGAAACTTTACTCTTTAGCTATTTAACTTTCTTCAGTAACTTAAATGCTTTAGTTTTTGGTTTAGTTTCTTGGTTTGGGTTGTAGTAGTAGTTCTCCCACCGGAGGGTTAGTGTGGGTGCCAGTCACGACCGTCTGGGTCGTGACACAGAGCCATGGGGTTGTCAGTAGAGGCTTTATTTCAATCATAGTTAGATTCAGTTTTAGCTTGGGAGTTTGTTATTTAAGTTGTCATTAAACTCACAGTTTATGTATTCAAAATTAGTAATGGGTTTTCCCCTTTATTTCAGTTTATATGATGATTTAAGCTTCCACACAGTATTTCTTTACTTCGGTTTACTTAGTATGCTTATGATATGCCAGGAGGGTTAGCTTGGGGTCACTTGTGATCCTAGGTCCTGTGTTTACATCTCGGGGGTAGCATCGGGGCTTGACAACCCTGCAATCCTACATTTTTCCTACTAAAAAACACTTTAATTTTGTCTTGATTTGTTATTCCTAGTATCTATAAAAATGTTGATTAAATTTTTTATCTTTTCTTAAAAGATTCTATTATAGATAAAATAATCGTTTATTATTTTTATTAAATTATTATTTAATTAGCTTTATGATATTGACTCTTAAAATATATGGAAAGAATGAGGACTCATAAAACATATAGTAAGAAGAAATATATACTAACAGGGAAGGACTCATAAAATATATGGCAAGAGCTATTAGAAAAATTAATAAAGAGAACAAATGTCGATAAGAAGACGCATAAAATATATAATAATTTATAATATATTTAAAATCCTCTGCCACATAAAAAATAAACCATATAATGACATTACTTAATGATATGCCAACAAAGTTGTATTTGCTTTCCACCTTGTATTAGCTTAGATTTGGATTAAAAATCAATAGGAATAACAATTTTATGAATGATATTTAAATTATTATGAATTCTTAATCAAAGTTTTATACAATTGATTTTTTAAAATTATTTAATAAATTATTCAAGCAAGCTAATTAGTTCTTCGTATCTAATTAAATCTAATTTCGAGTATAGCTAGTAATTCTCAAAGATTATTATATACAAAAAAGTTTTAAAGTTGAGTAGGCATGGAAACCTAATATTATTCACCTTATTTGAAATTTTTTAAGTTGGAGTATTTAGAGTAGAAGAAGGCTAAGGTTGATTGAACTTCTTAACCTTCCTTAAAAGATATTACAATTCACAAAATTGCCATTTGCTATTTTACCCAAATAGTTATAGTTATTAAATCTTTATTTATTTGTAGTATTTAAGAACTCCTAATATTTATTACCTTAAAATTGACTCAAATTTTATTTCACAATTTTTTTTCCTTGTTTGAACAATGTTAAAAGCCCTAATATTAAAACTTTAAAATCAATGTTTTTACTATAGATAATTCTTATTCAAATTCTAATAAACGAATTAAAAATATTAAAGAAAGAGGTTCACATTTTCTAAAATAACTTTTTAATCTTCCTATATGAAATGTTTATCATCTAGACAAATAAAACATTTATTTTAACATCAAATTCTATTTTAAAATAATTTTAATATTTTACGTATAATTTTGCACATGCAAACCACATTCACTAAATCAATTCTAATGAAAAGCATGTTTTAGAACTCATCCATATTCTATATTTTCTTGAAAACTAAGTTAATATTAGTAAATGAACTAAACAGAAGGAGTTGAGAGTCATATCCATCTAAGGATTTGAAAACTGATGGTGATAATCAACTTGAGACTTAAGTTGATAGTTGATAGCAAATCTAAGCAAGTACTAAAAATCTAACTAATTATTTTTAAGTGGAGTAATCTGTTGAAGTAATATAGAAGATATAACATCAATGGAAAAAATGTATTCCCAAAAGCTAGAGTAGAAATGAACTTAAGGGCTATAAATCTCTTGAAAAATTACATAATATGCAATTCAGTTATACACTTACGTAATCACAAAGTAATAATAATATTCTTGCCTATAAATTACACAATTTTTTTCTAAATGTTTATCAATCTTATTCAGTCAAACCACTTTCTTTCCCTAATACATTTGTAATAGCATAAAATAGTATTGTACATCGATAAAAGACTAAAATGAAGCTGATAGAGTTAAAAGTAAAACGCATTGCAACTTTCAAAAAAGGGATGTACAATATTTTCAAGAAATCACGTAATTTTTATTACAACTGGAGCACATGTTGTTATTCTTATTTATTCTTAAAGTGGTAAATCTTATTTAAATGATTCCTCTAACGATATAACAAAATAGATGATTTCCTAAATTAAAAATTTAGATTCTATTTTCGTTGATACGATTGATGTTTATTAATTTGTAATTCAATAGACTTAGTCGTTTATTTGATTGGAACTAGAGAATAGTTTAACCAACTTATTTAATTTACTTTTGAATTACCAGTCAAGTCTGTTTGTTTCAATGTGAGAGTCATTCTATTGAAACAGAAAGACTCGCATATTGAAACAAATAGACTTCACAGACAATGCCAAAGTAAATAAATTGATAAACTCTTCTTCGATGACAGTAAAATCAATGACCTAGCTCTAATTAATTGCAAACAAATGAATCCTAGAAGCCAGATCAGCCTCAATACTATCAAAATTATTAATAATGAACATATCTATTATGTTACAATTGTTAGAGGAATCATAAACATATGGTTTACCACTCGGGCAAAAATAAGGATAACTACATATGCTCCCACTATAGTTGAAAGTTTATGTGCTTACTAGATAAGAAGTGTCATTCCCTTTCTGAAAGGTGCAAGGCATTTTGCACTACACTCTATCATTTTCATTTCAGTCTTTTGTCGGCATACAATCTAATTTTTGTTGGGATATAACTGCTAAGCCCTTGGGACAAAATGAATATTAAGTGTTGTAAATTTCTAGGAAAAGTACATAATATGCAATTAACTTATAGACTTAACGTAATCACAAAGTAACAACAATACTGTTGCTCATTTATTGCATGATTTTCTTCTTAAAGTTTCTCAAGCTTATTCACTCAAGCCACTTTCTTTCCCTAATACATTTGTAATAGAAGAAAATAATATTGTACGCCAATAAAAGATTAAAATGAAGATGATAGAGTTAAAAGTGAAACACACTGCAACTTTCTAAAAGAGAATGTACAATCCTCTCATGAAATCACATAATTTTTATTACAACGGGAGCACATGTTGTTATTCTTATTTAATCTTCAAGTGGTAAATAATATTTTAATGATTCCTCGAACAATTTAAAACAAATAGATGATTTCCTAAATAAAAATGTAGATAATATTTTCATTGATCCAGTATATGTGAAGGCTTATGCGGTTAGTTAATTTGTAATTTAATATTGTTAAGTCATTTATTTGATTTGCACTGGAGAATAGTTTAACCATCTTATTTTATTTACTTTTTAATTGCCAGTAAAGTCTGTTTGTTTCAAAGTGCTAGTCATTCAATTGAAACAGAAAGACTCACATATTGAAACAAATAGACTTCACTAACAATTCAAAAGTAAAACAATGGATAAACTCTTCTACGATGACAATCAAATCAATGACCTAGTCTTATTTAATTACTAATAAATGAATCCTAGAAGCCGGATCAGCCTCAATATTAATAATTTTTTACTGAGGAACGAATCTATTGTGTTAAAATTATTAGAGGATTAATAAAAATAAGGTTTACGACTAGGGGGAATACATAAATATAAAAACATGTGCTCCTGTTGTAATTGAAAGTTTATGTGCTTACTAGATAAGACTTGTCATTCCATTTCTTAAAGTTGCAATGTGTTATGAACTGGACTCTATATTTTTAATTTAGTATTTTGTAGCCATACAATCAATCTTTTGTTGGGAAAGAACGACTAAGCACTCACCCAGATGCTTCTTTCCACACTTAGCACATGTAGATAAAGAAGGTCCACCACCATTTTCTCCTTGAACCTATGGTTAGATACCTTACCTTTGTTGAATTTAGAGGGACCATTGGAGGAACCTTGACCAGACGACCTTTTTTGAAACCTAGAACGACCATGTCTATCAAACCATGAATGTGTAAAGTCACCATCAGTAGTCCTTTCCTTCTTCACCTCCCTAGATATTTCCTTATGTTTCACCTAATCTATTTGTTGAGCATGAACCATGGGATGAGAAATATCTATATCATTAAGCATGGAGGTACAACTTTCTTTCACTACCATCTCAGACACACCCAAAAAAAACTTACTCATACTTGTCCTAGAGTCGGTAATCATAGTAGAAGCATACCTAGAAAATTGTGTGAACTTCAAAGAATATTCCTTCACACTCATGTTTCCTTCAAAAGGTTGATGAATTCAAGTACCTTTTCTTCCCTAATTTCAAGGTAAAAGAACCTATCAAGGAAAGCAACCTTAAACTTTTCCCAATCGAGAGGACCCACAAAAACTACCCTCCCTTCCTTCCAATTGTTGAACCAAATTTGAGAAACACCCTTATGTTGGTAAGAAGCCAATTCTACCTTTTCCACCGGCATCACTCCCACAATCTTCAACACCTTATAAACCTCATCAATGAACACTTGGGGATCTTACTCAACCTTGGAACCCAGAAATTTCGTAGAATTCATCCTAGTAAAGTCCTTCACTCTAGATCCACCATACCTACATTTGGGTTCACGAGGACCACATCCTCACTATTGGCTTTAGTGGTCATGGCTTGGGTCAACACATAGAAAGAAACTCTAAATTCTGCATTAGTCACTTTCTCGGCCAATAGATCAATCTGAGCTTGAGGAGCTTGAGGAGCTTGAGGAGGAGCCTCTCGTTCCACGTTCTCGTTCACATTTCTCCTAACATAAGCTCTTCAAGGTTCCATTTCCTAAAAATCATCATACATGGATTAGGAGAAAGGACTTATAGAGTTACACTTTATCGCACGACTTAGAGTAAGGAAAAATGTGGATTTCCTAATCATCTTATAACTTTCTATTCATAAATGGGGCATGCATCACACTTATGAATGATATACCGTGAGTTTACGATATTTTTAATGCATTATACTTGAAGTTTGTGTGAGTCTTGGGCACTTTGTTATTAGATATGATGATATTTTTGTAACACCTAGAAAAAATATTGAACTAAGACTCAAACCATCCTTCGTTGTGATTAGGATTTTACCAAGGAATTTAAAATTTCTTAAGTATTAAGATCACTAGATATAGCACCTTTAGTTCCAAAAAGAACTAAATTGGAAATAATAAAATCTGAAATTTTGCAAGTTATGCTTAAGTTATGAGTTTTGGGTAAACTTTAAACGACCATAACTTTCAGCACATGATAAGTTAGGTGGCCCATAAGATATCAAATGAAAGGTTTTGGAATCCACTTTCAAACGACACTGAGTTTGCTAATTTTAGATCTCTTATGTGGGGGATATGATAGTTTGAAGTTGGACTATCTATTTAAGGAATGTTTCCCAAATTTAGGAGGGGTATTTTGGTATATTCCTTACCTCATCAGATTTAATTCGAAATTTGGTAATATGTAGGGGCTAAATAGTTTTGGTTCAGTTTTACAAATCCTAAAACACACTAATGTTTTAGAAAAGAGTTCAAGAGGAGAAAAGTCAAGGTTTCGTCAAGTTCTTGAGGTTTCGTTGCAGATTTCGCCAAGGGATTGATCCTTAAAAGGTATGTAAGCTTCCATAGTGTTAGGTCCATTCACCTACATGCCAATAATGATATATGCAGTGTAATTTATTTCTTGAGCCACAAATAAATTTCTAAACTTTAGGGGTTGGCGTCCCGCGCAAGCAGTGCCCCTAGGTCACCTGACCTCGCCCTTTTTCCGTCCTTTAGCCGATATTAGTTCTCTTTCACTCCCTACTATGTATAACTACTCTAACTAATTCTAAACACCTAGAAATCATTAATAACATGAATCCTAACCTTGAATTCATAATTCAAATTCAAGGTAGAGTTAAGTTTCATGTCTTAAGAGTTCTTTTGTATCTTTTGATAAAGTCCCTCTAAGTATATTGAGGAGTCTTCTATAATTTCTAATAACTTGTTTCAAGACTCAAGTAAGTGAGCTTGAGAGTGAGGAGAATGTACTCATGAGTCTACACTATCATCAAGATCCTTCATATCATGAATCATACTCTTAAATTCGTAATTCAAATTCAAGAAAGGGTTAAAAGTAGAGATAAAGAAAGTCGTTAAGTTCAATTGTGAATCCTTTGATATCAATTATCGATTTGAGCAATGTTTTTAGTAAGATAGTATGAGAATGAGAAAAGTTGTATACATGAGTTCCATATTGCTATGTAGTCCCTTGAGTCGAGTCATTCATGCCCATAAAATCTGCATGAACTCCATAAGTTCAATATCATTAAGAGGTGTAATATCTTCAAGTTCTAAGCCTTAAATATTGAGTTCCTAACCCATTGACATTATATGCCTAATCGGGGGTTGCGGGGGGGGGGGTCTATTATATGTTACTTATTGAAGGTCCTTGAGTTGAGTTGTTCAAGCCCATAATTTCCCATGAAACCTATGTGTTGAGCATTCTTAAGATGAGTAGTATCATGAAGTCCTTAACTTGATTTTTTCATGCCCATAATTCTGCATGAACCCTATGAGTCCAGCAGTCTTGAGATGAGAAGTATCATTGAGTCCTTGAGTTGAGTAGCTCATACCTATTATTTTGCATGAACCCTATTTTGAGAAGTCTTTTGCAAATCTTTTTAAATCTTATTTAAAGACTTGAGCATGTGGGTTTCATAAAGAGTAGTGTTGAGTTAATTTTTTTTCAAAATGAATATATGGGAACTATGTATTTCCAAGAGAAAATGTTTTCACATTTAAAAGAGGAGGAAATTGAGATTTCCAAAATAGTTTTGAGCTGTTTGAGTAACATGTCTTTGAAGAGAAAGATTTTGAGTAATAATCTCAAAACACAGAAAGAGTTATGTTTTTAAACATATGAGCTACATATATTTTGGGAGTAGTATTGAGCACCGATATGGGGATGAGTTCATATAACTTAAGTCTCCATAACAATATACCCATAGTGGGTAGAAAGGGTCATACTATATGGATGATTCCTTATTGATTTTTAGCATAGACTACTGGATCCACTAAGTTGAGAGGTTCTATACCCCTGCAAATTATAGGAAAGTTCTGACAGCATGGGCGAGATGTTGTATCATCACATAACTCATAGTTATGGTTGTAGGTTTAAGAATCTCCCATAAAGTTATATTGTATTTTTATATATACAAATTGAGTTATTATTGTTTTCTTCAATACATTGAGTTACTATCTACTAGTTTAAAACCTTTCCATACATATTGCATATTTTACTGTTGTTTTATCCTTGAGTATCATATCTTTGAATTGAGTATCTTATTCTTGAGTTTAGTTGAGCTGAGTACGTTGAGAAGAGGTAAGCATGTTTTCTTTTTATTAGTTATGTTTATGCTTTAGAATTCTCCTTACATGCTCGTACATTCCATGTACTGAATCACTTGGTTTGCATTGTTTAACGATGCAAATATAGGTATTCAGGATTATCAATAGGTGTTTCATTGATACCACTTGAAGTTCCAGTTAGCTATGGTGAACTTCCTTGTTTTCGGAGGATTTCCTTTACCTTTCAGTTCGTTAGGATGTCGTGCGTCTTTTCTCGACTTCCATCTTTATCATTTAGAGGCTTCCTAGATAGACATTAGTGTTTGAGAAGTCTATTTCATTTATTTTGTTAAATGTTTTAACGACTTGAGTTGCCTATTTATGGCGAGTTGAATAGACTATTTTATTTAGAGTTTATCATTTGTGTTAAAGCTTTGTAATTGAGTTCAATGAATTTTATTCAGTTTTAAGCATTGTATGCTTGAGTTAGTCTTTTGCTTGTACTCAGCTAGGATAAGGATTCTCTTGGGGTCACCAATGGCTCTCGAGTGTTGGCCACATCTAAGGTGTTGGCTTGGGTCGTGACAATTTTGATGTGATTTTTGAAGGAAATATATTTGGAGCGGTTGAGTAAGAAAAGAGCTGAAGTAGTAGAAGTGGTCATTGATAGAGCCCAACCAAGGACTGCCATTTGATCAACGAGTCGTAAATTTAGTGGTGTAGGTGTGTGTTCAAGGAAGTCTGACTAAGTGTGGAACCACAGCGGAAAATGATGCCTAGTAGTTTGAATGACGACCCGTTGATTAGTGTCTGTCGTTTGATTCATAAAGTTTAGTTCCAGTACTTGAACATAGAGGAACAGGACATATCATGAATGGATCACGGTTCGTAGGTTATGACCGTCGATTGAAGACTATGATTTTTTGCCAACTACTAAACCACATAGAGGAACCACGAACCGTCATTTGATCCACGGTCCATAGGTGGCTGTCGTCGACCGTGTCCAAATTGCAATTTCCTTATTTTCTTTGTCTAGTTTATTTAGGACTTAACTATTATAAATATAAGTTTTAAGTTTAGTTTTTAAGGGTTAGACCTTTTTGGAGACCTTTGGGATTATTTTGCAAACAATTAACAATGTAATTCTTAAAGTTCGATATATGTAATTTGCTTTTGACTTTCAATTGAAGATTACGGTATTCATCTATTTTGATTGTAATTTCATGATTCATCTTATTAACCTTAATATGAAATGTGAATTCTCAAGCATGACTAGCTAACTCCACAACTAGGGATGTGGAAACCATGAGCAATTAACAATGTATGACTAATAAATAACTCTAGAATAGTGCCTATTCATGTATTGTTAATGCTTTCGTTTAGAATTCTTTCTAGCGGTGCACAATATTAAAACTTGCCTATTTTTACTTGGCGGACAAAGGAATTAATAAATGAGAAAAGGATTAAAAGTGGAGATTTAGACAAGTTTATCCACTATCTAATAGCCTGACCCTAATCATGTGAAGTCTAATTCAGAGTTAAAGGTAAGGTTTAGTAAAGTACACACATGTAGCCATACCAAGTTGCAAGGTTAAATTTCCTACTTGGAGGACCAATAACTTAGCCATACCTAACTTATCAACCTTGCATGTACACACTAGGATATAGTTGCTATTATTAGGAATAGTGTGTTAAGAGCTTGTGTGGAACACTTATGCCCTAACTCTCATCTCATATTGATATCTCAAACTACAAATCTTGCTTACTTGTTACTTAGTGATACAAATAAAAAAATTTGCTATTTTATTTATAATTCCTCCTTTTGATACTTCACTTGGAAATAATTTGACTAAAATTAGATAATCGTAAGTTAGCATAAGTCTGAACCATATACCTCGTGGGATCGACCTAATCTGAAAGTTAGGTTCTTTTTTTGACAACGACCGCTTATACTTCTTCCGGGAGGTGTAATTTGGGCGTATCAAATTTTGGCCCCGCTCATGAGAATATGGCTTTTAGATTAGACTAACTTTGTTATTGAACATTAGTCAAGTATTTCCTATTTTTACGAGTTTTGTTTTTTTTTTTTTTTTTAATTTTCTACAGGTCCATACTCTACTATATCCCAAGTATATGTATTCAAAGTGATCCACTGACTCTTTACTATCAAAAACTACAAAAAAACTTTTAGAAGAATGGTAGGAAGAGAATTAAATCTTGAAGTACACAATGATCCTATTGGAGTGGGCCCAGGGCATAATATTTGTGTTAAACTTCCTAGAGTAGTGAATGTTCTTGGCCATATTGAAAATGTAGAAAGAATGCATAACCAGTAGGCACTGAGAGGTTGTGATAACCTCATGGTTGACTATGATTCAGTGAAGTCAACTGGTGCTATTGTTCTCCATCCACTATGTTCAGGACATTCTTTTATGGTGACCAGCAGTTTGATGCAAATGCTTACATCAAGAGGGTTGTTTATTGGGTTATCTTCGGAGGATCCATATGCCCACATGACTAATGTTAAGAGTGTATGTATGAGTAATATGGGACGCCCAGACTTAGATATTGATGTAATAAGGTTGAGAGTATTCCCACTCTCGTTAATAGGTGATGCCACTATGTGTCTTTCTGAGTTGCCATAAAATTCAATATATAATTGGGACCAGCTGCATAAGGTGTTCATAGAGAGATATTTTTTGGTGTCCAACAGGTTGAATCTCAAGGATACTAAATAACTTTGTAGCATTGCCCGGAGAGTCGATATGTAGTTTATGGGATAGATTCACTGGGTTCAAGAGGAGTGTGCCAAACAACCGTATAGATGACGAGTCACTGAAAGAGTACTTCTACATAGGGAAGGATGATAATGGAAAATATTTTCTAGATACTTTTGGTAAAGGATTTTATGGGGTATGCACATTTGAAGAGATTTCTGAAAAATTCGAGAGGATCTCTATGAACAATAAGGCATGGAGCAGTAGAAACATAAGCGCTGGGAGAAGTGCGTTTGTTGTCCAATCAGCACCAAGTTAGTCAAATGATGATATTTGTGAGGAGATGGCCTAATTGAGAACATAAATTGTCTTGGTATTTAAACATAAGAGTGGAAGTGCAGATAAACTGAATATTGTGAACTACCAACACCGCCAATTTATGATTACCTTTATGAGGAGGATGCGAATCTATTAAATGATCAAATGGGTGGTTTTCAAGTTAATGATTAAGGTTCCAATTTGGATAATTGTCGCCCAGGTCAAGGAAACGAAGGTAGAAACTATGGTAACTACAACCGTGAAGGGAACTATGTCTGTGATGGTAACTTTAACCATGACAACAACTACAATAGGAATGGCTATGGCAATAGAAATGATAAAGTGGGCCCTATGTTCCACCAGGGAATACAGATGCTAGATCAAGTATAACTTGCATGGAAGATATGATGAAAAAGATGATAAAGAGATTTGAATCGACTAATGACAATGTGACGGAGATTCGTAATGATTTATCTGGCATTACTCAAAAAGTTGACGCCCATGCAGTATAGATTAAGCAACATAAGCACCAGTTTAGTCAGTTGTCTGTGATTGTGAGTCCACGTCAGCCAGGAACATTTTCTAGCAATACAGTTCAAAATCCAAAATGTGATGGTCATTGCATGGTAGTCACTACTCAAATTGAAAAGAAAACTGTAGCTCCTCCCATGTCGAATGAAGTGGAAAGTGCGACAGAGAAAGTTAAGGTAGTTGAGTATTCAAAAGTTGAAATAGAGAAAAAATCTGAGGTGACACGAAAAATTATCCCTATGCCTAGACCTCCACCTCCTTTCCTACAAAGGTTGGTGAAAAAGAATGAAGAGGGGAATTATCATAGGTTTATAACTCTGTTGAAGTAGCTTTCCATCAATGTTCCGTTGATAGAAGAACTTGAACAAATTCCACACTATGCAAAGTTCATGTAAGATTTGGTGACTAAAAAAAGGTTTGTCAGTTTTGAAAGTGAAGAGAAGTTGCAACATCGTAGTGCCATTGCTACTAGGTCGTTTGTGCAGAAAGAAAAGGATCCTAAAGATTTCACTATTCCATGTACTATTGGTATATTGCACTTTGCGAAGACCCTGTGCAACTTGGATGCTAGCATTAACTTGATGCCATTGTCGATCAGTAACAAATTTGGTTTAGAAGCTCCCAAGATGATTGCAATGCATTTACTTATGGTTGATAGAACTATGAAAAGACCTATTGGAGTGCTCTAAGTTGTCCTTGTGAAAGTTGCGACACTCATCTTTCCTATGGACTTTGTCATACTGGACTTTGAGGTTGATTTTGAGGTCCCCATCGTCTTAGAGATACCATTTCTTGCTACTGGGCATGCTTTGGTGGATATGGAGAGAGGGAAAATGAAGTTTCTATTAAACAATGAAGAGGAAACTTTAATATCTGTCGGTCTATGAAGCACTGAAGTGATCTTAAGTCAGTATCAGTAGTTAATCATACTGTTTAGCAAGAATCAGAAGTGTCTATTAAAGAGAGGTTAGGTGTTAAGGCACCAGTAGTTGTGATAATGAACTTTGATGGATATGGTATTGATGAATTTGATAAGCTAGTTACTGCACTTGGTAGGCTTGCATTTTGTCACAAACCAAAGATGTTCGAATTAGACATGAAGAATCAAGTCACTCCTCCAACAAAACCATTTGTTGATAAGACTTCAAAGTTTGAACTTAAGGTTCTTCCATCCCACTTGCAGTATTTATTTTCGGACAAAATAGTACTTTGCTTGTTATTATTGTTGCTGACTAGTGTGAAGGAAAAATAGAGGCTTTGATATTGGTATTCAAGCGGTTTAAAAGAGGTATATGATGGACTATTGTGGACATTATTTGAATTCCATTAGGCATTTGTTCTCAAAAAATTAAATTAATGCCGGATAGCAAGCCAAGTATTGAGCATCAACAAAGATTGAATTCCCTGATTCAAGAGGTTGTGAATGAGATCATTAAGTTGTTAGATGCAGGTGTTATATATTCTATTGCTGACAGTAATTGGGTTTGCCCAGTTAAATGTGTGCCAAAGAAAGGAGGAATCATTGTGGTTCCCAATGCTAAGAATGAGGCCATTCCAATGAGGTCGATGATTGGTTGGAGAATGTGTATATATTATAGTAAGTTGAATACATGGACTGACAAAGACCTCTTTCCAATGTCGTGCATGGATCAAATGTTAGATCATCCTGCAGGAAAGGGTTGGTATTGTTTTCTAGAAGAATATTCGGGCTACAATTAGATCTCCATAGCTATGGAAGACCAAGAGAAGACCACTTTTACTTGTCCTTATGGGACTATTATGTTAGAGAGAATATCGTTTCTGTTATGTAATGCTCTGGCGACCTTTTAGCGTTTTATGATGTCTATATTTTCTGATATGGTGGAAGACACGATAGAGGTATTTATGGATGATTTCTCTATAGTTGGTAATTCATTTGATGACTATTTGACTCATCTAGCTGAGGCGCTAAAATACTGTGAAGAGTGCAATCTTGTGCTCAATTAGGAAAAATTCTATTTTATGGTGAAAGTGGGTATAGTTATGGGTCATCGAATTTCACAGAAAGGTATTGAAATTGATAAAGCTTAAGTTTAGGTACAGAAAAACTCCCACCTCCCATCTCTATAAAATGTTGTAGATGTTTTCTAGGGCATGGAGGGTTCTACAAGAGGTTTATAAAGGATTTGTCAAAAATTGCACATTATGCAAGATCCTCGAGAAAGAGTCTAATATTGAGTTTTATGATGCTTGACTGAGAGCATTTAGGGAGTTGAAACAGATGTTGACTTCTATAGCTATCATTATTTCACTGGATTGGGGGCAACCGTTTGAAGTGATGTGTGATTCAAATGGGGTAGCGCTTAGCGTAATATTGGGGCAGAGGCAAGATAAGATTCTTCATCCTATATACTATGCGAACAAAACATCAAATTTTTCTCAAAATAACTATATTAAGACTAAACAAGAATTTCTTGTTGCGGTTTTCACATTTGAAAAGTTTAGATCCTATTTTCTTGGCACTAAAGTCATTGTACAAATCGGTTATTCCGCACAGAGGTATCATATGGCTAAGAAGGATACAAAATCGAGATTAATTAGATGGGTACTATTGTAACAAGACTTCGACTTTGAGGTGAAAGATAGAACAGGAACATAAAATCAGGTTGCCGATCAATTTTCAAGATTAGAGGAGGCAGTTATGATCAAGATTGAAGATGGAGTTGCAATTAATGATGCATTCCCTTTATGAACCTGTATTGGTTGCATCTTATGAACTTATTCTTTGGTTCACAGACTTTGCTAATTACTTGGCAAGAGATTTGGTGCCTTTAGATCTTTCATTTCACCAAAGGAGAAAATTCTTGTTTGATGTGAAAAAATTCTTTTGGGAAGAGCCTTACTTATTTCGTGTGTGCGCTGATGGGGTTATTTGTTGCTGTGTGCCCGAGGTTGAGATGTTGAGTAAACTAGAGGCATGCCATTCATCGCCTTTCTATAGGCACCATAGTAGTATCTGGACAGCCCATAAAATTCTGTAGTGTGGGCATTACTGGCCTACAATCTACTAAGATGCTAATTATATCACCAACTCTTGTGATCATTGTCAACGAGAAGGAGGAATTGCAAGGAAGCAAGAACTATCAATGAACCCAATATTGGTGATTGACCTTTTTGATATTTGGGGTCTTGAGTTCATGGGTCTGTTTGTGAGTTCGAATAGGATGAAGTATATTCTTGTAGAGGTTGACTATGTATCTAAATGGATGGAAGCAGTTGCGCTTTCAAACAATGAATGAAAAAATTTACACTATTCCTGAAAAAGAATATCTTCTCCAGATTTGGTACACCAAGGGCAATTATCAGCAATGAAGGTTTTCACTTTTGTAATAAGTATTTTATGGTGTTTCTTGAGAATTATAGTTTTCATCACAGTGTAGAAACTCCTTATCATCCGCAGTCTAGTGGGTAAGTTGAAGTGTCAAATAGAGAGATAAAGCAAATCCGTGCAAGGATAGTGAATGCGAATAGAATTGATTGGTCAAGAAGGATTGATAATGATTTGTGGTCTAATCGCACTGCATTCAAAACTCCCATAGGTATGTCCCCATACCAAGTTGTATATGGTAAGTCTTGTGGACTGCCTTTATAGTTAGAGCACAAAGTGATGTGGGCACTCAAGAAGCTAAATTTGGATTGTGGCGCCGCATCAAGTAAAAGAATAAATGAGATAATTGAGCTCGCTGAGTTTCACCTAAAAGCATATGAAAGTTCAGCCTTGTATAATGAGATGGTAAAGAAGTACCATGATCAAAAGATCCACAAACGATAATTTTCTCCCGGTGATTTGATACTTTTATTTAACTTAAGATTGTGCTTGTTCCCTTACAAGTTCTAGTCCAAGTGGACCGGGCCTTTCAAAGTTACTCAACTATTTCCACATGGAGCGGTTGAACTCGACAATAAGGAATGAACGAGGTTCAAGGTGAATGTTCAGCAAATAAAGATCTACTTGGGGTAGTCAGAGAATGTCAATGAGGTAATAGAGAAGTGGGGTCTTGATGAAGTTTGAGTAATCAGAGTGTCTGCGTCGTGTCGTAAAATTAAATCAAGCTCCATTTGGGAGGCACAGAAGATGTAATATCTAGCCAATCTTAGGACTTTTTGTTTATTTTAACATACTTTTAATTTTCATTACTTGGTAGTGTAGTTTTTCTTTAAGCTTTTAGACATTGACTAGAATAGGGTCAATTTCCAAATAGAGTCAAGAAAATGTAAAATGGAAGTCTTGATATTTGCTACATGTGAAGGGAAACAAAAATAAGTGCTACTATAGTGGTTTACGGTCCATATTTACTGTCTGTTGTTCAATCGATGGGCCATAGATGGCGGTCGTAGATCCTATGCATGTTTTATGAAAATCACTAAGTGTTAGGGAAAACCACAGAACCCATCGACAGACCGTCGTCTGACTTATGAACTGTCAATGTGGTTTCGTGGATCCAACTTAGGGTTATAGTTAACCTGACCCCGGCCACTTATTCTTTTAAAACTCTGCATTTTTAAACATTCCCCATTTCCCTCTGCCTTCCAAACCATTAAAATCTCTGAATAAACACCCCTATCCATTCCCACCCTCCATTTCACCAAATAATTCATTTAATTAATCCATGTCCAGGCTCCCCCCCCCCCCTTAGAATCCTTCACTAAATCCACAAGATTTTCTTCCATTTCTTTTCCTTATCTTCGCCAAAATCATTTTCTTCCCCATTCTCTCTCCCTCTCACAAGAAGTAAGGTCTGGGTTTGGCGTCAACGTTTTGTTAGGGTGGAATGGAATCACAAGAAAATGCACTCACCAAATTTGCTTTACTTGTAAGGTAAGCGATTTCAATGACTTTGAACTTGTCATTTTTTCAATTGAAATCACAAAGTTGAACTTGACTTTAGGTATAAATTGCATGTTCAAATGTGTAAAACTAGTTCTAATTTACCCTTTAAACAATGGTATTATGAGTGTGTTGATTAATTGAATTGAATAATGGGGTTTATATGTCTATTGAAGTTCTTAACTTGGGGTTTCAATCTGTTGGTGTTTGAAAGAATGAATTTCTTGATCGAAGCCCTTAGGATGATAGAATACAAAGTAAATGTGTGGTAATGCATAATTTAGATGTTATACAGTAGTTACAATGCGTAAATGATGGGTGTCTGTTGCTAAATAAATCATAGATACAGGAGTACTAATCGACGACCTCGATCTACAGACTATGGGTCAACCTACGGACCGTCGATTGAGGTCCCTCAATCAAAGTGAAGTTCCAATAGCCCCAATTAAGAACCACAACATGGACTGTGGTCCTTCGTTTGATCGATGGACCATTCTGCACGACCATGATTCTAACTTTAAAAACTTCAAATTTGGCTTCCTGACATACAGAGGGAACCGATGGTCTATCGTTGAATCGACGGTCCTTAGGTAACCACCGTAGGTCCCAAAAATAGCCATTGCCAAATTTTTTTTTTTTTTTTTTTTTTGTCTAAGTCCAATTTTTTCTTGGTTCTTTTTGAGTTCTTTGATTAATAACTAGTCTTTTCAATTGGTTAAATGGTACCAAAATAACCATTCATCTACTCTAGAAGAGCCAAGTCAAAGTCAGTAGAATCCTCGCTTCAACACATTGACGAGTCCAATGGAGAGGAGTATGCACCAGAGCATACTAGAGGCTCCACCACTACCCCCTTGACCACAAAGCTTTGGAGTAGGTAGGTGGTAGTGTCTGACGAGAAATGATCACCCAGTTCCACCACCCCTCGATCTGAGGAATAGGCCCAGCTTTCAAGAGGTCATAATTCGGCTACAGTTCCACCAATACACCGGCCTCAAATTTTGATGCCACTTGCATGGTTGAAGCTCATGATTCCCCAGTATTTGAGTTAAGCCGATGCACATTTCAATCGAGTTGAACAAGTGATGCGTCGAAGGGTAATTTCAGATCTACTTTGATGGCAAATCTTTGAATGAACAATGAAAGGTTGGTCGGCCTATTACTGAGGAGCCTCGGGTGTTGACTTCGAGCCTCCACACTATGCCCACCATTTAAGAACTTTTTAAGTAGAACTGGTGTTACTGGATGGCCGAAAACCTGGGCAAATACAACGAAGAGATAGTGAGGGAGTTTTATGCTTCATATGCGGCTATAGTGACTAATGTTTTACCAAGCCAAGCCTTTGGCTCTACCGCCTACTATGGTGAGGGGTCTATTTGTGGATACTTTAGAGTCCACCATCCACCATTTTATTTACGACTCGTCACATGCTTAGTCTATTAATATGGCAGATTAGGATTATCAGATGGGGATACTACAGGGCTGAGCTTTTAGAGACTCTAAGTAGACGAGGCGCTACTTGATTGGATAGCTCGACATATTGGTGAAGAGGGAGAAGGCACCGGGTGAGTGCAAAATATGAAGTTACCTATCCGAAAGGAAACTTTGAATTTTGGGGCCGAATTTTGGTGGTCCATCATTCGATATATATTATTCCCCACACAGGCGGACAATGTTGTTACTTGGGACTGCATAGTCAAACTTACTGCACTATTGGTAGGGTTGGAGATTGACTTTGGTTGGACCATTATTGTAAAGATTCATGAGAGGGTTTTTTGGCGGACTAATACATTGCCCTTTCCATGCTTTATATTTGTCCTGTCCAAAAAGGTGACTGTGCCAATATGGCATTGTAATAGGTTAGTCAAGGTGAACAAGATGGTTGATGTTTGGTAGATACATGATGATATGAACCTTGTTGCCACTGAAAAGAAAACATCAGTTGTAGTCCCTTCTTTGAGTACTGATCTAGATAGAGATATTGAGCAGGTAGAGGTGGAACATGCTAATGATACGACCACTACGGCCGAGGCACAGGCCCCCATTCCACTTCCACTAGTCAGGTCGCGAGCTATTCATGAGCTACTACCCATAAGGGGTCTATTTTATACATGTAGCTCGAGTCCAGAAACTAGAGACTCAAATGGCCACACTATTGCAGCATATGATCCCATGGATGCAAAGGTACGTGGAGGAGTCAGAGGATCACATGGAGAGGATAATGGATGTGAAGATCTAGGTGGTCCACAAGAGGTTGGATACATTCAAGCTTAAGGTATTGAAGAGGCTTAGGCCTACTATTGATGTCACAACTTTCTAGATGGAGTTGGCTAGGCTTTGATGTAATGTTGATGCTCTTCTTGCTCCTGTTCATAATGTTCCCAAGCCCACACATAAGGCTGAGGTGGATGATATGGTACTTAGTGCACTTTTTGGTGATACAATTCCACTACGTGACCTTTCCTGTACGGCTAGGAAGCGCACCAACTCTTCTGAGACGACTAGTGACACTAATCAGGCCCGATGGGCCAAGAAGAGAGAGAGGCAGTAGTTAGAGGCAGTGCAGTGACAATCTTGTCTTTAGGAGGAGTTGAGACTGTGGAGAGCATATGAGATAGTTGGAGGAGCATCAGGCTCGAGGGTCACTAGTTATGGTGATCCGATTGTTTTCTGAGGGCGTCACTATTACTGATCCAGTGCGTTACGGGAAACCAAACCCACCTATTTCTTGATGGGTCCTCGGTGGTTACACACTATAGGTTTGCTTCACCCTTTGTTTTCCATTTTTGTTCATTGAGGGAAATTGCACCATTTTCTTCATGGGGGTGGGGTAAATAGCTTTTGAGTGGTAGGTTGAAGTCAGAGTCACTTAAGTCATAACACTCCCTTGGGGTTTTCTTGCCTGTGTTTTATTTCCCCAAGGGAATGTTTACATTTTTGCTGAACCGGCATATTTAGGAATATATAAGTGTAGAATTAGACTAAATGAATTAAAGTATGATAGCACAAAAGCATAAAAATTGATACCCTTCCAAAATTTCAAATTGTGCTAAATCTATAGGCTTAGTGAGTTGAATGTGTTGGATCTTCATATCACATGAAAAGAACTGATATGATACCATGACTTAAGGTAGAACTTGAACTAGATGCTTCAATGATTCAATAATGGAATAGTGTACCATGTGTGTGTGAGGTGATTTTGCATTTCCAGCTAGTAAATGCCAATCTAGAACTTTCCTCGCTTGTCCTACTAAGATAATCTAGGCTTGGAATTAAGAAATGATTATAGGCCTTTATTATAATAAGCCCACTTAAGCCTAAAAGAAACCAACAAAGACAAATAAGTGCTCCCTTCGATCCAAATGTTTGAGCCTAATGAATACAACTTTCTTACACCTAACTCACCTTCCCTAAAATCTAATTGGCTTTGGTCCCTCCTTCGACATTGTGCACCTTAACTTAGGCTAAAACCCTAAGTTGAGTGTGGCTAATTCAAATGTTAAATTAGTCTTGGCCTTGGTACGGCCTTGGACATCGTGCACCTCAACTCATACAAAATACATAGGTTGAGGGTGGCTATGAAGAAGGAAACTAAAAATAAAAGGGTATGAAAAGAGTTGTTTGTAGAAAAAAGGATAAGATAAAGAGATAGTAGAAGATGTGAATGAATACAAAAGCAATAGATGAGTGAACGTGCTTGAATAAAAGATGAAAAATAAAAAAAAAACGAAGCAAGCAAGAATGATAAGTTAAAGTCACATCCGCGCTGAAATAAGTCAAGGAAAAGAGCAGAAAACAAAGCGGTGTGAAAAACAATTGTTGGGGAAAGAATGGCCAATGTAATGTAAAGGAGGGCAGAAAAGTCACTAAAATACCCAAATGTAGCACACCTGACCCATAGCCTATGTTACAAGCTAAGAAAGTCCTATATGATCCTGGTTAACTGGTTTTGAAAGTGAATGCAAGTGAAAATAAGGGCAAGCCTATGGTACTGATCACTAACTATATTTGAATTCACTTCTGAGTGTGAGAGTTTACTGAATCCTTAAGCTAAAATATCATATTGTGTGTGAGAAAAAGGATTTCTTCTTTATAAGAGCACTCGTTACATTGTTGGAAAGTTTATATTTTGATGAATGTTGACTGTGTATGTGATGATATGTTTTGGTTTGTCTATGTCATGTTCTAATCCGCATGAGTTAGCTTATTGAGTTTAAATGAGAATATTTGCACTGCCTGAATAATTTGATAGAGAAACCCAAATAATTGCTTGAGTTTTTATGTTTGCTTCTGCATGAGTGTCGTTAGCGTTTAGTGTGTCGCTTGAGGACAACAACAATTTTAAGTTGAGGGTGTTGATATACTGTAAGTTTACGGTATTTTTAATGCATTATACTTGAAGTTTGTGTGAGTCTTGGGCACTTTTTTATTACATATGATGGTATTTTAATGTGATTTTTTGCAGGAAATAGGTTTGGAGTAGTTGAGGTAGAAAAGAGCTGAAGTAGTAGAAGTGGCAGTTGACGGAACCCATTCACAGACTGTCGTTTGATCGACGATCCGTAAATTGAGTGGCGTAGGTGTGTGTTCAAAGACGTCTGACTAAGTGTGGAACTACAGAGGCAAATGACGCCCGTAGCTCGAATGATATATCATTGATTAGTTTTCATCGTTTGATTAAAAAAGTTGAGTTCCAGTACTTTAACCAAGGAGGTACATGACGGACCGTGAATGGACCGATGGTGCATAGGTTATGATCGTCTATTGAAGACCATGATTTTTGGCCAACTGCTGAACCACGGACCATCATTTGATTCACAATCCGTAGGTGGTTGTTGTCGATTAAAACTGCGTCCAAACCGCAATGTCATTATTTTATTTTCCTACTTAGTCAAAAACTTAGCTGTTATGAATATAAGTTATAATTTACTTTTTTAAGGGTTAGACCTTTTTGGAGACTTTTGTTCTTGATTTTTGGGATTATTTTGTAAACAATTTAACAACTTAATTCTTTAAGTTTGACTTGTGCAATTTGCTTTTGACTTTCCATTGAAGATTATGATATTCATCTATTTGTATTGTAAGTTCATGATTCATCTGATTAACCTTAATATAAATTAGAAATTCTCAAGCATGAGTAGCTAAATCTACAACTAGGATTGTGGAAAGCATGAGCAATTAACAATGTATGACTAATAAATTAGTAATTCGAGAATAGTGTTTATGCATGTATTTTTAATCCTTTAACTGAGAATGCTTTCTAGCAGTGCTCAATTTCAAAACTCGCCTCATTCCTACTTGCTGAACAAAGGAATTAATGAATGAGAATACGATTGAACAATGGAGATTTATATGAGTTTAGCCATTATCTAATAGCCTAACCCTGATCAAGTAAAGGCTAACCCGGGGTTAAAGCTGAGGGTTAGTAAAGTACACACTCGTAGACGGACCAAGTTGTGTGGTGAAATTCCCTACATGGAGGACCAATCACTTAGGGATACCTAACCTTATCAACCTTGCATGTTAACACTAGGATAGAGTTACTATTATTAACCTTATGCCCTAGTTCTCATCTCATATAGATATCGGAAACTGCAAACCCTGCATACTTGTTCGTTAGTGATACAAATCAACAAACTACTGTTTTATTTACAAATCCGCCCCCCTCCCCCTCCCCCCTATTCTATCAATTTTCTTTGAAATAATTTGACTAAAATTAGATATTCGTAGGTTAGCCTAGCTTGAACCATATTCCTCGTGGGATCGACCCTAACCTAAAAGTTAGGTTCTTTATTTGACAACAACTGCTTATATTTCATTTGCGAGGTTCAAAACCTTGTGCTTTAAATGCTAAGTTTGTCACGACCATAGGTACACCCTAGGAGTAAAATGGCGTATAGGACCTCGCGAGGCCCTACACATGCCACCTAGCATGCATAAAATAAAATTATAGAAATCAGGAGATTCAAAAACAACATTTCATATCAAGAGTTTATGAAAAAAAAGAGAAAGTCAACTA